>ML781994.1:450822-499653 GCA_009831015.1 Picea engelmannii
ATGGGCGGCCAACCAGTCCATACCAATCAACAGGTCGTATGATCCCAGGGGTAATACATTAAGGGTTGCTTGGGTGGGGAATTCACCCAACATTAATTGGCAGACTGGTATGACCTCTACTACCTTTCTTTTGGTGCCAGTGGATAACTATACCAACCATGGTTTAGTTTTCTTCTGTGGCTATAGTTTACACTTATCAATAGCTCTAGGGGCTATATAACTCAAATTTGAACCAGGGTCAATCAAAATAGACACTAAATGGTTGAAAATCATACCTTCTATTTCCACCAATGAAGCTTGGTGGTCAGCTTGGTTATTATCCAAGGCTACATAAATCTGTGGCACACTCCTTACCACATCATTAACTGTGGTAGCTTCCTGAAGGTTATAGAATTTTCGACTCTTCTGTTGTCGGTGTGGACAGTCTCTCCGGAGACGCTCTCCTCCACAATCCCAACATTTCAAAGGTTCTTTCTTTGGGTTATTCGTCTTTGCCGGTATAGGTCCAGAAGTTTTATTTCCGTCCCCCGAGGGAAAGTTCTGCTGGAGTACACTCCGGGTTGGAAAGTTCATTCTGTGGGTCTTCTTGTAGTTTTTCAATCCTGAGGATTTGCTCCCCTTCTTCTGAAATTTTGAACCATTCTTTTGTTTCCAGTCTCCACGAGACTCTGTGTGATGTCCATATTGTTCATGACAATATGTTGCCTTTCGTATAGTGTCTTCTAGGGTCTTTGTATCATCGAATTCGATTCGTTCTCGGTATTCTTTGGGTAGCCCACTGATGAAGTGTTGTGCCTTCGCCTTCTCTGCTTTGATGTAGGGTAAATATCTCAATAAGTCGAGGAATTTGTTGACATATTCCTCCATAGTAAGTTGTCCCAGTTTGAGTTCATAGAACTCTTTAGCCTTCTCGTCGAAATATCTTTCCAACAAATACTTCTTCCGGAAGTACTTCTCAAACCGTTTCCAAGACAGGTCCTCCTCGCAGACCCCCTTCATATTCTTAAGGTCTTCCCACCAGATGGAATCCTTTCCGTTCAGATTGAAAGTGGCCACTCGGGCCTTCAAATTCTCTGAAAAGTCATGGACTCTGAAATATTTCTTCAGTCCGAGTAGCCAGGCCTCGGCTTCCTCTCCCTTCTTTATCTCACCGTCGAAAGAGGGAGGTTTGGCCTTTTTGAATTCCTCAAATTTATGACTCTTGGAAGTCTTTTTCTTCTTCTATTTTCTGCGAGAGTAGGAACTGGTCCTGCTGCTGGAAGAGCCTTCTGAATCGCTAGCTTCCTTCTTAGTGGAATCGTCTGGCACTGGTCCTTTACCTCTGGGGTGGACCTTTCTTGATGTGCTTCTCCCATTATGGCCACTGACACGACCATGATTCTGCATCTCAGGTTCATGTTGCATTTGTTGCTATAGGTCGGATAAGCTCTGTAGTAGAACTACATTAATTTCGGTTTTCTTTTCTTGTTCTTTCATCATCCTTTCATTGTCGGCCTTGCATCTTTGCAATTCGACCATGAGACTCCTCACAGTCTCAGCTAGGTCTGGAGGGGTTCTTATTGCTCTTCTTACATCAGACTCTTCGTCCCTATTGTCGGAGCCTTCTCCCACCTCTTGGTGAGTCACCATACTCTGCGTCTATAGATTCCCACGGTTGATCGTCCGCTCGACAGAAAAGACAAACGTTGGTTATTAGTCAAGAGTTAAATTCATTTTTTATAATTTGAGCATAAATTCATAACTCTTTCACATGCATACACAATCAGGTTCTTACTTTCCAAGTTTTTAATCCTGGACCAGAGAGTCAAGTTAGGGGGTTACTCCTCCTAGGAGTGCTTCGAACAGAGTTTATGTGCGACTCGTGCATGAGCCCAATCAGGACGAGTGTTGTAACCATGCTCTGATACCACTTTGTCACATACCCACTACCTAAATCAAACTTTTTTGTTTAATTCTTGAAAATGAGAATCCTCAAAGCTTGCATCAGTGAAATGCCAACCCTGAGCAACAGGTCTTTCATTCGCCTATACGGCTCTCTACACCTAACCGCGGTCTTCCCCTAATGACAATTTCAGGTTTTCGGGGTTTTGTCCTTTCTACTATTGAGGGTTCATATGCCCTTGCTTCTCTAATCTCCGACGAGCTCTCTTCCGACCTTAGCCCCTATGGGATATGGCCTGGTCCACACGACCGTGCTCATGATACCGCAGCCTTATATTTTTCTTTTCGTTGGGGTTTGGGCTTTCTAATGCCAAAATGCATATGCCCTTTGGATCTGCGATCCTCCGATTCTCGATGCACTCCAACTTCCGCTAGTCCCCTTGGGCTAGTCTTTTGGGTTCGTACGACCTCCCTCTATGTGACCGCAGCCATACCTCCTCATCTAGGTTTCATACTTTGCAATGTCGAAATGAAAACGTCCCCAGGACTCGCGATTCCTCGAATCCTGACGTGCCCTTTACGCGCTAGCTCTCCTAGCTAGGCTCCTAGCTCACATGACCACGATCCCCGTGACCGTAGTCTTATCCCCCCATCAGGGCTACGGGGTTTTCAATGCCAAAATGTATGGGCTCACGGGATTCCCGATCCTTCGAATTCCATCTTCCCGCTATGCTGACAGCTGGCTCCCACTCATTAGGGTTTCGAGCGTCGCGATTCCAAAATGCATAAAAAAATTGTCATCAAGATTCCCGATATCCCGATGACACAAATGCCGATCAACAACTTCCTGTCGAGATTTTCCCTGATGGCACTGATTGCTCCCACACGTCCTCTTCTGATGGATGGTCCCGATTTCCCTGGGATTTCGAGATTTGTGATGTTCCCATTCTCACATCCTCAGGAGCTCTGATTTCCCGATGTCGAGTGTCCCGACTCTCTACAAATTTTGGACACTTGTCTCCCTAAACGAACGGCTCAGATTTTGCCAGGGTTTTTACTTCAGACTTCTCCGATCTCCTGTCCACGGGAATGTCGATTTCCCGACTCCCGATAGCAAACCTCGATCTCTGCCATGTGTATCCTCGACGGGCGGTTCATATCTTCCCAACGTTTCGAGACTTGAAGTGTCTCGATTTTCTTGTCCTTGAGAATCTCAATATGTCGATGGCTGGACTCCTGATGGTAACCCTCGGACAGCTCCAGTCCGATCCGACGGCTGACGGGTAATTGGACCAAGATCTAACGGTCTAGATCCATCCTTCCTGTGCACACTCCAGAGATTAAACTCTGAGCATCTTAACCCGATCCAACGACCAATGGGATTTCTGATGAGATCCAACGGCTCAGATAGTCCCACCTTGTGCATTATTCCACTACTTCGTGGATGTGGAAAGATCAATGGTCTAAATGTTCTCCCGGGTCTTGGGATCTACGATCCTGATTTCCTTGTTGTTCACGAAGATAGAGGTAAAAAGGGGCAAGGTGTGTAACTCCCTCATTACTTTCGTCAATCTAATGGTCGTGAATGGCTATGGGTCATCCGACAAGATCTCATTCGTTGATTTGTTACATATCCCTACACTGCTACCTCAGAACCTTAAGAGGGTCATTCCTCCTCGTATAGGGTTAATAAGACTTGTGCGTTCAATTCCTTTTTCTGGGTTCTTGGTGAACCTTTCTAAGGAGGGAATCTCTGTGAAGAGATCTATACTGGGGCATTTTCGAAGGAAAATAAGGGTAAACAACTTCTCAAAAACGGGCTGGAAGCCTAACTTAGTTCGACTCATGCCTAATTAAATTCATTTCTCAACATAAGCCATGCGTGGTCTTTCTGTTATAACCATATATCTAACATTACTTATCAAAACACTGCACATACATTCTTATACTGTAATTGTTCACCATTTCACAGTTTATGAGCATATATGTCATCATATGAATTTCAAGATGCAATATGAGCAAAACACTTATCAAAAATAACTTCAAAAGTGGGTGCGACTACTGAGAGGGGTGCTCATTTCCACCCAAACGTAGGCGTAGCGGCTCCTAGCGGATTTACCACTAGCCACCCTCGAGCTGAGACCATGATGCCGTGAGACTGCGTCTCTTCGTCTACCAGTGACCAGGAGTGAAGGTTGCAATCTTTCCCCTCTGCTATTACTCACTCTGCGTAAAAATGCCAGAGTTCCCCTCGCGTCTGCCCTCTCAATCGCTTCTGCCATACGCCTTATCCTCTCGCGAGGTTGTGTGTGGCACGATTACCCTCACGCTGGTCAGTCATGATGGCTCTATGGATAGGCGGTTCACCTTCCCATCCCTCATCAATCCATCAACCTACCAGCCTGCAAGGTATTAAATTCAGGGCCAACGAGCCGCTTTTGGTTCTCCGGGCCAGTGGAGTCCAAATACGGTATTAATTCTCGGTGGAAGTTAACGCCACCTTTTCAGGTGCCTTCCACCGCCATCGTGGTCTCTTTTTCTGCACATCCCCTCTCAACAGTCCTGCAATAAGTTCAAAATGTCATTCACATTTATGAGTTTGCCATAGTTCTTGGCTAGTCCAGTTACATTTACAAGCTGGGGGAAACAGGGTGTTACACATAGGGTTTATCAAGTATAGTTAATTAAATAATTAACTGTCTTAATGTGTATTAGTTAAGTAATGATTAACTATTAATAATATTATTTATTTATTTATTTATTGTTTAATATATGTTGATTAATTAATTAATTGATTACTTAACACATTTAATGATTTGGGTAAAGAATTAAAGGCTTAATAACTTTAATTTAATTATTATAAAACTTTACGTATGACAGGGAATAGGGTATTGAATGGAGGGATAAGGTAGTAAATGGAGGGATAAGGTGGGTGGCATTAAATGAAGGAGGAGACAGTGAATGAGGAGGATATGACTGGGCAGAGGCCTTCAGGAGATGATGATGAAATTTTGGGAAAGGAACATTATTGAGGAGAAGGACTGTATTTTATGCGGAGGATATTTTTTTGGTTTTGGAGTTTGGGTGGATTTTTATAGGGGTGCACTAGGTTGCTGGGAGTTTTGGGCTCGGGGGCTAGGAATCCTCACGAAATCCTGGAGCTAGGGAGTTGGACAGGCTATGTTCCTAGCTGGTAGGGAGGAAGATTCGATTTTGGGTAGATTTTGGTCAGAACAACAGAGAGGACAACCAGAGATCGGGAATTTAGCATCAGATCGATTTAGGGAGCTGGATAGGCTCTATTCCTAGCTGGCAGGGAGGAAGATTCAGTTTTGGGAAGATTTTGGTCAGAGCAACAGAGAGGACAACCAAAGATCAGGAATTTAGCATCAGACCGAGGAATTTAGCATCATACCAGGTTATCAGAATGTCGATGCTGATGATTACCTTGAGGGTTACGATTATGGAGAGAAATCGGCATCAGCGAGCTCTGTAGGGAGGCGACGCTTGGTAGGTTGGATAAGCTGGGTAGGGTTGCGCGTAGCCTCCATTGTGGGCTGCATCGGGTTCCTGTGGTATTGTGGGGTAGTACCCTCCTCCTGGTTGCCCTGTTGGGTACCCTGTTACAGGGGGTTTAGCAGTCTGATCTCCCATACCGATTGATTCAAAGAATTCTCTTAATCTGTGTTACAATGGTAGCAAGACTGCAAGGGAAAGGCAATACAAATTGTAGATAGAAGTCAAGTGAATAAAAAATGCAAATGTAGAGAGAGTACTAAGAGTTGTTCACAAGTTACCCGTGAATCGAATAGTCTAGCACCCTGTGAACAACCACAACAAAAAATTCACGGACTATGCGCCAATCCACGAAAGAGGAGCTCGTGAGGGCATAGTTGCAGCCCGTGGGCCTTTGCCAAGCCATGAGAGAGGATCCTTCAACCATTACCGTAACCCTGGCTGCACCTGCAGAGTGGGAGAGGTGGAAAAAGAGTGGAGCGTTATGCGAATGAGTGTAGGGTTAGGTTTAGGTATGGAAGGCACTGGAGGAAGTAGGGCGTGCACGTGGACTTCATGCATGCCCTTACCTAGTTAATAATTTTATTTTATTTTTATATATATATTTTATTGATTTGATTATTTTATTTTATTGTTCTTTTAAAGTATTTTAGATTAGAAAATTAAAAGAAGGAAGGATAAATTAAAGTATTATTAGATTTAAAATTTTAATTGTTTAAATTAGTTTAAAAAAAAAATCTTGTGTTTAATTATGTAAATTAAACATATTTAAGTTTAAACACATTTAAATTTGTGTTTTTAATTAATTGTAAGTTAATTAAAATTTATGAGGTGACTAAGTTTAATCATATTTTAATTTGTGATTAAATTAATTATAAGTTAAATATGATTAATCAAAAGTGATTAATCAAAGGGAATAATTTAGATTAAATTAATGATTAATTAGGTACTTAATAAATAAATTAATAATAATAATAATAAAAAAAATAATAATTTACGGGATTAAATGAATGAGTTGATTAAGATGATTAGAACTTAGGTTAAAGGGTTTAGTTTAGATTTTCTTTTTAAATTATTAATAACTAATCAACTTTAGGTTGAAAATCACCTTAATAGGTTTCAAAACGCAATGTATAAGGACTTAGACCAAGAGAAGCGTCGGGGGGGGGGGCTTCATGCGCACTAGGCAGGTAAGTTAGAGAAATTTGCGAGTATGGTGCAAGGATAGCGTAGCTGGCGAGGGAGTCAGTAGTTTTCTTAGGTAGTGACACCAAGCTTAGACGATTAACCCTAACCTAGCCACCTCCCCTAAAGAGAGTAACGTTTGTTTACAGACAAGTAAAAAAAAATTACGCCTAACCTTGTTTTCTAGTTTAAGTTGCGCAAATGTGAAACGTCCTTGAACTCACCCTGACAACATTGATTGATGCAGGTTAAAGCATACGGGATGGTTAGGACTCGAGGAAATCGAGGCAGAGGGGCATCTTCGCAAGGACCACCAACGCCACCACCACCATCGCCTGAACTATCTCTCATACTGCACTCTTTGGAGGCCATAAATGAGACTTTAAAAGGGCGTCAACCAGTAGGGATAAAAGTGGAGAACCCACCATCTGGAATGGGTAATCTAGAAGCGTCGATGGTTTCAAGGGGAGGACCTCCACCCGAAGACATCACTAGAGAACTACAGAAGATCAAACTTCTAGAGTTTGTCGGGGGTCGCGCCAGTGAACGTGCAGAAGCATGGTTGGAAGGCATGACAAGGTGTTTTTCCTTAAGGGACTATGCATCCACCTCAAAGGAGAAGATAGCAATTTTTCATTCGAGAGATAGTTCCTTGAACTAGTGGGGCAACCTGGAAAGGAAACTGCATCTTACCCCTGACATAATATCTTGGGAACTTTTTGAGGAGAGGTTATGAAGGAAATATCTGCCAGCATACTATGAGGAACAACAAGTAGGAGCGTTTCATGCTCTAGTATAGGGAAAAATGACTGTAGAAGAATATGAGATTAGGTTTATGGAGTTGGTCAAATATGTTTCATATATGGATAATGACCAACGACAGGTAGAATGCTTTGTCTATGGGTTGAACCCTAAGATAAGGGCTATGGTGCAGATGTGGAAACCATCTTCAGTAGCAGAAGTTTTGGAAAATGCACTTTATGCAGAGGAACACATGAAATTAACCGAAGGTATGAGACCGACCTTTCTGCATCATCCTAGATTTGTGGGGAAGGCCCCTAGGACATTTCCCAGGGGAGGGGGCTCAAGGCCACCTCCATATGGTAACAGATTCACACCAAGGATAGTAGCCACAGGGATTTCAATGACAGTGAGTGCAGCATCTCGTTCATCACTAATGACGCAGGCATGTCCGCAACCATCTCAGGGAGAAGCTAGTAGGGGCAGGGGTTCCAATGGAAGGAACTCATTTAAGAGACAGTCACAGAACAATGCACAGGTTCAATCCCGTGTTGCATGTTGCGGATGTGGAGGACCCCATTACCAGTGTGACTGCCCAGATTTATAATCAGGATTTGTGCATAGAGAAGGAAAGGCCCCAATGGGAAGAGCAAGTAGCAACCACCAGATTTACGCAGGGGTTAATAATCGCAAGGCCGAACATCAATCCACGGTGGTGGAGTCATCAGGTATGCTAAATCATATCAATGTAAAGATTTTATTTGATTCTGGTGCTACATATAGCTTCATTTCACCATCTGCATTAGAAAAGAGTGGGTTGGCAGCCTACGAGCACAATGACTTTAAACAAGTCGAGATGGCTTCGGGGGAAAAACAAGCGGTAGGACCTAGCGTCGATAATTGTATAGTAGACCTAGGGGTGTGTACTACTAGGTTGAAGGTATATGTCACTGCTCTTGGGGCATATGACCTAATCATTGGAATGGATTGGTTAGAAGATCATCGAGCTTTGGTGGATTGTTTCGCAAAGAGGGTGCTCTGTGTAGACGATGAAGGAAGGCCAGTGGAGATCCAGGGTGTAAAGAGATGGGTGTCATTATGATTTATCTCAACTATGAAGGTTAAGCAATGCTTGAGGCAAGGGTGTCAACTATATGTAGTGTAAGCGGTGAATGAAAGGAAGGGACCCTCCTTGGATCAGTACCCGGTATTGTTAGAATTTAAGGATGTTTTCCCGAACGAGTTACCAGGGTTACCTCCTGAGAGGGAGCTTGATTTTACTATTGAGCTAAAACTTAGTGCAGAACCAATTTCCAAGACTCCGTATCAGATGACAGCGTCAGAACTTTGTGAGTTGCAAATGCAGTTGAAAGAGTTACTGGACTTAGGATTAATAAGGCCCAGTGTCTCACCTTGGCGTGCACCAGTAATTTTTGTAAAGAAGAAAGATGGTTCCTTACGATTGTGTATAGACTACAGGGACTTGAACCATGCTACCGTGAAAAATAGGTACCCAATTCTGCGAATAGATGTACTCTTTGATCAGATGAAAGGAGTACCGGTATTCTCAAAGGTCTATTTGCGATCAGGGTATCACCAGTTAAGGATTAAGGAAGGTGATATTCGTAAAACTTCATTTCGAACTCGGTTTGGGCATTATGAGTTTGTCGCAGTACCATTCGGATTGACCAATGCACCAGTAGTATTCATGAGCCTCATGAATGGAGTATTCCGGAAATACCTAGACCGTTTTGTACAAGTCTTTCTAGATGACATCCTCATCTATTCCAAGAACGAAAGAGAACATGAAGAACACTTGAAAGTAGTGTTGTCCTACCTTAGAGAGGTATGGGAAGTTGTCGAAGTGCTCCTTCTTCCAGAAAGAGATCCACTATTTAGGTCATATCATTTCCGGTGAAGGAATATCTGTGGACCCAGAAAAGGTAAAGGCCATTATGGAGTGGCCAGTGCCGAAAAATGCCCATGAGGTGAGAAGCTTCATGGGGCTAGTTGGTTATTATCGGATATTTGTGGAAGGATTCTCCAAAATAGCGAAACCCATCACCACTTTGCAATGCAAGGGGGTCAGGTATGAATGGACAGAAGAATGTGATAGGGCATTGATTGAGCTTAAGAGGTTACTAACTAATGTGCCAATTCTACGAGTGTTGGATATGGAAAAGGACTTCATAGTCTGCACAGATGCCTTGAAGAAAGGGTTGGGGGCCGTGCTAATGCAGGATGGAGGAGTGATAGCTTATGTGTCAAGGAAGTTGAAGAAACACGAAGAGCTTTACGCTACTCATGATTTATAGTTGGCAGCTGTAATGCTAGCTCTAAAACTTTGGAGGCATTATCTTGTGGGGTGAAACTTTGAGCTCAAAACAAACCATCAAAGTTTAAAACATCTCTTCACTCAAAGGGATCTGAATGCCAGAAAAAGGTGATGGAGTGAGTTTATGAGTGAGTACGATTTTGGTATTTCATACATCAAGGGAAAGGAAAATGTGGTCGTAGATGCCTTGAGTAGGAGACCACGTGTCTTCTCCTTGGTATCCTTAAAGGTCAATATGAGGGAACATGTGTTGACACAACTCCAAGGAGACAATTGGTATTTAGAGGTTACTTCAAACCTCTAGAGTGGGAGGAAATTAGATCCAAAGTATGAAAGATATCGGGGAAGGATGTACATCCCTGAAAGTGGGGATATTTGAAGCATCATACTGAAGGAAGCCCATAGAGAACTTTATTGTGCGCATTCGGGTGTGAAGAAGATGTACGCAGACATGAGGAAGATTTTCTTTTGGGTAGGCATGAAGCGCGATGTAGTCCATTTCGTTGCCAAGTGCCTAGAGTGTCAACAAGTGAAAGTCGACCACCATCACCCGACAGGCCTCCTACAACCACATGATGTTCCTATGTCCAAGTGGGAAGTCATCTCTGTGGATTTTGTTGTGGGGTTACCGCTCACATCTCATAGACACAATGCCATTCTTGTGATAGTGGATAAGTTAAACAAGAGTGCTCATTTTATTCTGGTTAGAGACACTTACGATGTCACTGATGTGACACGTGTGTTTGTAAGTGAGGTCATCCATTTGCACGGGATACCTAAGAAGATCATTTCGGATAGGGACTCCAGATTCACTTCCAGGTTTTGGACAAGTTTGCAGTCAGCATTGGGGACCCAGTTGAACTTAAGAACAACTTATCATCCTGAAACAGATGGAAAAACTGAGAGAGTAGATCAAGTCATGGAAGACATGCTTAGGATGTACATCATGGATAATCAAACCCATTGGGAGAAGTACCTACCTTTGGTAGAGTTTGCCTATAATAACAATTTTCATAGCTGCATCGGAATGCCACCCTATGAAGCTCTGTATGGAAGGCCATGCAGAACTCCATTGAGTTGGGATAGATTAGAAGACCGAGTAACAGTTGGGCTAGAATTGATTCAAAAGATGGAGGAATAGGTGATTCAAATTAGGCAGAGACTAAAGGAAGCACATGATAGGCAGAAAAATTATGTGGATGCACATAGGACTGACCAAAGTTATGAAGTGGGAGACCAGGTTTTCATTCAAATCAGGCCTAACAAGAGTACCATATGGTTCGAGAAGGGGAAAAAGTTGTCACCTTGATTTATAGGACCGTTTAGAATCCAAGAGAAAATTGGACCCGTTCCCTATCATCTCGTACTAACACCCCACTTGCATAAAACTCATAATGTTTTTCATGTATCTGTTTTATGTCATTATGTTGCTGATGAATCACATAAGCTAAATTGGAAGGAATTGCAGGTATCGAATGCGGGAACTCTCACGATAGAACCGTTACACATATTGGACCGTAGAGTCTGATAGCTCAGGAACTGTCTGGTAGACCAAGTTAAGGTCCAATGGGACAAGTATAGTCCAAGATCTTCTACTTGGGAAGACGCTGAGACACTACGATGAGACTATCCCTCACTTTTTTTGACCACCTCGAGAATATGTTTCTCGAAGGTGGGGTGTATGTAACACCACCTTTTGACTTAGATAGCCAGGATTACTTGAGGCCTACACACTTCTATTTTCTACTCACAAGTGAAACTATTAAATGATACACTTGAACTTTTAGACGTATAAATTTTATGAATGTTTAAATATATTTGGATAATGATGGATATGATGTGATATATTGTGAGAATGCAAATTTTATGAATGTTTAAATATTATTGATGATGATGGATATGATGCGACATATTGTGTGAATCAAAATCCTATGAAGATTTAAATGCTATTAGAATGATGTTGGATATGATGCAATCTATTTTGTAAATGATAATTTTATGAATGGGTGTCGAAATTGAATTATGGGATATTATGAGATCTATTTCTAACTTGAAAACTTCGATGTTAATTTGTTGGTACGCGGATACCGAATTGAAATTATGGTTGTATGCAATTACATGATGATAATGCATAGAAATGTATGAGTTTGTGTTACAGACTAATCTGTAGGTTATGGGCTATGAAATAGCCAAGGGATAATGATGATGAAAGTGGATGTCATGACCACTAGCCGAGAAACAATATGGTATGAATCTTTGTATGTGAAATTATATTGGTTTGGATGCATTGCTATGATATGTGGGCCAATGCAGGATTTCAGGTGGTAAGACTGCCCAAAACTGAATAGATGATGACAAAACTCCCAGCAACATGGTGCCACTGTATATTCCATTATAGGGTGTGGACCCTAGTACTGTTAAGAGGGATGGATTAATTTCCCACCATGTATCCTTCAAAACCTGAAGTCATGGGAGGACGATGTTAGCTCACACTCCCCTAGACGTGTGATGATGACTGTCAGTTGCCTATTGAGGAAGCTTGGTCAAGGTAGTGACACTTCCGCTTACAGGTTCTATTTGGAGTTAGGTCAATATAGTTGATGCTCCAAGATAGTCCAGCAGAGGAAGGATAGGAATGTAAGATGGAGGTAAGTTAGGGAGGAAGGATGAGTAGAAATAGTTGAGAGTGTATAGAGATTTGTCTTATGGTGGAATTTATTGTTTTTCCTTCTGAAAAGAAAATGCATATATATATGAATATTCATAATTATGTAATTAAATTACAATTGTCTAAATAACGTTGTTGAGCTAGATGATTGAAATTAAAGGATTTTGCAAACATTTGATTGGTTTATTGTCTTTTATAAAATGAATCGTCTTGTTGAATGGATTGGATGCATATGGAAATTACTATAGAGATGATAGTTATTGATATTAGTACATGAACGAGACTTGTATGTACTAGCTACACATGCATTTCTTCCACATGTACACTAGTATGAATGAGTTTCTTGGCTTACTTACTAATAATGACGGTCATTTGTTATGAATGTGTGAACCATGTTTCTTTTCCCTTGTATCATAAAATACCTTAACTTTGGGACGAAGTTTCTTGAAGGGTGGGTGTATGTAACAACCCTAGTTAAATAGTTTCATAGGGTTTATCAAGTATAGTTAATTAAATAATTAATTGTCTTAATCTGTATTAGTTAAGTAATGATTAACTATTAATAATATTAATTAATTAATTATTTATTGTTTAATATATGTTGATTAATTAGTTAATTGATTACTTAACACATTTAATGATTTGGGTAAAGAATTAAAGGCTTAATAACTTTAATTTAATTATTATAAAACTTTATGTATGACAGGGGATAGGGTATTGAATGGAGGGATAAGGTAGTAAATGGATGGATAAGGTGGGTGGAATTAAATGAAGGAGGAGGCAATGAATGAGGAGGATATGACTGGGTAGAGGATTTTGGGAGATGATGATGAAATTTTGGGAAAGGAGCATTATTGAGGAGAAGGACTGTATTTTCTGCGGAGGATATTTTTCTGGTTTTGGAGTTTGGGTGGATTGTTACAGGGGTGCACCAGGTTTCTAGGAGTTTTGGGCTTGGGAGCGAGGAATCCTCACGGAATCATGGAGCTAGGAAGCCGAATAGGCTTTGTTCCTAGCTGGCAGGGAGGAAGATTCGGTTTTGGGCAGATTTTGGTCAGAGCAACAGAGAGGACAACCAGAGATCAGGAATTTATCATTAGACCGAGGTATTTTTATTTATGTATTTTCATGAATATGTGGTGTTATGTGGTTGTTACGTAAGTTTATTTACATGCTATTAATAAATCTAATTTATGCTGAATAATAAATGATTTTAAGCTATGATTAAATTGTACATGATATAATATGTTTTTTTTTCATTATTTTAGCTTGTGTTATATAAGGCTCTGTGGGGACAGAGACCTTACAGGATGATATACATTTTCCAACATTCCATTGTGATGAACATTTCCCAATGTCGTATTGTGACAAAATTTCAAAAATTAATTTAAAGATATCAATATATAAACTAATAACTAATTGAAGGTATACATACCTTAAACCCCTCTTAATTTGAACTTGTGACCTCTTAGGAGGAAAAACATGTTCCTAAACATTACACCCACNATATATATATATATATAATTACTAATTATATTATTTATATTTATATTTATATAATATATAATTTATAATTAATTAATATATGATGACGATGGTGATTAATTTCCACTAAGACAAAATTGGTCTATCATACCTTAATAGGGTAAGGGATTACTTGAAATTCTTTAGAATTTTGTTTACGTGCTAGAAAAGCATTAAGAGAATCTTTCCATCATCACCATAGTTGTGTTGAGTTAAAGGAGATAAGAGAATATTTTGAAATTGAGAACTAATATGGGTATAGGCTGGAAAATATAAGACAAAATGATTTTCATCTTCAAACTTCTTAGTGTCACAAAGGTGACACGCTCTTTCATCCCATGGAATTTTAGGAATTGAACAATGCCCGATTTCATTATGGAGCCTGTGAGAATTTGTTTTAATCTTAGCAATGCTTATCTTTTTCTTTAGACTTGTCAAAACACAAAGACAATTTTGATCTTATAGATTAGGGTTGATTACATCCTTATAATACCTTAAATTTTTTTTCCTCTAACCCTTTATCACACTACATTTTATCCTTAAATTTTGATTTAATGATATTTTTAATAGTATCCTTATTTTGTAAAATGGTGTCTTCCATGATTCCCCAATGGCTTAGCCAATACTAGGCATGTTTATGCCATCCTCGCTTGAGTTGAAGGTGGTTAGGACTGGATTTTGAAGAAATTTTAGGAGGCCTCTTGTCTTCCATGTTGTTTAACTTGTTCTTATACATTATAGTCACAGTCATGCTCTTAATGGGGGAAAGGATTGCCTCTAAGAGAAATATGGGATAGGGTGTATTTCCTTTCTTTTTTATATTATAGGCTATAAACTTCTTTTGTATTTTCTCTATCTTTCTCCAGGATTCATGAGAGATACTGCATCCCTAGTCTTCACATGCATATAGAATAAAAGGCATAACAAGAGTTTCAAAGAAGAGTTTCTTCTTATCCCATATCCAAAGATCGATTTACAATTGTTTTTAAGCCCATAATAATCTTTCCATTCCCCAATAATCCTTTTCTCAATGTTATAATTCCATTTGATCTTGTGGTGAATATCTATTCTGATATATCCTCCAAGTTGTTCTTGTCATATACGAAGGTATCATAAGTGATCTTATTGGATTTAATGATCATGATCTTAGTCTTGTTAGTATTAATAGTCATAGCCATATTGGAAAAAAAATCCTTGAGGATTCTTAGTTTCTTTCTAAGATCATGAGGACTCCTTGCCACAAGAATGATATCATTAGTATAAATAATAATATTGACGACTATACTAGTGAGAGTAGGGTCGACACAACCTGCTTCTTCCAAGCAATCTTCTAACTTGTCAATGTATATTCCGAAAAGGGTATGAGACAAGGGATAACCTTGCTTGACTCCAATATTACATTTAATCTCTTTTGAACAACCCTCAATGTTCTTAAAATTGGATATAACATTCTCATACAACCTTATTGCAGTAGCCCTCAACTTAAAAGGAACTTTTATCTCTTCGAACCTATCCCAAAGGTTTTTCCTGGGAATCATGTCAAAATATTTTCTAAAGTCAACAAAACAACAAAAAACATTGGTTTTGGTATTGTGGAACTCATGTGCAATGATCCTAAAGGTAACAATATGGTCCACAGTTGAATGGTATCTCCTAAACCCATCCTAGACTTTATCTATTTTACTGTGACTTTTGAGCCAAAGGCTAATATTATTTTCCAAAACAATTCCATAAAGCTTGGCTACAATTGGACTAATCGTAATGGTCCTATAATTAGAGGGAATGTTTCTACCCCCATTTTAAAAAATAGGAACAATGAGGCTTTGTGTCTAGGGTTTAGGGAAGCCCTTATTGATTGCTAAATTGAAGAGATTTTGTATGTGAGGGATGATGATAGGCCGTTCTATTTTGAAAATTTTAGCTTGGTAGCCTCCAATGCCCTTAACTTTCCTATTTTCAAGCCTCTTAACCCCGAACTCTATGTCATCCAAAGAAAAAACTTCATCCTTCATAGGGTCAATAGGAATGGTGCCCATGGTATTAGGGAACTCGTAAATACTTTTAAGGTAAGGATTCTAGTCCATTAAGGGAATCATATTATTTTCTTTAGTGTTGAAGATTAGAATTTTCCTCCGGAACCTCTTAGGATCAAGCTTAGAGAGTCGTGAAAGATGCTCTTTCTTTTTATTGATATAGTACCCTTTTCTCCTTTTAATTAAGGATTTGTATGTATTGATCTTATCAATTTTTAAGGACTCATAAGAAGCAAGGACTCATAAGAAGCATCCCTAATGGATCTCCTAACAATTTTACATTCTTTATCATACCAAGGGTTGGCTATTTTATTATTCTTTTTATAGGATACCTCAAAAGAGAAATTTTAATAGAACCGGAAGGGGTAGTTGTAAAATTATGATAGAGGTATTAAATTTTGTCCTTATAAGTTAGGAGATGCAATTCACTATTTAAATCCTTTAAGAAAAGGTCAACTTTACTTTTTTCAAAGAGCAGTTTCCTTTGATTATTAGAATTCTCTTCAATGGTTCTCCTATGCATGGAAAAGTTTAGAGTTAGGGTTAAATGTATATGTTCATAGTCAAGTGCATGGTCATTTAAAAGGTAAAACATTACTATTTTTTTGGAAACATAGATATAAAATATCACATAATCTATGACACTAATACCTAATCCACGAATACAAGTCATGTGGTTGGAGTTTGGTCACTTCATTACTCCATTGCAAATTATTAGGCCTTGAGAGTTGTAGAGCTTGACCAAATCACTACCAAACAAATTATCGGTCAATTCTTCAGAGCTTCGTTTGTATCTATTAGCTAAAACAAGGTTCTCATCTAGACATAAACGATTATGGTTGGAATCATTGCTTAAAAGAGTAGCTTGGCTAGTTTCAATCCTAACATTAAAGTCTCCTAGTAGGATGGTATTACCTTCATTTTTCAAACTATAAATATCTTGTTCTAAATTATTGTAGGGACAATTTCTATATGTACTGATTTTATTATAAAAAGTAGAAATAATAGGTGAAAAATAGAAAATTTCTATATATACATCTTCTTAGCATTTATGTCTGAAATTTCTATACAAATGTATTGATTGAGAGGGTCGATCTTACGAATTTGAATGTGAGGAGAAATTATCTTTCTAGTATAACAAGATATGCCTCATATCCCTCTATGGTAGGAATTTTTGTTCCATGCTGACCACAAGACAACTAATTCTATGTTAGGGACCTTAGACTCTTCATGCTTCCCAAGTTTCAACTAGACACATAATATCAATATCACTCGGGATCCAACTTATCATAGGACCTTTGCACTATGGAAAGCCATGGAAATTCATAAAAAGGATACCGAGTGTCCCAAATTCCTATTTATTATTATCCTTCTAGTCTCTATCTCTAACAATAGTTTCCCAATTTCTAATTATTGCCCATTTTCCTTCTTTCTTGACTTTTTTTACCTTTTGAACTTCCTTCCTTAGTTCAAATTGGTCTTTAGGAATGAGGTCTTCTTTTATAAATATTCCTAACCCTTTTAAGCTCGAAGATTTATTGAATATGATATATTTATGGTCATTACAACTTAATTTGACACAAATCAACGCATCTTTATGATCAATTCTAGCCTTTTTGCTTCTATGAGGTAAGTTGTTTTAATTTGTGATTTATTTTTTAATTCTTCTTTTAGTATTGTTATTGTATCCTCCTCTTGTTGTTATTTTATACCAAAAATTTTGAGGTTCAAGGATCTTTTATTATGCTCATGGTCCAATTTTATTATCTTATTCATTTCCTATTTAATGGGTTTGATATCCAATTTGTTTTCTAGACGAATGAGGGTCAAATTGTTGGTTAATTTTTCTTCTAGCTATTTAATCATATCTCTCAAGTTTCAATTTTCTTCAACCTATCCTTCTTGGGTTGATTGGTTTTTCTTTTCCATTTCTTGAATCATATCCTCGATTGTATTAAATTGACTCTCGAACCCTAACAATATATCCTTTATCCGAGTTTGAATCATATCTTTGAAGAGTCTAATTTTTTTTATCAAGCATTGCCTCTAGCTCTATTTGGAGTTAAATGTCCCTTTCTTCACTCCTTTTTTCTAATGATATTAAACTCTATTTGGATTTTGGCATCTCTTTCTTCTCTTGTTTTTTCTAATGATTCCATATATTTGTAAAGGCTCTCTAGGGTGAATATGGGGGGCCTCCCCCTGACAGGATGAGTTTTTGAAATAGGCGACAGAGTGCTCATATTGCAAAGAAGAGAAAATAAGTAACAATTATTATTTTTGATTGAATTTAAAAATTTAAAAGAATTTTTTTAATTGATAACAATGATAATAATTATTATCTCTAAAATCAACTTTTACTTATTAAACTTACAAAAATAAATTTATTTGTATTTAAATCTCTTTAATTTTCACACGTTATTGAATTATAAATATATTTTAATTTAAACTTGAATCAATGTAACAACATAATCTCCTGATTTACGAACATGTGCCCAAGTGTTCTGAGGGTTGAAGAAGCCAGAACTGACTTACGAACACATGCCCACATGCTCAACAAATGGAATAATCTAGAACTAAAAATTATTCAGAAATACAAAGATTCTTCCCATCAAAATTTTTAAAACCACACAGAATATTCCCATCAAAAAGAGCTCAAAAATGTAGATAGGTATTATGGTTTGCATCACCGAGAGTAACCAAAAATATTATTCCCATAAAAAGTTCCAAAACTCTAGAGAAGTATTATTCTCGTGCAACATAGAGATAATGTTCAAAATATATATAGGAATTTATAAATTAACTATATACATATTATTAATCAAAATATATTAACAGAGTATATAATGATGTTGATAGATGAAATCATTGATGGAGGGACTCTACGGTAACCTTAGGGAGGATGATACAACTCTTTCTACTTGTGGAATTTCGATGACCAATTTCCTTCCCTAGTGTGAGAAGATAGCTAGGTCGGTCTGACTATTATTTGGAGGTCTTAATCATTTATATTGTTGTGCATAAATTAGCGAATGTGGACATAGAACAATCTCCCTAGTTCGGGCACCCAAAACTAGAACAAAATGAAACAGAATACACTCTTTTCCTTAGGTTCAAAACAAACATAAAAGATAGAAGTTCATACCTTTTTAATCGTCGTTTTTCCTTGCAAGTTGTAACTCCAAGTTCTTGATTAAATGCTTCATAAAAGTAGAGATCAACAAGAGGAACAAACAAAATAGTGAAAACAACCAATATCTATATATCTCAATAAACCTATGTAAATAGCCAAGGAAAAATACACGCAAAGATCATTGGCAATATTATTTAGGAAAGGAAAATGTATCATTGTATTAAATAATTAGAAAACAACTTACAATCGATGCATTGGCATTGACAAGCTCCTTCTAGTAGTTCAATTCTTCAATACCCTCATAGCCTCCATAGATGTCATCATCATCACTAGAACACTTTAGAAAAACTAAATCTCTTAGGGCCAAAGTGAGATTCACAAACTCTCAATTACAAGTCTGGATCTATTATTAATTCACCATAATTTCATTATTCCTGTATTCTTTCTTAGCATTTTCCTTTGGAAGTTGCCTCTTTTATAGAGTAGAGAGGAAGCCATGAAGAGGTTAGGATCTCATCAAAATTAGGAGAGGTGGGTGAGATCCACACTTATCGGTAAACAATGCATCATTGAAGCTTCTATTGTAGAAGCTTCAAGAATCTCTTCTTTTTCCCATGTATGAAATCTTGTTGCACCCCTATATATAAGCAAAAAGAGAAATTCTCAAACTTGGTAGTTATGCAGACTGCGACAAGTAGAGTTGTCGCACCTTGCTAGAGTGCAACCAATGACAATTATTTAATTTAGGGTCTTGTTAGAGTTGCTTGTTTCCAAAATATGTCTTCCCAACTCTCCTTCCAAATTCTTATGCTTTTAAGGTGTCAGAGAATAGATAGTATAAGTAGTTGCAACAAAATGTTGTATAACGGAATGCCCCCCAAAGTATGAAGTTAGAAAGTTTTATAAATGAAATACTTTTCCTGATGGGTATTGAAACAAAGAACATGTCAGTTGGAGACTTGTCAAAACACAAGGAAATTTGCAGTACAATATTTTATCATCACTGAGGTAGGCATACCCATGCTCAGAATATAAGAGACTCTAAGCATGGTTGTCGACTGATACATTGTAGATCCATGAATATCATTTTATAATGATATGGCCACTAATAATACATCATGGATCCATATCTCCATGATTTAATGAACTCATAGCCACCAGAATATACATTGTGGATCTATGAATTGTGACAAGAACATAGCCATAAATCAATACAATGTGGATCTATGTGACAACATTACTCTGAATACTTTTCATCACAACCTGGTAAATCAAAATCAAAACATAATCCATAGGGTCTTCACCTTGTTCCTATTTCCGTAGTACAATTCTCACCATGTGAACAGGGATTTTTGGAGTCGAACATGGTAGAAACCACTTGATTATCGGTCATTGTTGTATACCATTAACAAGTGCAAGAGAGATCACTATTGAGGTTAATGACTCTCAAGGTACTTTAAGTACAATACTTTAAATTTGAATTGATGAGTTGAAGTTGAACATTCAAATAAATATTAGGATCATAGGTCAATGACAAAAATGATAAAAACCCCTGTCAAAAGTGAGGATACTTGCCATTATGGAATGCAAGTTCCAAGGTACTAGTGTATCTTTTAAATCATCTTCCTAGATAATGATTTGGTGTCGACAGGAAGTGATTCGTCCTAGGAGGGCCTTGATGTATCCCCCATCAATGAAACAAAAAAAGACTCATAATATTTTTTAGTGCTAATTCAGAATTTTTTTTAGGACTAACTCAAGGATGGCCAATGATATCGGAGGCTTAAATGACTGCAAAAAGGGCTGACACAATAGAAGGCTGAGGTTGAATTTCTCTCGAACATTGACATAACAAAGGTTTTGGCACCAATGACTTGATGAATATAACAAGGTAAGATATAGATTCCCAAGGATCATGATCGACATGAGACAAAAATATTTCCCAACTTCGACACAAAATGGTAGAAGATGTCACGTTCGAGAGTGTCTACTTCCATGAATACAGATTTAAAATACATATCCCCTTCCCAATTTCCCCCCACCATGCTTGGCGAGTACTTGCTTATTTTTTAATGAGCTTGAGGAGGATAAAAAATGCTCATGTATAATCTTGTCCTTCATACAAGTCCCTTGGAGTATGTTTAATGAACCCTAGGAAGGAGTGGTTCGGTCCTATATGGGTCTTCCATTGTATATTTTACGAGTCCATAGGAAGTAAACTTGGTGGTTTTTCATGTTTAGAGAGTTTGAAAAACACTTAAAGAAAACTCCAAAAGTCCTTTTTCGTAAATTTTAGTCTCCCAATTCCAAAAGAGTATAAAATAATCCAAGGGAGAAATCTTCTAGTGAATACAAATGTACTCCTAGAGCATACATTTTTCGTATTTTGTCTAACGAGGCCGAAAAAGGGGTAAACTACCACTCAAAATATGCCCTTTCAAAACTTTTAACAAGTGTGAAAGGAAGAAAGTTTACTCGAAAATCTTTTCATTTTTAATAGGGGTTTGAAAATATCTTAAAAAGGTCACTTTAGAAATTTTTTGAATTTTTAAATTTTTTTCTCAGAAAACGATAAAAATAATACATCACCTTAGTTCCATGTTTCATATGAATGTCCCTGGCTGCACAAAATCTAAAAAAAGTATTAATATCACTTGGAACTATACAAAATTGGTCAATCATATGAAAATAATATGCCAAAGAATATTCTCTTAGGTCAAAAGGGGAAAAATTCATTCACTTTTACCATTTTACCATTTAACCACTTGGACTTGGATAAATAGTTTGTTTGTGCTAAACTTTCAAGTGTTGATTCCAGATGGTCTAGGAAACCAAATCTAGTTCTTTCTGTTCCAGTTTGGTCCTCTCTTCCTCCCCTTTCAAATTTTATCTTTTTTAAATCATTTTATTCGGTCTCTAGGCATTTATGGGTTTTCAACCAAGCCCTAAATCACGTCACAAGGTTGTCATGGGAATCCTTTATAAAGGACTATGAAAAACAAATTTTTCGCAATATTATTTGTCGGGAAGCACGATAATGTTTATCTATGTTAATATAGAGCGACAAGAACAAAAGAAAAACTTTTCTTAAAAATAGGGTAAAAAGGACCCACAAATTTTGAATTTTGAGTATGGCTGAGGATTGTTTATGTTGTTTGCATGTGTTTAACTAAACAAAATGTTGGAATGGAGGGAAAGAGAGAATAAGCTAGAAGATCAAATTTATCGTAATGATCCAAATATAATAGCCACCATTTGAAACTGTGGATTTTTGAAGTTTTTTAAGATCAATAGTATGAGGGATCAGGTTCCTCTTCTAGAACATCTAGTGAAGATGTGGGATCCTAACGATCAAGTTTTTAAGATCAAGGCCCATGATATTTCTCTTGAGATAGAATATATATACTTCATGACTAGATTATCTAGGCGAGGAAAAAGGGTTTCTCTATCCGGTATTTGAGGAGGGGGTGTGAAAACTGATACTCTTGTGATAGACCATTATTTTACAAGGGCTAGTAAAGTCAGTGAAAAGATCCCAATCTATAATATGAGAGATATCCCTTTAAGGAGAATATTATTTACCATTGTAAGGGTGGTTGGGATTCAAGTGGTCCATTTGGATACCAACACTCAGATGTAGTATGAAATTGACTATATGGCCCCTACCATGTTTAACTAGTGTGAGGGATTCTAGAAAACATGAAGAATCAACTGACCAAGTGTAAAACTAGTCAGTAGAACCAATTTGGATATGGATCCATTATGGTGTCCTTTTTCCTGGATATGGTTCCTACCATGCGTCTTTAGAGAAAATAATAGGAAGAGGATCCCAACCCACGAGATCCATGTATGAAGAGGTGGGTAAAGATGATAGTCTGCCATGGTGGTGGACCAATTATATATTGTGATCATTCCTTCCTCAAATGGTTGAAGACCTAACTCATTATGATTCAAGATTATGCATAGGCAGGGGTAAACTTCTAGAGAGACCCAAATCTTGCTCTCCCGGAGGGGCACCAGTGGGGTGATGTAGGTAAAAATAAAGAAACAATATTTTTCTTTAAATGTTATATATATTTTTATTTGTATGGTTTCTAACTAGCTTTCAAATTGCATACATTGGCCACCCGAAACTGTATGGGGATTGACCTATCCAATGATAGGGTGAGATCGGTGTCATGGAAGTATGACACTAGGAGTTTGATGATGAGATCAGAGATATCGAGCACAACTTCGAGAGGTTTACTATGGATATCCTAGATATACAGATTGTTGATCTGCCATGTGGGGTCCAGCACCACACCATCAAAGTTTCAGGACAGATAACCCGTCTTCTTTGACGCATGTCCCATGAGGTAGTGTATTACCACAAGCACCACCATTAGGATCTATTAGTGGCCATGTTGACCATCAACATTTATGATTTTGAAAGCTACAAGCTTCGATATGTTTTTTAATCTTTTGAAAAACTATATATTTTTGAAAAAATTTAATACAAAAACGATTTCTATTTCTGTTCTTATGGTGTGTACAATGTGTACATGTTTTTATGAATGATGAAAATGTCTATCTAACACATAATTTTCTAAAGAATATGTAAGGGTGTTTAAATTTCTTGGAATGTGTTGATATTATAATAATCAAAATTCCTTTCCAAGAGACATACTCAAAAAATATCCTTAAGAGCGTGGGGTTTATAGTAGAATAAACATTAGACAATTATTGTACCATGAGTTGAGAATCCATTCAGACAACCAAAGGGAAAATTCCATGTGAAATGGATTTGGATAATAGTTCAATTACTGCACTATATTCCGTAATATTATTAGTTGTGCAAACAAGACATGTGCCATGAAAACATATCAACTCGTCAGTGGGGGTATAGATAGCCCACATAGAAAACGTGAGGTTCTGAGTACTATGAATAGCACCATCAACAAATCCAACATGAGGTAGAGAGAATGTCGACATATTCACACCAAGCACAAAGCATGATAAGAAGCAAACATAAATCGTGTAAAAGTTTAGAAAAGAATGTCACACCAAATAATAGTATAATATATACAAAGCATGAATGTATAATGACTCTAAGCATAGTACTTTTTAAGGTAAATCTCATTCTGAGGCTAACCCAAAGGAACACCATCATAATAGACTAACTCATAAGCCCCTTTTTCTAAGACACATTGACAATGTAAGGGCTATGCCATAAAGGTTCAAATTTACTTGCTCCTAGTATATCTCGATCTTGATCATATAAAAGGACCAAGTCACCTTTGTAAAAAACATGAGGTTTAATAGTCTTTTCATACTAAGATTTGACACGTTTCTTATGAGTTTTGTTGGCGAAAGAAGCATCATGATGAGTTTCATCTAGTCGAGTCAAATGAAAAAAAAGTTCTTCCTAATCGGTTTTGTTAGGAAGTAATTCAACATCTAGTTTTAAGGATGGTATTTCACACTCAATAGGTAACATAGCTTCTAAACCATAAACAAGTTGAAATGGAGTGAAACACGTGGCTATTTTAACTGAAGTACGATATGCCCATAACACTGAAAATAACAAAGTATGTCAATTTATCTTATGAATCCTTATCATCCTACAAAGCATAGTGGTCAAAGTTTTGTTGGTAGCTTTGAATTGACCGTTGGCTTGAAGGTAATAAGGAGTTGAGTTTTCATGTTGTAAACTGAAATTGGTCATTAATTCCACCATCATATGATTGTGAAAATGAGTTCCATGATCAATGACAATACCTTGGGGAACACATAAATGAGTGATAATGTGGTTAAAAACAAAAAAGTGTTGTAGTTTTCCTGGTATTATTGAATGTATGCATCACCTCAATCCATTTAGTGAAATAATCCACAACAGCAATGACATATCCATGCCACCTAGCCGAGTGAGGGGTACATGTCATGAAGTCAATTCCCCATTTGGAAAATGGACCAACGGAAACTACAGGATGACTATGAGAAGGAGGTGCATGGGATTTGCGATTATAAATTTGGCACGCATGACATTTTTGGACTACACGAATAAAATCTTAAAATATGGATGGCCAAAATTATTCTTCCCTCAAGATATTTTGTGCAGTGGCATATCCAAACATATGACCATTGCATGCATCGGCATGGAAATTGTTAAGTTCTCTTTCAACTTCTTCATGTGTTAGGAATCGTTGAAAAATAGAATCGATACCATGACGATAAAATGTATCAACAATAATGATCTATTGGTGAGCTTGGTCTTAAATACGATGATGGTATGTACTAGAAAAATTTGGCCGAAAGGTTTGAGTTTGGAGATAGATGATAATATCCCCATACCACGAGTCAAAAGAGTTAATTAGAAAAAGTGATTCATCGGGAATGGTATATTATGTCAAACTCTTTGTTGTAGTAGAGGGAAAGTCATAAATCAACTCCGCAAAAAATAAGGATTTATTAGATTTGTCTCTTTCGAATTCTAAATCAAATTCCTGTAGGATGACAATCCATTTGGAATATTTTCCCCCAAGAACCTGACGAGTCAAGATATGTTTCATAGGGTTACAATAAGAAAGAACAATAGCTTTGTGAATGTAACATACCCAACCACCCTAGGTTGGGCTACGCCACTTTCTATAACATACCCAACCACCCCAGGCTGGCCACCCTACTTCAAGCCTGCTTGAGAATTCTTTTGGATTTTGATATAAATTTTAATTAATAAAGATGCATGAAGTAGTTACATGCTTGGATCAATATTCATGCTACAACATAAAAGAGATGAACCATATGTCGCACA
Source organism: Picea engelmannii (assembly GCA_009831015.1). NCBI lineage: Eukaryota > Viridiplantae > Streptophyta > Pinopsida > Pinales > Pinaceae > Picea > Picea engelmannii. The sequence goes on from ML781994.1 coordinate 476,629, forward strand.
CAACAATAACCAACAAGCATGCATACTATGGATACAAATTTCATAGATAATTAAGTACACAATGGAATAAATACACAAGTAAATAAAACCATAATAGAGAGCACTTATCTTTAACAAAAAGAATCACCAACTGGCTGCAGACCAAGGACATTCCTCCTAATCGTAGACACTGTTGTTCCAAATCTCAACAGAAATGTCACCCCCAAGCCAGAGCTATGAATCCACAAGGATGGTTCTAGAGTGTCACTCAGCTTCCCAAACCAGTCAAAACTCATGCTCTCATAGGGTTCTCAGCACCCACAACAATCCAAAGTACACAATCTCTCTTCTACACGGCCTGTACAACCCAAGAGAGTGTACCCCATTCTCTACCATGCGGTCTTTCAGTATGTCCATCTCCTTCCAAGGCTCCAGTGAAACTGGTCCATAAAATCCATGTTGGGACTCTCGGGACTTGCAACTATGAGAAACAATGAGCACAAACCAAATAATCTCAGACATGTAGGTCTTGATTCATGGCTGGAATACACCAGCAGTCTCTACAACCAACAATACCATGGTTGCTCTTCAAAATTTCATTTTCCTTTCCCAAGCCAAGACACCAATGAGGAAAGACGATCATGTGAAAGAATGAAAGGTGTGAATAGTGAGCAATTGAGTGAGTGAGTGAATGAGTGAAGAAGAATAAACCATCAGAAGAACCCCCACCCTAGACAAAATATGGGTTTATGCAATTCTTGGAATCAAGGAACCACTTGGCCTTCCTCCCAAGAAGCTCACATAATTGTTATTCTTCATTAAACAAAATGGGTAAATAAAATAACCCCCTCTCTTGTGGAATCATATCCCCCTATAACTCTTGTCCTTGCCCATATAGCAACGAATGATGTGTTTTATATTAATAATGATCAAAACATTGCATTTCCTAGGCACATTGTCATCTATTGTTTAGGTACTCTGTACTTTCATAACTTAACACGATACAATATTTAATACAGGGTTCAAAACTGAGGTATTACATTTCCCTCCCCCTTATTTTGGCATTGTCCTCTATGCACATACAAAGCAAGAATCAAAATTCCAAAATTTATTCAAAAAGCTGTGGGTACTCTACCTACATGGCATCTTCATGCTCCCAAGTAGCATCTTCGGGACTATAGCAGGTCCACTGGACTTTTGCCAGCTCTATAACTCGATTCCAAAGAATTTTGAATTTTATGTCCAATATTCGCATTGGATGGACTTGAAAGTCTCCCTCTGTCTCTACCTGAATCATATGCCAATCAATAACATGGTTAGGATCATGCACATATTTGTTTAGTGAAAATACATGAAATACATTATGCACATTCATGGAATTAGGCAATGCAAGCATGTATGAAACTGACCCCATTCTATCCAATATCTCAAATGGAGCACAAAATCTAATTGCTATCTTCATACAACTACCCAACTAATTTAAAGAGCTCTTCTTGGGCTTCACTTTTAAAAGCACATTCTCCCCCACTTTAAATTCTCTAGTTGTCTTGTTCTTATCTGCATAATTTTTTTGTCTATCTTGAGCTGCCTTTAAATTTTGCTTAATCCTAACCATATGGTCTTCCATATCCTTGATAAATTCTAGCCCAAGTACCACTTTGTCTGCTAGGTTGTCCCAACTCACTGGAGTATAGAATTTCCTTCCATACAACGCTTCAAATGGGCTCATTTTCAATGAAGCTTGTTACCCATTATTATAGGAAAACTCAACCAAGTGCAAGTAATCTTCCCACTTAGATGGCTTAATCATCACATACATACTCAACATGTCTTCAATTACTTGGTTGACTCTCTTTGTCTTCCCATATGACTGTGGATGGTATGTTTTGCTAAAGTTCATATTTGTTTTAAACAATCCCCTCCAGAAATTTGAAGTAAACTTTGTATCTCTGTCTGAGACAACTTCCTTAGGTATCCCATGCAACCTAGCAATCTCTTTCATGTAAACTTATGCAATATTATTTGTTGTATGAGTTTTTTTTTACAGGAACAAAATGAGTAGCCTTTGTCAATTTATCAACCACTACCATGATTGAATCATGTTGTCTTGTTGGCCTGGACAATTTTGTTATAAAGTCAATGATTACCACTTCCCATTTCTTCCCTGGAATTGGTAAGGGTTGTAGCAAACCTGTTGGGTGCCTATGCTCAGCCTTCACTCTCTAACATTCCATACATTGATGTAATCAACAACATATTTTTCATTCTCGGCCAAAATAATTGTCTTCTTACTATTGATATTGTTTTTGGGTAGCCGGGTTGTCCAACATATGGAAATTATGCATTTCTTTTAATACCAAATTCCTGAGTTCTCCAGAACTAGGAACATAAATTCTAGTTTTATGCACAAGTAATCCATCTTCCTTGATCTCATACTCTTTCATTTTATTTTATACATATTATTGTTGTAAGATTTCCTTTACCTATAGGTAATGTTGATCTGCAACAACAACATCTAAAATTCTACTCTTCAAGTCTGACTGATGCATACTGACAATTTTAGCATGCATGATATTTACTCTTCTATTAAGTGCATCGACAACTTTATTTTCATTTCCTTTGATATGCTTGATGTCAAAGTTGTATTCACTTAAAAATTCCATCCATCTTGTTTTCCTGGCATTCAAAGTTTGTTTTTCAAAAAGATACTTCAAACTTTTGTGGTCTGTTCTTAATTCAAATCTCTTTCCCATGAGATAATGCCTCCACATATTCAATGCATGAACAATGGAAGCAAGCTCCAATTCATGTGTGGCATAGTTCCTCTCATGTTATTTAATATTTATGTACTCATAACCAATGGAATGTCCATTTTGAGTGAGGACTCCACCAAGTCCTTCTTTGCATGCATCTGTACATACCACAAACTTTCATTTAGGTTAGCAATCTTTAGAATAGGTGCACTAGTAAGTAATTATTTCAAAAAATTAAAGTTCTCTTCATACTCATATGTCCATTCAAATTTAATTCCCTTCTTTTTCAAAGAGGTGATGGGATGAGAAATCTTAGAAAACCCTGCTATAAATCTTATGTAGTAACCAACTAGCCCCATAAAATATCTTACTTCTGAAACATTCCTAGGTGATGGACATCCTCTAATGGTTTCAATATTCTCTAGATCTACTATTATACCTTGTTCTGAAATAATGTGTCCCAAGTGATGGATTTGTTCTTGGTAAAAATAACACTTACTAATCTTGGCATACAACTAATGCTCCCTCAACACTTCCAATACCAATCTTAGGCGATGTTCATGCTCTTCCTCTAAATTAGAATAGACAAGTATGCCGTCGAGGAATACTATGACAAACTTATCCAAATAATTTATGAATATGCCATTCATTAAGCACATAAAGACAATTGGTGCATTGGACAGTCCAAATGGCACCACTACAAATTCATAGTTCCCATACCTGGTTCTAAAGGTTGTCTTATTGATGTCTTCTTCCTTGATTCTTACCGGATGGTATCCCGATATCAAGTCTATATTTGAAAATATATTTTCTCCTCTTATCTGATCAAAGAGGTTATCAATTTTGGGTAGAGGGTACTTGTTCTTTACAATGGACTTATTTAGCTGTCGAAAGTCAATACACATCCTCAAAGTTCCATCATTCTTTTTAACAAAGAGTACTGGTGCTCCCCAAGGTGAAACACTTGGATGCATGTATCCATTCTTCAACAATTCTTCCAACTGCATTCGTAATTATTTTAACTCTGGTGTACTCATTTTGTAAGGTGTTTTTGACATCGGGTCAACTCCTGTCACTAAATCAATAGAGAAATATATCTCCCTCTTTGGTGGCAACCCTCGTATTTCTTGGACTACATATTCAAATTCTTGTAGTACCGAAAAATATTCAAGGCTTGGCCCCTTTGTCATTTCTGCCTCCTCCACATGGTTTGCATACAATTGACATCCTTTTCTGAAACACCTCTTCAGTTGTAAGGATGAAATCTCTCTTATAGATATGGGTCTTGGAACTCCTCCCACAGTGCTCTATTTTCCATCTCCATCAAGACATGTAAATGTTTTGCTATGACAATCTAGGACAACATGACACTTGTCCAACCAATCCATTCCAATTAGAATATCATAAGACCCAAATGGTATGATATTTATATCAACACTAGTATTCACACCATTAAGACTTATGGAACAACCTATGACCATATCATGGATTTTCCTTTAGGTTCCAGTGGCTAGCTGAACCAAACTTGATTTTCCAAGCTTACTTTTCTCCAAATGTAATCTATCCACTATTTTAGGATCAATGTAACAATGACTTGCTCCTGAATCAATTAAAATAACAACAAGCTGATTTATGATCCTACCTTCCATATCAATCATATTGTATTGGTACTTTGCTTGTTGATCATCTAAGGCTGCATAAATCCTTCCCATGTCTTCTACTATTGTAGCCTCTTTGATGTTGTGCACGGTCTTCATTTTGTCCTTTTTGTGTGGGAAATTCTTGTATAGGTGATCTTCTTTGCATCTCCAACATTAGATTGGTGGTCTTCCCCTTTTTCCCAAGGATTCTTCTTTGTTGGATTCATCATTATCATACTGGTCTTGATGATTTTTATTAGGTTCATTTCTGTTGAAAATAGGTTTGAATCGATTCGTCCTCTGATCAGACTTCTCCTTCTTCTTATCCTTCCAAGATTTCTACAAATATTCTCTGCCCTTTCCTTACTCATACATGTATTTATCCTTCCTGATGGTCTCATTCAAGGTCTTGGGTTCATCATATTGAATCTTCTCTTTATGAAAGGATGGAAGTCCACTTAAGAACCTCTATATTTTCACCCTCTCATATTTTATAAACCCCACATACTTTAGTAGCCCCGAGAACTTATTTTCATACTCTGCCATGGTTGTGCTTCCTAGTCTAAGACTTAAGTTCAAAGAAATCCTTCATTTTCTTGTCATAGAAGTGCTTTGAAAGGTACTCCTGAAAATATTTCTTGAACTTCTTCCAAGTGATCCTATTCTCATTAATATACTCAACTTGATTCAGCTAGTCCCACCACATTGTAGCTTTCCCATGTAAATGGTAGGTGGAAATTATGGCTTCTAGGTATGATGAGTAGTTTTGCAATTGAAAATACCTCCTGAGTCCAAGAAACCATGCCTCAATATCGTCTTCTCTTTCCCTTTCACCATCAAAGGATGGTAGCTTAAGCTTCCTCATTTCTCTTTGCAAACTGTCCACTTCATTCCTTCTTCTTTGGTTCCTAATAGGAGACACCTCTGGACTACTTATGGAGTCTTCATATGCATAAGAATTTATTACTGATTAATGAGGTGAGTGGTTTCTATGAGTTCTTTTAGCACTTCTTAAATAACCAACTTTCCTGTGGTTATCTGTTCTTTCATGATACCTTCCTTCTTCCTTTTGTTTTGAGTTTAATCCCCTCTTTGTTTGCCTATGCAACCGATTTAAGCTTTGCATCAATTGAGAATTTATCTGATTTTGTTCTCTCATCATCCTTCATTGTCTACTTTATAGCTCTTCACTTCTATTTGTAGGCTTCTCATAGTGTTTATCAGGATTTCTTGCTCCCCTCTATCCTTGTGTGCATTGGATTTTGTCTTTGCATTACCAACACTGATATTTTGACCCTTGGCCTCTTTCTCATGGCTGTAAGATTCCTCTCCTTCTTCCATTTCTTTAGTATGCGTTCTTAAATTGAACTGATATGTTTACACCCCCTAATTCTTCAAAACATGCAAGCAACTATTTTCTTAGGGTTATGCATATGATAAACAAAATTTGCCAAACAATGTTATAGGTCCTTTTTCTTCTCAATTCACGAAGAAAAAATATATCAGTCTTCATAACATAACAGTTCCATGTTATTTTCCTTGGAATCTTGTGTCCCAATGGCTAAAATATTGCATCAATTCGATATCGGAGATGAAAATCAGGGCTACCTGAAGGAAATTTCACTTTCATTCCCCCCCCCTCATTTTAGCTGATACATAATTGAATTCTGCAAGGGTGCTTCCCTCAAACCATGCCCCCAGGTGACCATGGTTCGAAAATGTGGGCTTAATCCTTCCTTAGCACCTCACTCCATGTTCTTCCACACACGAGTTTGCACGAAGAACATAACCGAGCGATGGGTTACCTCCCAGGCCCTTTTTACCTTATCATGAGACCAATGCCAGGACCAAGTCCTCCAGAATTTGGCCTTCAGATGTTCTCCCTCTTCAAATTCCAATTTATCCTGGAGATACATTTCGCCATAGTCTTCACTGACCCGACTAACAAAAATTGGATGGTCAAGACTTGATCTTTCGTTGAATGGAAAGACCTGCCCCTAGCTGGAGGCTTCAACAGAAATCAATGGTTGTGACTTAGTGAAACATTGAGATGGAAGGTTCTACACCAATTCGGAAATTCAATGCTCTAAGGCTCCGGGACATTCAGTTCCTGTGTCTCTCAATTTCCCCTGAGTGACAATCCTCCAAAGTACTTACCCTCCTCCTCCTTCTTGATCTAACGGTCGAGAGAGGTCCCAAAGGGATCTAAGATTGATGGTATGTGTGCCTTCACAACTTTGGGATTCAACACTTCTCACTGACAGAAGCTTGGACACCCCTAGAATCACATACTCCCATACATGACATGGCATGTTGATGTGACTTAGGGTGACGTGGGCCAGTGGGATGTGTGCCACATGTCACTAAAAAATGGATAGATCGGGGTCCAAAAGGTGTTGAATATGGGTGACATGTGTCCCCACATGGTCCCCTACCACATGGAACAAGCCACTTCATCAACCACATAGACGATCCCCAATCATAGCTCCATATTTGATGGCCCACGAGACTTCACAGTTTTACACATCCATGAATTCAACACTTCAGAACTTCGATGCTACGGGGTTTTTCTCTGCAAATTACTTCGTATTTTCTGGAGTAGTGAATTTCCAAAGCCCAAACTTCACTACCCTTCTACCACAACTATATTTGATGGCCCACAACACTCCCAAAGTCCTCCCCTCAATCTAATGGTCGACGGGGATTCTGGGACTTCGACGCTCCAGGGATCTGGTCTGTAACAATTCATAAAAGTTTAAAACTCCTGGAGTGAGAACTCCTGAAGTGGTCAATTCCAGCTGACCAAGATCGATGACAAATATCACTTCATGCCTCCCATTAGATCGAACGACTGATGGGGCTTCATGAATCTGGCCTTTGACAGTTCATGCTTTTTTTTCCTACCAAGATCTCCAAAGTGGTGAATTTCTTAAGTTCTTCTTTTCCTTCTTGGCTTCGATCGACGACTGGTGATCAATCATCTAGATCCAATGGCTGAGACATAATTCTTACCCAACCTCTTGTTCACCTCCATCGAATGACCCTTGTTCACCTAGCTTCCGATATGACGATCCATATCTCCCTCAATCCTATGGTGGTGATCACTCCCGAATTCAAAAGGAATAGTCATGACTGCATGCTCCTTTACAAAATATATATGGCGTTCTAACTACCACATGATCTCTACAATTCCATTTCTCCTGAGCTTACCAATTCAAGGTGTACTTGATCTTAAACACAATATCATGTCTAATAGATCTGACCCATTCCATCCCAGTGTTTCAACCTATTTCTCTGATACCAATCTATAACGTACCCAGCCACCCTAGGTTGGCCACACTACTTCAATCCTGCTCGAGACTTCTTTCGACTTCTGATTTAACTTTTAATTAATAAGGATGCATGAAGTAGTCACATTCATAGATCAAGATGCATGCTACAACATAAAATATATGAACCATATGTCACACACAACAATAACCAACAATCATGCATACTATAGATATGAATTTAACAGATAATTAAATACACAAGTAAATAAAACCATAACAAAGAGAACTTATCTTTTACGAAAATAATCACCAACTGGATTCAGACCAAGGACGTTCCTCCCAACTGTATACATTGATGATCCAAATCTCAACAGTAGTGTCACCCCCGAGCCAGGGCTATGAATACACAAGGTTCCAAAGTGTCACTCAGCTTCCCAAACCATTCAACACTCAAGCTCTCATAGGCTTCTCAGCACCCACAACAATCCAAGGTACACCATCTCTCTTCTACTCATCTTGCACAACCCAAGAGAATGGACCCCCTTCTCTGCCACATAGTCCCTCATGCTTTTCATCTCCTTCCAGGGCTTCACTGTAGCTGGTCTAGAATCTCCATGTTGGAACTCTTAAGACTCGTAGTTGTGCGAAAAAATCGAGCACATACCAAATCATCTCAGACATGCAGGTCTTGATTCATGGCTGGAATACACCAGCAGTCTCTACAACCAACAATACTATGCCTACTCTTCAACAGTTCATTTTCCTTTCCCAAGCCAAGACACCAATGAGGAAAGATGAGTGAGTGAAAGAATGAAAGGTGTGAATAGTGAGAAATTGAGTGAGTGAGTGAATGAGTGAAGAAGAAGAAACCAACATAAGAACCCCCACCCCATACCAAATATGGGTTTATGTAATTCTTGGAATCAAGGAACCACTTGGCCTTCCTCCCAAGAAGCTCATGTAACTTTTATTCTCCATTAAACAAAATGGGTAAATAAAATATAAATAAATACCTATCCCCTCAATCCCCCTCTCTTGTGAAATTATAGCCCCCTATAACTATTTGCCTTCTCCATCTAGCATCCAACGATGTGTTTTATATTAATAATGATAAAAAAATTACATTTCCTAGGCACAATGGCCTCTTAATAATTGTGAAAGCACTCTGGCCTTTCATAACTTAAAAAATACAATATTTAATATGAGGTTCAAAACTCGGGTATCACAATGCAGGAGAATATAATGACGAAAATGTTGAACTTATTTAACAACAACCAAAGCCAATTTTTCCATGTGTGAGTATTTGACCTCCGTTGGAGAAAGGTTTTTACTCAGATAGTAAATCACATGCTCATCGTGCAAATCATCCTCTTGAACTAGTACCATAGCAATGGTATTGTTGGAAGCAGAAAGGTATAGAAAGTAGTCATGACTATAATCAGGGGCTGTAGTAAAGATGTATGGGTTAACGCATGTTTTAGAGCCTCAAAGGATTTTTTAATAATATCGTCCCATATAAAAGGAACCCCTTTCTTAAGTAGATGAATGAAGCCTTTAGTTATTTCCGCATAATGAGGAATGAATTGACGCAAACAAATTTCCTTCCCTTGAAAACTTTGGAGTTGGAATAATGTTGAAGGAGAAGGAATACTAAAAATAGCCTCAATCTTCAAAGGATCAACATAGATCCCTTTATTGGAAACAATAAAACCAAGGAGACATCCTGATTCCACACAAAAATACATTTATGTGGATTTAAGAAAATATTGTAGAACCGACATCTGAGGAAAATCACACGAAGATGGGCTAAATAATCTTGATGTCACATAGAATGTGCAGGTAAATCATCAAGATATGGTTGAACAATATTCTTAATATCATGAAAAGTGTAATACATAGGTCTTTGAAGAGTAGCATCGACATTTTTAAGTCCAAAAGGGAGTTTCTTATAAGCAAAGGTACCCCAAGAATAGATGAAAGCATTTTTATGTTGATTCGAAGGAAGTATGTTAATCTGATTATAACCCAAGAAACCATCCATAAAGGAGAACATTTCACTGTGGGCACAATCATCAACGATCTTTTCAATGAAAGGAGTCGATTAATTGTCTTTAGGAAAAGCCCTATTGATATCACGGTAATAAACACATACATGAATCGTAGCTTTTTTCTTGTTGACTAGGAAAATATTTGAAACCCAATCGGTAAGAGGTACTGGATAGATGAAACCTTCTTTAAGAAGTTTTTCAACTTCCATTTTGATAGCAGTGGCTTTTCTAGGGTGAACTAGAGAAAGCTTTTGTCGGATAGGATTGGCTCCAAGATATGTCTTAATCTCATGAACTATGATATTCGGGTTGATACTAGGAATTTCTTTGTAGGACCAAGAAAAATGTCACGAAATTCTTTGAAACTTTATCTATAAATGTTAATTTATTCAGGAGAACAAGAGGCATCGATATGAATGTTTTCCACGATTCTAGGATTGATTGAAATATCAATAGGAACTGTATCATAAATGACTCCCAAATTCCCCTTAGATAAAATATTGTACGGGAGGATAGGAATGGGAGGATCAGGAGATACTATAAAATGAGCCTCAAGTTCAGGTCTAAGAAAAAAGGAGGAACGATGATGTCCATCATCCCATGGAGTTTCCTCTAAGGAAATAACCTCCATGATACCTTCATCACTGGGAAAATATCATTGAAAGGATTAGGGAAAGTGAGAGAGGTAAGCTAGATAGAGTGAGAATACTCATCTAATATTGGACTCATGTGATCATATGCATCAAAAGGAGATGCAAAGGAATATTGAATGGATTCATAAGAAAATTCCACTGGGCTAAGCAACATTCGGTCGCCATAATTATCATATTCGTTTGGAGTAGGAATTACCAATGGATAATATGAACCAAGGTATTTACCAATACCAGATGAAATCATATTTATTTGGGTGAAAGAAGGAGAAATGTTGGGTGGTGGGAGTGGAAAAGTTCTTAATAACATTGAATCTTTTAAAAGACCCACACCAATAGTCTCATAGGAGGAGGACATGATGTTTTCTACAAAAGGTAAACTACCAACGTGAGAATCAAAATTAAAATAGGCAAGTTGGTCAATTATAACTATTTTTCCTTGATGGGGAAAATGTAGTACATGGAACAAGGTAGAAAATATGGAAGAAATGGCGTAGACCCAACTACATCCCAAGAGAAGATTGTAGTCTAGTGACGCGTCAACTATTTCAACTTCAACAGTGACTATTTTAACTTCCAATTGGATTGGTAATGCATTAATAACTCCATATGGGTTAAATCCTCTACTGTCAAAATATTTTAATGTATTATATGATTTATTTATGGACAAAGAGCCAATAGCTTTCCAATAGTCAAGAGACATCACACAAGTCGAGGATCCTTCATCAATAACAATGTGAAAGATTGTCTTATCTCGTACGAGAACTTGTATTTGAAATGCAAGTTGATGAGGAAGTCTTGGAATATGAATTTCCAAGTCAAAGGCTATTGTACTAGAATAATTAGATTCAAATCCACCTATAGTTGACAATAATGTTTTTCTTTGCATAGGGAAACTTTGAAGAACTTCGAGAGCCGACATCGCAGAGGGTGCCTGAGCTAAATCTTCCATAATATTGTAGTTTTGAGTAGCTCGAGCATGTGGATTAAAATACGACTTACGAATAACACCTTTGGGAGGTGGTTGAATAACTGTGTCGAGTCTGAGTGTGTCAATTTGCAAAGGACCAGAAGGGGGTGTAGAAGATGGGGAAGGTTGATCATTAACCTTCTCGGTTGTAGGCGAATAGTCTTTGGCTCATGTAGTAAGTGTGACTTCTTTATATTTATCTGTAGTACACATAAGTACATAAGAGTTATTTGATGCAAAAGGTTGATATCGATTTATCATTTGAGTTTACTGAGAGGGAAAAGGATCAGTTAATACAATAGGTGCAGTAGAAGTTCCTTTAAGAAAACAATTTACATCTGCTCGATGTGGACAATCCTTGGTATAATGGTCCTCTTTAGAAATTAAGCAAGGATACTTGGGTTTCAATTTCTATGCCTCATCAGTGGGTGGTGTTTTTAGTTTCTCCTTCTGTTGGGAATTTTTTTTATCTTTACTGATCCATGTGGATATCGGTGGCCACCCACCTTTTCCAACTCACTCAAAATAATTTTCTGGCAATTTTGGTAATTTACTATTTTTAGCAGCTTTTAACTTCTAGAGCCGTTTTGAGGCCCTAAACAATGTTTTTGGGAAATGGGGAGAAATATGAAAGTTCCTTTGATATTTTTCCAAAAATGAATCTCCTCGACAATAACTTTCCAATGGGATATCATGCGCCTAAAAAGAAGATCATATGCAAAACTTACAACTCTGGGAAGTTGATGTACTAACTTACCCAAACGGGGCCCATGTGACTTTTGGTGCTTCATCTCCTAGGGTTGGGTTTTTGGATGTCTAGGGTTTTTGGAATTCCTTTTTATTGTAAAAGGGCCTTTAGAGCCTCATTGTAATCATCTTCTTGTGAATGATCACAGCCGTCACATCTCTTCTCATAGATAAGTCGCCACCATTCCAACGAGTCTTTCACTCTATATTTTTACAGTCTATGTACATTTCTTTCATTAATAGAAATCATGTATTACTGTATCTATGTGTCTATGGTTTCATCTCTGATACATTTATGTGATATTATTGGATATCCGCGATATCTCTGTGCATTTCTTTATTATATCTCCTCTCTCATTTCATGCCAAAAATAATCTGGATCAGTGGTATCAGAGCATGATGCTCTTGATCATTTTTTTTTAGTGCATGTCCCCGACGAAGTCCGCGTATAGAAAGTTGGGTCTCAAGCTTATCTCTCTTGAAGAAAATCTCTCTCACACACCCAAGAAACCCTCCATGGTGGAAGAAAATAAAAATGACAGAGTAGATGAACCTATCAATATGTTGCTTGAGCAAGATCTTACGTGACAGAGGGATGAAATGATGGAGAATTTTTCCCACGTCCTTCAATGCCTGCCGATAGCAATAAGTGCATATTCATCAAACAACCACTTTGGAAGCACCTCTCCTTTCAAGGTACAGGTTAATTTTGATTTTCCCGTATTTGAAGGTCATATAGATGTGAATGCCCTAGACAAATGGTTAAATCTGTTAGAAGGTTATTTCTCTGTTCATAATTTTTTCGATAGGGAAAAGATTACCTTAACACTCCTTAAATCTCTCCCTCGTGTCAAACATTGGTGGGAAACTTAATGGGAGTAAAGTTCCACAGAGGAGTCTAGAATATATGGGGTTGATCCCACTTGGGATTCTTTTGTGGATGCGGTAAAGGAACAGTATTACCCTATTGGAAACTATGAGGACCAGTACATGAGATGGACCATAATGCGGCAAGAGAGGGGCCAAGCAGTTTTGGATTTCACCAATACCTTTCATACCTTGTGCACCAAGTTGGGTATCAAAGACTTTGAATGAAATTTGGTTCTTAAATACCATGGGGCTCTACACAGATACATCCAAATTGAAATGGATTTTTTGGACATCTCATCACTCGGTGTTTCTTATCCATATGTTGTTAAAATCGAGAAAAAAAAATTTCACCAGAACAAACGGGAGTTCGGATCTGCAAATATGCAACAACCAAAGTATGAAAAATATTTCCCTAAAAAACAGTCTCTCGAAAAATAGTCCAAGCCACAGGAAAAGAAGGGTCATGGGAAGACAAAGAAGGACACTGAAAAATGGTGTGATTTCCATAAAATCCCTTGGCACAACACCAATGAATTTTTCTCAAAACAACCATTGGTTTTCGATATCAAAGACAAGGAGCCGAACCCTGATTTAGAATCTGATTCTGAAAATACTGGTAAAAGATAGATCATCAACGCAGACCCCGCTATTATTTCCGCGACCGCAACAATTCAACCTGAAGAACCAACAGATCCTGAAGAGGGGGAGTGCCTTTTTCATTCAGATATGTGGGTGAAGGGGACCCCGCTGCATTTTATTGTTGATAGTGGAATCCAAAATAAAATCATCTTAGCAGAGATCATCAAACAGTTGGGATTGTCAACAACACCACACCCACAACCATATAGCATCGGGTGGCTTCACCAAGGACGATATCTTTGTGTCAGCCAACAATGTCGATTGTCATATGGCATCCAACCCTTCAAGGATGAGGTATTATGTGATGTTTCCCCACTGGATGTTTGTGATGTTATATTGGGTATGATATACATATTTAGTATAAATAGTAGTCGAGGGTATGAGAATTGTTGTCTTGGATATTATTGTAATAGAGCTCTTCTCTATTGAAGGTTTCCCCCTCGAAGAGGCAAGTGAACATTGCTCACAGTAATCGAAGTAATCTTTCTGGTGTTATTCTACTATCATTTTGGTGTTATTGTGGTGTTGTTTTGGTTATATTGTTGTTCATCTACCATTTCTAGCATTTTATTTATGTTCTGCATAATTTTTATATCTGGAATATTACAAGTGGTATCATAACACTTTCCTCGAAATTGTTTTTTGGGTTAATTGTTTTTTGGGGTAGAGATGTATTCCGACGTCTTTAAGCTACAGAGATATGTTGTTATGTGCATAAACCCGTGGTCGGGGATTTATACATGCAAGAAATACAAGTGGTACTTAAGCGCACATCGGTTGGCCACCCTTGTAACCCCTGTTGGTACCCCTTTGAGTGGTAGCGCATCAGACGACACTTGTATATAGATCAACCTAGATTTCCTAAATCCCTCTTTAGATAAACCGACCGACCACCTGACTTCTATAGTGACACCAAGAAAATCATTCGGGAAGATACTCTCTAGTACCTGGGTAGTCGAGTAGTATGACTAAGGGCACGGTCTAGCCTCCTTACTTGGCTCCATGAGATATTGGGTCGAGTACTACTATTGGACCCCACACGTATATCAAAGAGCTATAGCATAGGGAAAACCCTTGTTTGTAGAACCCTTGAATACCTAACCCTTGAGGACGAAGAAAAAAAAAAAAAAAGACAAGATCTCTTATCGTGCAACTGTGTTCGAGTTGCCAAATCACTACATAGTTATTCTTGATTAAACATTTAGGCATTTCATCACTGCAGTATTCTTCAGACTGGAGTATCACTCCACAGGTGTGTATATATATATTATTTCACTCTGGATTTTGTTGCACCATTATTTGAGACCTATTCCATTGGATTTATCTCTTCGCCCTTGTCACAATCATACCTATCATTTTTCAAAAATTTTTTGACCCCACCCACTCCTTTTTGATTCCCTTGTCATCATGGCCCATACCCGTAGCCAAGACTTGGAAGCTCACTTCAATACCTTGCAAAGTCCCAACAAAGACCCAACAAGAAGTGAGATAGCTCAGTGGCAATATTGCCACCATAAATAAAAAAATGCATTCCTCCATCGCCACCTCAATCAAGGAATTCAAACAAGACCTCAAAGAAGACATTACTACCCATATTGAATCTTTCACTTTAATGATCTGCACCAAGATGCATATCCCTGTAGATCCCCCTTTATCTGACCCACCTTTGCATGCCGAAAGTGAAACTTCCTCTCATTCCCATAATTTTTATTCCCATCACTTTCAACGTGACCTATGCCTTCTGCATGTGGATGTGACCAAATTTGATGGCTCAGATCCCATTGGTTCGGTAACTCAAATGGAACATTAATTTTCTTTGTATGACATTACAGATGACTTGGCCAAACTCCAGTATGGTGTTAACCATCTAGATCAAGAACATTGGTAATGGTGGCAATGGAGAAAAATTGCTCGTCAAGGGTATGTTTCTTGGACACACTTTATGGCAGAGCTTTATGAATGCTTTGACACTGACACCAACCATTTAGGTCGTTTGACAAAGTTGAAACAATCTGGCATAGTGGAAGACTTTATAGATTCTTTTGAGCGATAGGAGTTTTGTATAGAGGGCATGTCCAATGATTTTTTCCGAGAATGTTTTATCAGTGGCCTCAAGGATGAGATTCGTGCCCATGTCCTCATGGCTCAGCCTCAGAGTTGGGTGGAGGCTACTAAAAGAGCTAAGGAATCACATCAGGTTGTCTCTTCTCAAAACTAGAAACCCCCCTTTATTCCTCGCACTAAACCAGTAAATCCCACTCCTCCTTCTACTCCACTAAAGATCCAAAAATTGACCAGGGCCAAAATGGTTGAACGCCAACTCAAAGGCCTCTGTTATAATTGTGATGACAAATATTTTTCGAGACACAAGTGTAAGGAACAAAAGATTTTTATGGCCATCTCGGAGGATGTTTTAGAAGAGGATGTTGAATCTCCCCTTGTATCTGTGTCACCTGAACTCTCTGACATAACCCCTCCCTCAGACTCTCCCAAAGTAGAACCGTTCATTTCCCTAAATTCTCTCACTGGCTTCTCTTCTCCCCAAACCCTCAAGCTAATTGGATACATCAGCCATAGGAAGGTTATCATTCTTTTTGATAGTGGAAGCACATACAATTTTATTCATCATCACATTTCCCAAGAAACTAATTTCTATATTCGTGCAGTCAATAATTTCCAAATCATGATTGTCAATGGTGGGTCCATGAAATGTGGAGGGTGTTGTGAAAATGTGCATCTCCAAATTGGTTACTGCCACCTGAAATCTCATATGTTTACTATCGACATGGGTAGTTGTGACATTATGTTGGGTGCAGACTAGATAAGGAATTTGGGTCCCATTCTCATGGATTTTAAGGAATTAACCATGTAATTCAACCAGGAGGGCCAACAATATAAGTTCCAAGGAATTATCATCGGTTCCCTTGAGATCATTAGTTCCCATCACATGGAAAAGGTCCTCAAAAAAGTTCATTCTCACATTGTTTCCCAACTCCATTCCATACAAGCAACTGAGACAACCTCTGTTCCACAGGACCTCCAATCCATCCTCTCTAAACATCAAGTGGTTTTTTCCACTCCCTAGGGATTCCCTCCTTCCCGTGGTGTCCATGATCATTCCACTCCCCTTGCCCCAGGAAGCCTTCCTCCCAATATCCATCCCTATCATCATCCCTTTTCCCAAAAAAATGAAATTGAGAAAATGGTTGACGAACTATTTAACACGTGTTATCCACCCTAGTATGAGCCCCTACTCTTCTCCTGTGGTCATGGTCCTTAAGAAATAAGGTTATTGGAACATGTGTCCTGACTTCTGCACCCTCAACAAACTCACCATTAAAGAAAAATTTCCCATTCCTGTCATTGATGAACACTTGGATGAATTGAGTCGTGCCCAGTTCTTTACTAAAATTGATCTTCATTCTGGCTACCACCAGATCTGTATAAAATAAGCAGACATTCCTAAGACTACCTTTAGAACTCATGAGGGCCACTATGAGTTTTTGGTCATGCTCTTTGGCTTGTGTAATGCTCCCTCCACTTTCCAAAGCCTCATGAATCATGTCTTCCATCCTTTTCTCTGTCATTTTGTCTTAGTTTTCTTTGATGATATCCTCATCTATAGAAAAACCTAGATAGACCACCTTGCTCATGTGGATCGAGTTCTCCATCTACTCTCTTAGCACCAAATTTTCCTGAAACAATCTAAATGTTCTTTTGGCACCTCAGAAGTCGATTACTTGGGTCATATTGTTGGAAAGAAGGGCATCAGGGTGGATCCTAAAAATATTGAAGCTATGCAAGAATGGCCTCACCCAAAGACTCTCAAAAGCTTGCGTGGATTTCTGGGCTTAACAGGTTATTATCGCAAGTTTGTTAAGAATTATGGAAAGTTTCTGGCACCTCTCACTACACTCCTTAAAAATAACTCTTTCACTTGGACTCTCGCGGCTTCTCAGGATTTTCAAACCTTAAATATGGCCATGTGCACCACTCTAGTCCTGGCCCTTCCTGATTTCACAAAGACCTTTTTCTTAGAATGTGATGCTTCAGGGAAAGGAATTGATGTTGTCCTTATGTAAGAGGGATGACCTTTGGCCTTTATCAGAAAACAATTGTTTGAACAAAATTTCGGAAAATCAATCTATGAAAAGGAAATGTTGGCTATTCTGCATGCCGTTGATATTTTTCACCCTTATCTATTGGGGAAATCCTTCCAAATTAAGACAGATCATGAAAGCCTCAAGTATTTTTTGGAACAACATATTTCCTCCCCAGAGAAACAAAAATGGGTGACTAAGCTCTTTGGATATG
The DNA here is from genome assembly GCA_009831015.1 of Picea engelmannii. Taxonomy (NCBI): domain Eukaryota; kingdom Viridiplantae; phylum Streptophyta; class Pinopsida; order Pinales; family Pinaceae; genus Picea; species Picea engelmannii. Next base: position 494,511 of record ML781994.1, read on the forward strand.
ATTATGAGATCATTTACAATAAAGGAAAAGACAATGTGGTTGCGGATGCACTTTCCCGAAAAAGATGAAGATGAAGCGCCCATTTTTTCTCTTTCCTTCATTGTACCAGATTGGCTCCAAGGTGTTCGCCAAGAATGACTACACGATCCCAAAATTTCGCACCTGATACAACCATTGCAGTCCAATTCTCTAGTTTCCCCATGATACTCTTGGCGAGCTTCAATACAAAGTTCGTTTGTATTTAAGTAAATATTCAAAACTTAAATCCACGATACTTTCTGAGCTTCATGATACACCCATAGTTGGGCACTCCAGGTTTACCAAAACCTATGATAGGGTCAAATGTTCTTTTTTCTGGGATGGTATGAAGTAGGATGTTTGTAATTTTGTGGCTGAATGTGATGTGTGTCAAAGCAACAAGGGAGAAACAGTCAAATCTCTTGGAAAACTACAACCGCTTCCAATTCCACCTTCTATTTGGTGGGATATCTCTATGGATTTTATTGTAGGCTTACCTAAATCGGGAAATAAATCATTCATCATGGTGGTAGTTGATTGCCTTTCCAAGTATGCTCATTTATGTTCTCTTCAACACCCATTTGCAGCATCCATTGTGGCTCAACTTTTCATGGATCAGGTCTTCAAGATTCATGGCATGCCACATTCTATTTTTTTTGATCGTGACCCAACTTTCATCAGTAATATTTGGCTAGAAATGTTCAAGCTACAAGGCACCCAAATGAATCTCAACACAACTTATCATCCCTAGACTGATGGACAAACTGAAGTTGTCAACAAGTGTTTGGAAACATATTTGAGGTGTTTTTCCTTAGAAAATAAAAATCAATGGGCTCAATGGTTACCACTACTTGAATGGTGGTACAACACTTCATACCATACATCTACCCACTTGAATCCTTTTGAAGCGGTATATGGACAAAATCCACCTTTGGTTCTCTCATATTTACCAAGTGTATCGAAGGTCCAGGCGGTTGACCAAACGATTACAGTTCAAGAGGCTATTCTTTGTACCCTCAAAGAGAATTTGGTCATGGACAATGATTGCATGAAGTAACAAGAAGATCAAGGTTTCTTTGAACTCCAATTTGGAGAAGGGGATCAGGTGTTTCTTCAACTGCAACCTTACAAGAAAAATTCCCTCAAGGCTGACCATTGTCAAAAACTGGCACCCAAATTTTATGATCCTTATATCGTTCTCAAGTGTGTGGGACAGGTGGCCTATAAGTTATATTTTACCAGTCATTCTAAGATACATCCTGTTTTTCATGTTTCCTGCTTGAAGAAGGTGATTGGAACTAAGTTCCAAACTCAAACCAACCTTCCCGAGTTGGACGAAGAAGGCTCCATTTCACTACAACCACAAGCATTTTTGGACCAACGTGAGCATCTCCTACATTACTGAACCATCAAGGAAGTGTTAGTTCAATGGAAATATACAACCCCAACAAATGCCACTTTGGAACCAACTACCCTTCTACAACAATTTCCACATCTCAATCCTTGAGTACAAGATTGTTTTTAAGGGGGAGGACATGTTAGGTACCTAACCCCTCACGTTGGTTGAATAATATATTCTAATGTAATAAAGGTCAATATTAATAAGGCCTATAAATAAGGAAGAATAAGTCAAATGTAGCAAGACCTAATAGAATCTTCCACTTCTAGAAGGATCTTCCTCTAGATGGTTCTTTTGATAGACATATTTAGTATAAATAGTAGTCGAGAGTATGAGAACTATTGTCTTGGATATTATTGTAATAGAGCTCTTCTTTGCTGGAGGTTTCCCACTCAAAGAGGCAAGTGAACATTTCTCTCAGTAATCGAAGTGATCTTTCTGGTGTTATTTTTCTATCATTTTGGTGTTATTGTGGTGTTGTTCTGGTTATATTGTTTTTCATCTGCAATTTCTACCATTTTATTTTTGTTCTGTATACTTTTTATATCTGTAGTATTACAATGATGAAAATCCTGGAAGAGGTTGCCCCCTTGTAGGCGATGAAAATCTTGTAAGAGGTTACCCCCTAGTAGATGATGATGATCCTAGAATAGGTTTCCCCCCAAACATCATGGAATATATAGACATTTGACCCATAGTTTTAGGTATGGATTGACCTAGAGAAGATTGAAAAGTAGTCCCACTAGTTAAGGTAAGTTGTTGACTAGAAACTGGTTGAGTAGAAGATACTAGAGAAATAGTAGTTTGTGGGATTTGTCCTATATTTGAAAGAGTTATATTGGACATATCATGCATACCAGGCATACCAGTATTCCAAAGAGAATAATGAAACAATTAATGACTCGTCGAAGCACCAGAAAAAAGACCACTGAGAGATTGATACCCAGCGGGAACTGATGGTCCACCAAAGTCATAAGATATACTAGGTCCACTAGAATTAAAATATGTAGTTGGGATGATAGTACCTTCAAACAAAAGATCTGTAGAATTGGATAGATCCATTGTTGAACCAATGAAGAAGGTTGATGGTGTACGTAACAGTGGGGTTTCACTATCTCTGATTAAAGAATGATACCAAGTGTTATCTCTCCATGAAGATACAAGTGGTGTAGGTAGTTGAAAAAAAAATGAATCGTCATCGTCAGGTAAAGGTGGATTGAAATGAAAAAGAAAATCATTAAGAGTATAATATTCAATTATGACACCATATGGAAATTCAGAATGTTGAGGACTACTCTATAATGGTTCAGATATTGGAATGTGAAGGAACAAAAGGTTGAGGAATAGAATGTAAGTGAGTTGAGTATGAACTTGTTGAATGAAGTATTTCAACTTCATAATCTTGGGTGACTTCAAGTTCAACAAGTTCAGGTTCAGTATTGTCAAAATCAATTTCTTCAATCCTAGTAGTTTCAGTTTGATCTACTTCTGATTATTCTACAGTTTCAGTAATAATTTATGGTTGTGTAATATCAATGTTGGTATCTTCATATGTGTTTTCTTGTTCTTCAAGGGGTAAACCCTGCAATCTACGAGAATGACGAGGAGGTTCCACCACGTTTTAAATTTTAAAAAATTATAGATTATCTCCTAGGTCATCTAATGTAAATAAAAAAACATTCTCTAAGAAATATAGAAAGAAAACACACCATCAAACAAGATATTCTCAACTGTAAAAACTATTTGGTGATGAAATCCAACATCGTAAGAACAATATGACAAGGAGTGGGGATGGAGAAGGTGGATCAGTTACATTGGAAACTTGCTTAACAGACTTACACCCTGGTGCAAGTCCCCTTATAGCACGAGCCACAGGTGACCCTCCAAGAAGATCGAGTGAGTTTGACCAATGTCTAAACTAGGTACAGTGAATACTCCCCGTCACCGTCAACTTATGTAAAGACCCTAAATATTATGGAAACTAAGTTCATCAACTCATAATCAACCTCTGAGAAGGTACAGTTGACAATCAGGTCTAAAAGTATGGGAAGGATATCAAGTCTGGAATTCCCCAAGAGGACTGAGAACAAGAGGACCGAATAGGCTCCAGAGTACCTCGAATGGATTCAGGATTCACGAAGTTCTGAGACCAAATGAAAACAAACAAATCTCAAGAAGAACCCCCAATATACTATCGTCCCGCTACGTTTGTTCAAGCCTCGGAGGGGTAATCTTTGTTTCTCTCCCACACACGACCTCATTTTTATCCCTTGTGTGAGAGGGGGATCCCATCTATGCCTATACGAAATTGGATTTTGTCTCCTTACCACAAGATTCTATGTTGGTTTTGAAATATTTAGAAAGTTTACCTCACAACCTATTCCAAAGCTCTAACCTAAACTAGTGTTGGTTTTCTATCAAGAAATAAAAATTGTCGGATGAATTTTCTTAAATGCTTTGTTTTAGAGGTTGTTGTTTACATAGGTTTATGGAAATGAAACTCATGATGTGAAACCTTGATTCAAAGGTGTGCAAAAGGATATGATATGCAAATTTAAATTCGATGAATCCTATGTACGTGAGAGAGAAAGGTTTCTTCTTTTAAGAATACAAGTTATTTTTCAAAAATGCCTATAAATAAAGATCTTTTCAAAAAACACAAATTCCAATTTTAAATGATTCAATTCCAATTTTCCCCAAATGATCTAGAATGCAAAAAAATGTTCTTTATGAAAAATAAATATGCTTCTCTTTTAAAAAAAATCTTTCAAACAAAGATATGAAATTTAAAAAGAAAGAAAATAAATATACCGAAGAAAATGAATCACATCCAGAACTTAAACAAAGAGAAAAAATCATAACAAAGCTCCAAATACTTAAAACCAAACTCAATTCAAAAGTCTTGAAACAATTATTTAACAAGAGAGTTCAAAGCTAAAGATTTCATTGAAGAAAATACTCAATCACTATCTAAAAAATATCCAAGAAAACAATAAAAATAGTAATTGAAAATCACTCAAAGGATGGTTAAAATATTATATCCTTTTAAATACAAGAAAAAATGAAGAAAGCAAGTTAAAAAATACCAATGGTGAAAAAAAGTTCTATATTACCAAGAAGTTTGTAAATCAACAAATGAATCATCCCAAATAGTCCTATAACATCATATATCAGACTTAGGAAAGAAAGAACATTTAAAATAATTTTTTCAAAAAGTTGTCGCATGCGGCTTTGACCGACAGTGCAAAGATTTGACAGACAGAGAAGTGCACACAGTGCCACAATGTCGTTACGTGACTCAAATACAGGTACGACAAGACATTAAAAATCATAAAAAATAAAAATAAGCTCAATCTTTCCAGAATAATTTGGGATTATCTGATCAAACAAATTGAAATGATGACTCAGGGAGACTCAAACATGACACATGAATCTCACTAGGAGAAAAAATATAGAAGATTGTTCCCCATTATGGTCGCCATTTTTGTTGTGGACAAATTATTGAATGCGTACATAGAGCAATCTCCCTATCTCAAGAACTCGAAACTTGAACAAAACGAAACATAATACACTATTTTCCTTAGTTTCAAAAGAAACATAAAAGATAGAAGTTCATACCTTTTTAATCGCCGTTTGTAATCGCAATTTGTAACTCCGAGATCTTGATTAAATGATTTGTAAAAGTAGATATCTACAAGAGGAACAAACAAAAATGTGAAAGCAACC
>ML781994.1:499703-517049 GCA_009831015.1 Picea engelmannii
ATCTGAATAAACCTATGAAAATAGCCAAGGAAAAATACACACAAAGATCATTGGAAATCTTAGTTAGGAAAGGAAAATGTATCACTGTATTAAATAATTAGGAAACAACTTACAACCGGTTCCTTGGAGTTGAGACGCTCCTTTTAGTAGTTCAATGCTTCAATACCCTCACAGCTTCGATATATTTTATCATCATCACTAGAACACTTTAGCACAACTAAAACTCTTAGGGCCAAAGTGATATTCACAAACTCTCAATTACAAATCTGGATCTATTCTCAATTCACCATAATTTCATTATTCTTCTATTCTTTTGCTAGCATTTTCCTTTGGAAGTTGCCTCTTTTATAGAGTAGAGAGGAAGCCATGAAGAGGTTAGGATCTCATCAAATAGGAGAGGTGGGTAAGATTCACACAGATCGGTAAATAACTCATCACCAAAGCTTTTCTCCTAGAAGCTTAGAGAATCTCTTCTTTTTCCCACATACGAAAGGTTTTTGCACCCTTATATCTGAGAAAAAAGCGACATTGTCACACTTGGTAGTGATGCAAACTGCGACAAGTAGAGTTGTCACACCTTGCTAGAGTGAAACCAACACCAATTCTTTAATTTAGGGACTTGTTAGAGTTGCTTGTTTCCAAAATGATTCTTCCCAACTCTCCTTCCAAATTATTATCCTTTTAAGGTGTCATAGAATGGACAATATAACTAGCTGTGACAAAATATTGTATAACAATATGGATTGAGGTGGGGATCTCTTTGAATTATCCACAGACCTATTGGATGGAAAGGATATTTTGGCAGAGCCAACTGTTAGTCAGGAAATATCTCATGCATCCCCACTCCTTGATTTTCCTGGGCTGGTTAGTGGGTTGGCAGTGGTAGGAGGCATCTCATCAGGTATTTCATTTGAGCTTATATCGTTAATAGGGTTTGGTAGATCTTGTTCAGTTTCTCTCTCCTCAAGGTTTGGTCCGGAGTTAGGTTTATCTCCTAGGCCCTCGATCTCTAGACCACCACCATTTGGTTTCTAGTGGAGTCTACCAGGATTTGTCCATTCCACAAACCCTAGTCTGTCTTGTTCAAAATTTCCTTTTGTGTCAGAGTTCTTTGCTAATGATGGGGCTAGTTTAGCAGACCTAGGGTTCCTTGGTACTTTTTCAGGAAGCAATAATTGCAGTGGTGAGGAAATTCTAGTAGATATACCTGGTAGGAGAAATTTATTCAACAAATTTTCTCTGAGTCTAGTCCTTTCCACTCCCCTCTTTCTTATCCCCTTGGTGCAAGTGACTCTTTGGCATCGACATGATTAATTGAATCTTTGTTGGTTCACTTGAGGCACTCAGATAGGGTTGGAGCCACTACGGGTTTAGAGAAAACCCATAGAGTTGGGATGAAAGGAGACATACAGATTACAGAGGACAAAATATCTAACTTGCACAACCAAGTTAGCGCACGTCGCAGAAACAACAAGTGCATAGAATATAAAGGGTAACCTATTAAGTTAGTTTTGGGGGTGGATATTAAATTTCCTTAAGTGGTGAAGATTGAAAACAAAACCATGGTGGGGAATGTGCGAGGATGATGTTTCAGTATAAAAACTTGAAGGAATGAGTTGCTACCCACTAGTCAAAATCCTTAGGCTACTTTCCCTCAATTTAGTTTTTGGCTCGAGGCTCTTTTCTTCCTAAATTTGGTAAAGATGAGGAGGAGGATTTGGATTTAAAAAATTCTTGGAGCATAGATTCTACACCAATATTGCTAAAAAAAAGATTTCCATTATTCAACATAACGACTGGATCTAATTCCTATTTGGGTACATCTCCCAAGTCTTCCTGTAGAATTTTAGACCAGAGATGGCCTCAAGGATCTAGGGAACACACTGGGAAACTTCCTTGATGTCGATACATCCTTTATTAAAACATGAGAACTAATTTTATCTCACATTTTTGTCTCTTCAAATGTAAGGGAAGGTTTGATGGAGGCTCTAGAGATAGTAATGGAAAACAATCCTTGATGCAAAGATTGGATTATGAGGGAATTCCTTTTAGGTGTTAGTGATTCCATCAATATGGCCATGTTGTTAGTCACTTCCACCTTTCATTTAAGGGTCAGTTAGAAGGTTATGGTTTGTATTCGGTTAGAAAACTACCGACGTCTTCAGAAGAGGGGGATCCACTAAGGCCCATTGGGGAACTGGGTCAAGAGGTGCCATAAATATTGGAGGCATGGGGGATCAAAGATGGAGGAGTAGAAGAGGAGAATACTCTCGATATATCACCATAAAATTATCAGGATATGGATCATGATTCGAACATTTCTCCCATGGAATGCTCATCAACCATGATTATAAGGTAGGTAGATGCTCAATCTCAGGGCATGTGTTATAATCCTCCCCATTCCATTAATTTTTTGATAAAATATTTGTCTATTTTGGGGAAATATTGTCTGGGATCCTTAAAAAACTTATCCTTTTCCCAAGGAAGCCTAGCTTCCTCCCCATATCCTATGCCAGAAACACCAATTTCCATTTTCTCCCTTGTTCAAGAATTCCCCCCTTCTCCTGCTGTGAGGATAATTGAAGATTTCAAGTCCTCGAGGGACACGAAAGAAGAGGTGATTTTTTATAATCTTAGGAGAAGAGTAATATTTGGTTCATAGGATTTGAGCAATCAGGTAGAGTGTTTGGGAAAAAATCGACAACCACTCTCAAGGAATAATGGAAAGGGGTGCAAATCCCATTTTTTGAAGGCCCAAAATAGGTCATTGGTGGGCATGGTCGTAGGGAAACAACTATCCATTATGGGTGCACTTAGAGCATCAAAAACCCCATAGGGGGTTTACAAATGAAAATTTTGTCCTTCAATTACAGGGGTTGTTGTGGTTAAGTCACCCCTGCGGGCAGGTGGAATCCCCCTTTGGGATAAAGACTGAAATAGAAACAAATGGACACTAACATTACTTTAGATATATTTTATATGTTTATGAGTAGAGAAGATAGAAGAAATAAGTGTGACTTACTCCTTTTTTATGGTTGTCTTCACTAATCTTCAATATTTGTTCTTGTTGTCGAAGCTACGATCAAGAAGAAGAAAGTCTGCAAGGAATAGAACAATACCTTCTACTTCTACAATATATCATTAGACAAGAGAAGATCTATCTATATCGATAGACATGCATAAACAACAATATGAAGGAAATAGGTGAATTTGTATAATTTAATGGAAAGAAAATAAAGAAATCACTCACAAATCACCTTTGGCGTTGGATCAAATTATCCAAGCTCTCCAGTCCAACCCTTGCATGAATGTATTAATAACATAATGATGATTTTTCAACTAATTCCTTCCCCCTTTCACCATGGAAATGCCCTTAATATATACGATTGGGAGGCTTAACCACCATGAGATATTTTGGGAAATGGTTGAGCATTTTTCTCCATGAGTTTGGATTTGAATTCTTGAGGTTTCCTAGGATGGAGCCAAGTAGGGTGACTCAAATCCTTGACCCAAAAACACTTGAATCTCCTCAGATTTATTCCCTTATAAAAGGTGGGATGGTTATATCCTCCTTTGACCACATCAACACTCCCTCAGAACTGAACATGAGGCATTGAAAAATGGGATCAAAACTCCCTATACATGGGAAGGGGGGAATTTATAGGAGATCAACACTCCCTATACATGGGCATGGGTGCGTTGACCTTCAAAAACCCTCTAAAATGGTCAAAATTCCAAGTAAAAGGCATGTTTCCGGCTTTCAAATGATGGGTTTCTTTCTGAAAAATGACTTAGGGATTATGAAAATTATTCTTTCATGGTGTCAAGGGGTTGTGGCACTTATTAAAGTGCATGCAACACTTAGTAAGGTGCATATGACACTTGACAAAGTGCATGCGACACTTAGTAAGGTGCATACAACACTTGACGAAGTGCATGCGACACTTAGTAAGGTGCATACAACACTTTACAACACTTGTGACACTTAGGTGTAAATATATGTGACACTTAAGTGTGACATTTTGGTGTGTAACAGATTCCCCCTAAACTATGAGGTCAAAAGAGAAATTGTTGGAAGAAACACTTTAAAAAATATAGATGCAAGGGTGATGGAGTAGGAGAACATGAAAAAAGCTGCAAACAACCATCAAATAATATATATGTATCATTCCTAAGGTAGGCATACCTATGCTCGTAATACAAAATGACTCAAATCATGGCCGCTGACCAATAGACCGCAAATCCAATAAAATCATGACTAAGGATATTTCCACCATCAATACAATGCGGATCTATACCTCCATGACTCAATAAAGTCACAACCACGAAAAATACATAGTGGAGCTACGATATGACAAAACAACATAGTCACAGACCAATACAAAGTGGATCTATGTGACATTATATATCATTGGGGTTTCCACTATGGTGAGTGTACTGGAATCCCTAAAATAATCATATAATTTCCATCACATCCTGGATAAAGAACATAATAATGTGAGTGCCCAACCCAGGGTCTTCATTCCGATCCCAAAATAGTACGAATCTAGCCATGTGAAGAGATGACTTGATCTCGAACATGGTAGAAACCACTTGATTATCAGTCATTAATGTATACCATTAACAAGTGCGAGGAAAGTCACCAGTGATGATAATGACTCCCAATGTACCGTAGCACATTCTAGCGAATGTGAATAAATGAGCCGAAGTCGAACATCCATGGAATAATTCTATCATAGGCCAATGGTGTAAACCTATTGTCGAAGGAAAGGAAACATGTCATTGAGGCATGCAGGCTCTAAGGTACTGACTTGTTTCTAATTGTAATTCCCAGACAATTTTTTGAAGTCGACAAGAACAAGCTCACCAAAGGTGGGCCATGATGTTTCCCCCATCATCGACATGAAACTAACACAGGAAAGTGATAAAATATGATAGATCAAATGAGAATTGACTAACACGGGTATGAAAACGAATAATACTACAGAATGGTTGGTTTGAGGTGAAAATTCCATTGAACATTGTGAGTCACGACAAGTGACTTGGAAGCACTGACTCGATTGAGAGAAGGACAAAAACATAGTGCGAAGATCATTGGGTCACTCTTCAGGTGAGTTGAAGGAGTATGAGGACTCATAAGATTGGTAGGACTCAGAGACAAGCAAATTACCCAACTGTAAGACGAGATGCAAACAGGTGCCATGTTCAAAGGAGACAATAAAAAACTGCCATGATGCTTTCCAAAAACTTAATCCACTTCCTTCAATTCCCCCCCCCATCGTGATTGGAGAGTACCTATTTTTTTTTTAATGAGATTGAGAAGGATAACATATGATTGATATAACTCATATTTGATGAGTCCCCAATCATATGTTTAAGAAACTTGAAGAAGGAGAGGTTTGACCCCATATGGGTCCTTCAATGAATGTTTTATGAGTCCAAAGAAGGAAAAATCGATGGTATTTTCATGTTTAGAGAGACTAAAAAAATCTTAAAGACGACTCCATGGATGTTAATTTTCATAAATTTAGTCCCCCAAGCCCGAAAAAGTGTAAAACAATACAAGGTTGAACTCTTCTAGGCATGATTAACTAGAGTATACATTTTTCATAGTTAGTCTTATGAGGCCAAAAAAGGGGGAAACTACCACTCCAAATATGGCTGGTCATGGTTTAAATAGCTCAAGGAACGACGAAGTATGATCGAAGTCTGCTTCATTTTTTAATGATCTTGACAAAGAAATCGAACAATGCTCGAAGTCCTCTATTTCATGTTTTAACGAGCTTGACATAGAAACATGAACTTTGATCAAATTTGGCTTCATTTTCTAGCTGAGAGATTGAAGATGAGAATAAACTATGATTAGTGTAATACCCATGAATGAGCCTCTTCCCAACATGATTTCTAGAGTTTGGTACGTTGAATGATACCTATTGGAGGGTTTTTTCCCAACATAGTGTTCATAGGTTGGTAGTTTTCCCCTAACATCATTATAAGAAGTTGTCAAATTAACTTTAGTATGATGCCTAGAGGTTACATACATGCCCCCCAAGCTTCGGTTTGCCTGCTGACTCTTCTTTTACACTAGCTTAGACTTCCAGATACTAATAGCAATATGTTTTCCAGATACGAAGGAAGAGAGAGGATCAATGGAGACAAGTGGAGGAAGTGAAGGTTTAGGTACCATATCTTGTGGAAGACATGATTCTGGTAGACTAAGTGACATTATGTCACCTAATTTTTCAGTTTCTGATCCAAAAAGGATTTAGAGAAGGCTAAGAAAAACTCATAACACGCAAAGGAAACTCAGGATGCTTAGAGTGGCTTCAACAGACAACAAAAGGGAAAAACTTTAAAGTTCCCAAAACTCAATGAAAATTTCATGATTGTGAAGAGTGTGTCACAAGATTTCTAATGGTGAAAACAACCCATCAAACAGAGTTACGGATCAAAAGTTATAAGAGGTCAAATTTTAGGTCAAACTTGGTCAAAAGTCAAAAGGTAAAGGTGACACGTGGCACCAGTGCAAGGGTGACATGTGGCACGTCCATATAGATAAGTTGGCATGGGATGATGTGGCAAGGTCATACAAGTCTGATGGCAGACACTTGGGTGAATTAGGTGATGACATGTGTCATTTTCGTGGAAAAATAATATGATGCCACATGGCCCAGTCATGGGCTACCACATGGCACCCCTCCAATGGTTGGCATGCACCAAAATTTTTATGACTCAACCAGATTCGAACAATTGACCTCCTCTAGCCCAAAGGAATCATATTCTGTGCCAACCAATACACCACTATATGTGCCTTGTTTATACTATGGAACGAATTTAATTTACGCTTAATAAATTTTTGGATGGGTGGAATAAAATGGCTAGGCCTTTGGCCCAGCCCTTGGTTATGTGCCAAACCATGTGACCACCCTCCATATAGTATATCTGTCATTCTAGCTAATGACTCTACCATTCTAGTGGCCACCCAACAGATTTGGCAGGGGGTGTCAAAATTGTTATAACAATGTGTTACAAAGGGGAGGCCCGTGGGATTCGACCCCGAGACCTCCCCTAACCAAGTTCTAAATATAGCTATGCCAACCAATGCGCCCAACCTCCTCATCAATGCACAACCACCCGCAAAATTGTATAAGAAGGGGTGTTCGGCCAGAGTTTGGGACAAATCACAATAGTGGAGAATCGAGTGCACCAGTACAGACTTTGTATGGACTGGGGCATGCTTTTCGATATTTCTTAGTCATTAATTGCAAGAGAAGTGGCACAGTAACCGAGGCAGATGTGTCTCTTGGGCCTGAAAGTGTCATAATTGGATGGAGGCATGGAGACAATAATTTTAGGTAAAACAACACCACAAACGTAGTGGTGGTGTTAGTTTTCTAATCTAAGCAAATCTTTTGTATCTTACTCCAGAATGAGGTATACTTATGTATTTTTCCCAATTATTTTGTGGGGTTAATAAAAAGACCTACCCATTTGAGAGCAAGACTTGGAGACATAGTCCACCAGGGATGAACTCCGTTATCAAGTTTTTTTGTTCATATTTCATTCTTATGTCTCTTTCCTTTTGATTTTTTCCTTCTTTATGGTGTACTTTATTTTATGCTCATTTAATACAATTCTTTAATAAGTCACCTGACAAAAGGATCCCAGATCATGTTGGTATCAGAGAAGTCGTATTTGAATTGAATTGTTGAGTATGAATGCTTACTATGGCCAAGCATAAGCAGGGTGAAGGAACTCTTAGGATGTTCAATCCAGAAGTTGGTCATTCATCATGAAGGAAGAATATGGCAGAAGAGGACAAGTGTGATGAATAGGAGAAAAACTTTCACATGGTATTTTATCGCATGTCAGAAATGGTCGAACGATGTATGGAGATTACGAGAAGAGTATGAAGAATAAAGGGAAGAAAAAGGAAGCACATGTAGATGATGATGCTTCGGTAAACCAAGGGGTTGGAGGAGATCCTCATGAGCCTCCATCTTCACCTTCAAGTTCTAGTTCTTCTTTGTTAGTGTTTCATGGAAACCTGCACATGAGATCTAGGTAAAGCATACACAAACAAAGCTTATCAAGAAAAGGAAGAGAGATACACAATGAAGAATAAGAATCAATGCATATTATTATCTAATCAATGAGTGAGTGATCTTCACTCATATATGCAATGAAATCCTATAATTAGGAATGCATGCATAATAGTGATGGTCTAAGCTTAGAAATTCTAAAATAGAACTAGTCAGTTAACTCCCAATGAACTAGTGTTAACGTCTAAAATAGAACTAGTCAGTTAACTCCCACTGAACTAGTGTGCCGAAAATAAAAGTTTCTCCAACACCCCCCCTAAACATCACTATGGAGTAAAAAATGAGTCCCGACTACTAGGCCATTTTAGGTACTCATTTACAATCCAACTAATGAACACTGAATAAAAACGAGGAAAGAGGGAAAACCACGTGGGAAGAAAACACCCCCTCAAAAGATAATGTATCAAAAGAAGAAAATGGTAGTTGCTAGGAAACTATGTTCTTCACTACAAGACAATCCCACAAAGTTTGAAACTTCTTCTCACTAAAAGTCTTCGTGAAGATGTATAAATATTTATGGATCTAATGAAGTCCTTTGGCAACCTGTCTAGGATTGTACCTCTTGATCCCATGGACCCATCTGCACCTGAAAATATTCCTTTATGGTGGAAGTGGAACCAGATGCCAAGTCTGGTTCTTTAGAAGTGAGTCATATTCCTTCTACATGGCTTCTTTCCATAATGGATTTCCCACAACCTTATTGTAGTTCTGCAGATCAGTGGATTGAACCATATAGAAATGCATGGGCATCGTAGGTTCTGAAGCTGAAAGTACATGAGAAGGCTCTTCATGTTGAGATATAGTCATCCTCAAATCCAATGTATTCCCTCCAAGGTTTCCTGCTTCGTGAAGTGTGGTATATTCCTTCTTGGGCATCTGCTGAAGCTTTGACACTCGCTTCTTATCTGGTTGCACTACCTGTTATTTCCATGTACATAATTTCAGTGTATGGAATCATATCTGATGTCTGAAATTGATGGAGGCACAAGAGTATATGCATGTTGCACTAGAGGAGCATGCAAATTACTCTCCTTATGTGTAAGTAGAAAATATGAGTCATCCTTAGAAAACTTAGTGAATTTATACAACCTTGACTTGTGATCCATCTCACCAATTGCAATGATGGAATTGTCATGCATGTCAATTACTGAAACTGAATCTGATGTAAATTCAACCTTTTTACCTTTCTGAGTGATCTGATAAATTGAGAGCATATTCATAGAAATATTTGGAACATGGAGAACATTCTCAAAACTTCCATTGTGGAGTTCCACTCTCCCTTCCCTTGCTACTGCTACTGGAGTATCATCCCCCATGAGAATAGGGGGTCTTGAGCATGGACTTAAAGAAGAGAAAACTTCATATTTCGCTGCCATATGATGTGATGCACCAAAATCTATAATCCATGAATCAGATGAGAATGTAATTGCAACCATAGCATGATGATTACCTTTCTGAGGAGAAGGATCTTCTTCCTTCTGCTTCTTGACTCCCTCTGGAATGAAGTTTCCAAGGTTTTTCTATTGAAGTGCCTTCGCCATAATATCGATCTGTTTCTTCATGCATGTGGATTCTTCATGATTCAGTTTATTGCAGTAAGTGCATTGTTTTCCCTTCTTCTTCTTCTTGGAATCTAAAGATTTTTTGGAACTTGAAGAATCATTAAAGGGTTTGGAATATCCCGCCTTCCTGTTCTATTTGGATGACCCTTTTCCATCATGCATGGTGAGTGCATGTTCTTTGAGATTTTTCATGAGGCCCATATGTATGAGTTTTGTCTGCTATTGTGTAAGAGACTCAATGAATTGAGCCAATGTAGGCATTTTCCAATTTGTTCCAAAAAGACATTTTTCAGAATGGAAATTGGAGACATATACAATGTATTCTGGTCATAGCTTGGCCAAGATTGTTAGAATAAGTTGTTTCTCTTATGTAGACTTATCAATACAACATTCACCCAAGCTCAATAGAAAAGATTTAAATTTAGTAAAAAAATCTTGTATATTATCAAAACTTTTAGGGTCTAATGTATTCAACTCTACCTCAAGCATATGACATTGCAACTCATCCTGCTTTCTAAAGAGTCCTTCCAAGGTGGTCCAGATCTCGTTTGGAGTCTTGCATGTGGCAACATGAAGCCATAAAATAGTGGAGATTAACTCAAGAAGTAGTCTTGTGGCCTCATCCTTATGATTCACCCATATCATCTTCTCAATCGTTGATGTAGGTTTTGTTTCTGTCGCCATCGTCAAATTATATAGTCCTTTCCTTCTGAGTTGGAATTCTGCCTTGGGATGCCAATCAAAATAATTGTATGGTGTGAGTATTACCACCAAGTTTGACTGTATAACATTTTTCATATCCATCTCTCCCACTATTTCTAAGAACCCCTAAAAATTTACTCTCAATCTGCAAGTGAAAAATTAAGAAATCACGACAAAAAGGGCACTTTAAGTGAAAAATCGTATCAGTTTTAGGAGGTGATATTACAACTTACTTTCTGGGCAAACGGTGAGGAATCTTGCCAAACGATTGAAAAAACACTTTTATAATGGGTTGATTTACTTCTAATGCAAGTTGTTTCCTCAAAAACTTAATATTTTGGGAGCAATGAATGTAGAAAGGTACGACCACAGATTCATATCAGTTTCATGAGGCTATCTTGTGATTTACTTTCTGATAAAAGGATGAAGAGTCTCGCCAAACGGTTGAAAACCCACTTGCATAATGGGTCGATTTACTTCTCACGCGAGTCATTTATTCAAAACATTAATACTTTTGGAGAAATAACTGTTGAAAGATACGACCACAGATTCATATCAGTTTCAAGAGGTTATCTTGCAGCTTACTTTCTGAGAAAACGGTGAGGAATCTCGCCAAATGGTTGAAAACCCACTTGCATAATGGGTCGATTTACTTCTCAAGCAGGTTGATTCCTCAAAACCTTAATAATTTTGGATAAATCACTATTGAAAGGTACAACCACGGATTTATCTCACCGAAACTCCGATTTTCCTTGTTCTTTGGCTTGTTTGGCTTGCTCCAAGAAGCATAGCTCTAATACCATGTCAGTGTTTCATGGAAACCTGCACAGGAGATCTAGCTAAAGCATACACAAAAAATATTATCAAGAAAAGGAAGAGAGATACACAATGAAGAATAAGAATCAATCCATATTATTATCTAATCAATGAGTGAGTGATCTTCACTCATATAGGCAATGACATCCTATAATTAGGAATGCATGCATAATAGTGATAGTCTAAGATTAGAAAGTCTAAAATAGAACTAGTCAGTTAACTCCCATTGAACTAGTGTTAAAGTCTAAAATAGAACTAGTCAGTTAACTCCCACTGAACTAGTGTGCCAAAAATAGAAATTTCTCCAACATTCTTCCTCTGAGCATTCTCATCACTCTCAACATTTAACCATAAAGCCTATTTAAAGAAACCATTATTAAATCTTGATGTAAAGTTTACTTTACCTATTTTTAATGGAGATGTTAATCCTGAAAAACTAGATAATTAGATCCGACATGTTGAAGTATATTGTCGTGTTCAACATTTTGACGATGAGGAAGTTAAAGTACAATTGGCTTCTCTTCGGTTGGAAGGCACTGCTCTCATATGGTGGGAGATCAAGCTACATGACATAAGTAAGTGTGGTATTCTTCTTTCCTCATGGTTGGAATTTAAAACAGAGATAAGGAAGCAGTTGTATCCATTAGGGTATTTACATAAAGCAATGATGGAATGAAAATGTTTGAGGCAGAGTAAAGGTTAGACTATACAAAGTTTCATAGAAGAATTTAGGAAGAAATCTCTAGCATTAAACATTCCTTTGGATTCTTATGAAAATTTAATGCAGTATATTGGCGCACTTCATAGTTATATTCGTCATACTTTTCTCTTGTTTAACCCCACTAGTCTTGATGAAGTTTGTGTGCAAGCCACTCACCTTGAGAACAGGGGGAAACATGTTCAAGAAGATCCGAGGAAAAAACCTTCCAATTTCTCACACAAGACTTTCAATAAGTTTAAAAGGAAGGAAAAGAAGACTACTACAGTGACAAGAGAAGGAGGAAAACCATCTTGCACTCATTGCAAGAATAGCGGTCACGATGAAGAATAGTGTTGGGAACTGCATCTGGAAAATAAATCGAAACAGTTCAATGGAAAGGGGAAGACAAAGACTATTGATATAGTGAAACAAGATCTTGGTTCTGAATCAGGAGATGAAGGAAATATCACAATGGTTGAAGTACAAGGTAAAGATTCTCTTCATGCTAGTTCAAGTTCCAATGATGAATCTCATATTGATGAACGAAAGAGGAATGAGTTATTTTATATACGAGTTGTATCTAAACGTGCTAATATAGATACATTATTCGATCCAGGTTCCCAAGTAAACTTAATATCTGAAGCACTTGTCAAGAAGATGGGTCTTGAAATGAAACCACATATGAATCCTTATCCTCTTGGTTGTGTATGTGATAAAGAAAAACTTAATGTCACCAAACAATGTAGGGTCAAATTTTCTATTGCTTCAAAGTTGATTGATGAAGTGGATTTGGATGTTGTACCGCTTGATATATGTGGCATAGTGTTGGGGAGTCCTTATCTTTATGATATAAAATAAGTCTTCTTTTGTCATGAGAACAAATACCACCTTACTAAAGGGGGAGTGGAATATATTGTTAGAGCTCACAGCATGAGGGTAAATACAACACTTGTTAGTGTAGGGAAAATGAAAAGACTCATAACCACTAATAAGAGATATGTACTCATGGTCATCAAAGAGAAAGATTTCGGGACATCTGACGCTTTCCAAGGGTGTGATCCATCTCATAAAAAGGAATTAATTGATATTGTTTCTAAGTATGATGTTATTTTTGAACCAGATGGATTACCTCCTAAGAGGGAAATCCAACATGAGATACATCTTCAACATGATTCTCCCCTTCCTAATGTGGGTATGTACGCGATGTCAGTTGTGGAGATGACATAGATCAAGAAGTAGGTACATGGATTATTGGATCAAGGGGTCATCAGGCCCATTTCATCTCCTTATGGTTCTCTGATCATGATGGTGCCAAAGAAAGATGGTACATGGCGAATGTATGTCGATTACCAGGATTTAAATAAGATCACGGTGAAAAATTGATACCCTCTTTCTTGCATAAATTATTTACTTGATCAGTTGAAGAATGTTTTTTATTTCACTAAGTTGGATTTGCACAGTGGATATCATCAAATCAAGATTGCCGAACAAGATGCATGGAAGACTTCCTTTAAAACCAAACAAGGATTGTTTGAGTGGTTAGTTATGTTGTTTGGGATTTGTAATGCTCCGACAACTTTCATGCATGTGATGAATGACGTATTCAGGCCTTTCCTGGATGACTTTATGATTGTGTATTTAGACGACATTATTGTTTTTAGTCGAACTTGGGATGAACATGTAAGGCATGTAAAGAAAGTATTGGATACTTTGTAAAGGGAAAAGTTGTATGTGAAACTGTCTAAATGTGAATTTGGCAAGAATGCACTTGTATACTTAGGTCATATTGTAGGAGGAGGACAATTGAATATTGATCCTTCCAAAGTTGATGTAATTGTAAATTGGCCTTAGCCAAAAAGTGTAACTGAAATCTGAAGCTTCTTGGGTGCAGTCTAGTACTAGAGGAGATTCATTCCCAACTTCTCCTTTGTAGCAACTCCTTTTCATGTCTTAACCAGTGTGAAGAACACTTTTTAGTGGGAAGGAAAACAAAAAAAAATGTTCAACATTTTGAAGGAGAATATCATTACCACACCAGTATTAGCACTGTTGAATCTTCAACAACCTTTTGAGATCGAGACAGATGCCAATGGATACGCTATGGGTGTAGTATTGATGTAATATCGTAAGCCTATCTGTTACCACTCTGAGACTTTTAACCAAGTTGTTTTTAACTATCCTACATATGATAAAGAGATGTATGCATTAGTCCAAAGCGTAAATAAATGGAAGCACTACTTGTTAGGGAAGGACACAATTATACATATAGATCACCAGCCCTTACAATATCTTCAAGAATAGAACAAACTGCAACAATCTCGACACTACAGATGGATGGGTTTTGTACAACAATTTCATTTGGTAATTAAGTACAAGAAGGGTACAAGTAACAAGGTAGTCGATATGATTTCTAGACCTCCTATTGTTGCTTCTATTATTTTGAAGAATACTTCTTTATCTCATGATAGCTATGTAGAGAAATATGCCATCGATGAATATTTTAAAGAAGTATATGAGAAGCTAACCCATGGTGCATAGGTGTGTCTGCGGGGAAAGTTACTCTATCATCTTGGAAAGCTATGTATTTCTACAAGTGAACAAGTTCATGTGATATGAGAAGCTCATACTTCTCTTGTGTTTGGGCATTTTAGGGTAGGAAAAGCTATGGCTCATTTGTAGAGGTTTTGTTATTGGCCTCAAATGAAAGCAATTGTAACTAAATATGCAAAGGGGTGTCTGATGTGCTCTACTTGTAAATCCACTAATAGAAAATTGGGGCTATACTCACCACTTCTTGTTCCATCCCATCCATGGGAAATCATTTCCATGGATTTTTTAGGGGGTTTACCAATGACCAAGGGTGGTCATTATTATTTGTATGTCGTAGTGGATAGGTTCATCAAGATGTGTATCTTGATGCCATGTAAAAAGAAGATCATTGCTAAGTAGACTGCTAATATTTTCTTTTAGCATGTTTGGGTTCACTTTAGGTTACCCACGTCCATTGTCTCGGATTGAGATACTGAAATCTTTGGGGATTTTTGGACTAGCTTGTGGATAATGATGGACACCAAATTGAAGAGGAGCATTGTTTTTCATCCACAGACTGGTGGACAGACATAGGTGGTAAACATAAAAGTGGTACTTTTTCTTAGAGGCTACTGCAGTAAGCATCCTAAGTTATGGGATGAACAAATACCCTATGTACATCATGCTTATAACCTATCTTTAGATTCATCCACTCAGAGTTAACCTCTTGAGACATGTTTTGGGTACCTACCAAAGGTACCTTTGGACTTGATGTATGAGAGAGATGTCAATGTGATTGAAGAATGAACATAGGACAGAGCCCACAAGTTCATCAAGAGGATTCAACAGATACACCAAGAATTCAAGGAACAATTGGAGAAGAGTCAAACACAATATAAGGCTCGGCATGAAAAGCATAGGGTTGATCATCAGTTCCAGGTTGGAGACCGGGTATGGCTTCACATCAATAAGGAATGATTGAAGGGTGAAGGAAAGAAACTCAAGCTCATACGATATGGACCCTTCACTATCTTAGAGAAAAGTGGCACTAATGATTTTTGTTTAGATATTCCACCTTATATGCAGATTTAATCCATTGTGAGCGTAGAGAACTTGAAACGTTTTGAGACTACCATGATCATAGATTAGAATGAGGAAGTTTCAATACCGTCAGTTGATGAGTTTTCACCTAAGTACTTGGATGAGTTATAGGAATATATCATCATGGATAGAAGGATGAGGACTTCACGCATGGGTTATGTTGATTATCTTCGAGTAGGATTAAAGGGCACATATCCAAGCAAGGCAAAGTGGATTGAGAAGGACAAAGTGAGGGGACTCTTCCCTCACGTACTAGTTGATTAATGAAATCTTTTGATGTTCCAAAAATCTCTCATTGGGAAGGCATGATCCAAAAAGGATCCAGTGAAGGCTAAGAACAACTCAGAATGCATAGAGGAAACTCAGGATGCTTAGAATGTCTTCAACAAACATCAAAAGGTAAAAAATTCAAAGTTCCCAAAACTTAGTGAAAATGGCATTATCGTGAAGAGCATGTCACAATATTTCTAACGATGCAAATGGCTCGTCAAACAGAGTTACGAATCAAAAGTTATAAGCGGTCAAAGTTCAGGTCAAACTTGGTCAAAAGTCAAAAGGTAAAGGTGACACGTGGAAACACTACAAGGGTGACACATGGCATTTCCATACAACTAAGTTGGAAAGGGATGACATGGAAAGGTCGTACAAGTCTGATGGTAGACACGTGAGTGAATTAGGTGATGACACATGTCATGTTTGTGGACAAATACTATGGTGCCACGTGGTCCAATGATGGGTTGACATGTGGCACCCCTCCAATGGTTGTCATGTACGAAAATTTTTATGACTCCACCAGAGTCGAACCCTTGACCTCCTGATCCAGGTGGATATCGGTGGCCACCCACCTTTTCCGACTGGCTTAAAACAATTTTCTGGCAATTTTGGCAATTTACTATTTTTAGCAGGTTTTAACTTCTAGGGCCATTTTGAGGGCCTAAATGAAGGTTTTTCAAGATCAAGGTTCTTAATTATATCCAAAGGCATGATTGAGCCCCCAAAATTAATCTCCTCGATGATACCTTTCCAACTAGATATCATACGCCTAAAACAGAGATTGTATGCAAAAGTTACGACCCCGGGAAGTTGATGTACTAACTTACCCAAACGGGGCCCACATGACTTTTGGCGCTTCATATCCTAGGGTTAGGTTTTTGGATGTCTAGGAATTTTGGCATTCCTGTTTATTGTAAAAGGGCCTTCAGAGCCTCATTGTAACCATCTTCTTGTGAATGTGAGTAGCCATCACATCTCTTCTCAGAGATAAGCCACCACCATTCCAACAAGCTTGTTTTCTGCTGCATTTTACAGTTTCAACTTATTTCGTTATTGAATAGAAAACCAGTTTTACTGTATCTCTATTATTTTGTGTTAAGCACCTGTTAATAATCTGTATTCATTTCGTTCTACTCATAAAATCTAGATCAGTGGTATCAGAGTAGGCTGCTCTTGATCGTTTTTTCAGTGCATGTCCCCGACGAGGTCCGAGTATAGAAAGTTGGGTCTCAAGCTTGTCTCTCTTGAAGACAATCACTCTCGCACACCCAAGAAACCATCAATGGCAGAAGAAAAGAAAATCAATGGAGCAGACGATCCTATCAATCTGTTTCTTGAACAAGCTCTCACGCAACAAAGGGACGAAATGATGGAGAATTTTGCCCACATCCTTAAACACCTGCCGATAGCATCAGGCGCATCTTCATCAAGAGGCCACTTTGGAGGCACCTCGCCTTTCAAGGTACAAGTTAATTTTGATATTCTTGTATTTGAAGGACAGATAGATGCAGAAGCCCTAGAAAAATGGTTAACTCTGCTAGAAGGTTATTTCTCTGTTCAC
>ML781994.1:517099-571839 GCA_009831015.1 Picea engelmannii
TGTCAAACATTGGTGGGAAACTTACTGGGAGAAAAGTTCCACAGAGGAGTCTAGAAAATATGGGGCTGATCCCACTTGGGATTTTTTTATGGATGCGGTAAAGGAAAAATATTACCCTGTTGGCAACTATGAAGACTAGTACATGAGATGGACCACACTACGGCAAGAGAGGGGCCAAGCATTTCCAGAGTTCACCAATACCTTCCATACCTTGCGCACCAAGTTGGGTATCAAAGACTCCGAGCGACATTTGGTTCTGAAATACCGTGGGGCTCTAAACAGATACATCTAGACTGAAATGGATTTTTTGGACATCTCATCAGTCGGTGTTGCTTATCGATATGCTGTTAAAATTGAGCAGAAATTTAAGCACCAGAACAAATGGGAATTCGGGCCTGCAAATCTGCAACAACCAAGGTATGAAAAAGATGTCCCTAACAAACAGTCTCCCAAAAACTAGTCCAAGACACAGGAAAAGAAGGGTCACGAGAATACAAAGAAGGACACTGGAAAATGGTGTGATTTCCACAAAAGCCCCTGGCACAACACAAATGAATGTCGCTCAAAATAATCATTGGTGGTCGAGATCAAAGACAAGGAGCCAAACCCTGATTCAAAATCTGATTCTGAAAACACTGCTAAAGGACAGATCATTGATGCAGACCCCGCTGCTATTGTCACGACCGCAACAATTCAACTAGAAGAACCAATAGATCCTGAAGAAGGGGAGCGCCTTTTTCATTCACAGATGTGGGTGAAGGGGACCCCGCTGCATTTTATTGTTAATAGGAGAAGCCAAAAAAACCTCATCTCAGTAGAGGTCGTCAAACAGTTGGGATTGTCGACAACGCCACAACCGCAACCATACAACATTGGGTGGCTTCGGCAAGGATGAGATCTCCATGTCAGCCAACAGTGTTGATTTTCATACGACATCCAACCCTTCAAGGATGAGGTATTATGTGATGTTTCCTCACTTGATGTCTGTGATGTTCTCTTAGGCCAACCATATATGTGGAGACGCCATGTTGTTTATGAGTCTCGACCCCATAGTGTCATTATTACTTTGGGGGGTCATCTCTACAGAATACCATAGGTAGTTCCAACAATTGTTCCACCTAAAAAGTGTCGCAAGGTAGTATCTCATACTGCAAAATTCAACTTCTTTACAATCTATTCAAAATGGGAACAGAAGGACACTACAACCATTATAGCCTTGCCCCCAGCAACTTCTATCCCACAAAAGCAGGTCGAAAAGGTTGCGGAAAAGTGCAAAGATTCCTTCTGCACACCTTCCTCTCATGTAGCTCGAATTTTTGAACAACCTCATCTTCAAAAGGTTCATGATAGACTTTCAAAAACTAAGCAGCGGGATGTCTCCAACAATACAAGCAGCTCACCCAGATGCAGATCCAGCAAACGATTTTCCCTCTCCCCCGGGAACTCAACGCAATGGAGACCATTTCTTCCTAAGGAGGGAGGATTGATCTAGGTGGATATCGGTGGCCACCCACCTTTTTCGACTGGCTCAAAAAAGTTTTCTGGCAATTTTGGCAATTTACTATTTTCAACAGGTTTTAACTTCTGGGGCCATTTTGAGGGCCTAAATGAATGTTTTTATATATATAGGTTCTCAATGATATCCAAAGGCATGATTGAGCCCCGAAAATGAATCTCCTCAACGATACCTTTCCAACGATCTATCATATGCCTAAAATGGAGATCGTATGCAAAAGTTACGACCCCGGGAAGTTGATGTATTAACTTACCCAAACAAGGCCCACATGACTTTTGGCGCTTCATCTCCTAGGGTTAGGTTTTTGGATGTCTAGGACTTTTGAAATTCCTTTTTATTGTAAAAGGGCCTTCAGATCCTCATTGTAACCATCTTCTTGTGAATGTGAGTAGCCATCACATCTCTTCTCAGAGATAAGCTGCCACCATTCTAGCGAGTCTTTCACTCTGTATTTTACAGTCTCTGTACATTTCTTTCATTAATAGAAATCATGTATTATTGTATATCTGTGTTTATGGTTGCATATCTGATACATTTCTGTTATATTATTGAATATCTGCGATATCTCTGTGCATTTCGTTACTATATCTCCGCTCTCATTTCGTGCCGAAAATAATCCATATCATCTCCTCTAGCCCAAAGGCCTCAAATTCCATGCCAACCAATACACCACTCTATGTTCCTTTCTTATACTATGGAATGAATTTAATTTATGTTTAATAAAGTTTTGGATAGGAAAAATAAAAGGGCTAGGCCTTTGACCCAACCCTTGGTTATGTGCCAAACCATGTGACCACCCTCCATACAGTATATCTACCATTCTAGCTAACGATTCTGCCATTCTAGTGGCCGCCTGCCAGATTTGGCTGGGCACACCAAAAATATTATAACAATGTGTTAAAAAGGGGAGGCTTGTGGGATTTCACCCTGGGACCTCCACCTAACCAAGTTCTAAATATAGTTATGCCAACCAATGTGCCTAACCTCCTCATCATTGCACAACCGCCCACAAAATTGTATAAGAAGGGGCATTCGGCCAGAGTTTTGGATAGAGCACGACAGAGGAGAATCGAGTGCGCCCATACGGAATTTGTACGGGGTAGGGAATTCTTTTCGAGATTTATTAGTAATTAATTGTAGGAGTAGTGGCACGATAACCAAGGCAAAGGTGTCTCTTGGACCTGAAAGTGTCAAACTCAGATCGAGGCGTGGAGATAGTCATTTTTAGGTAAAACAACATCACAAACGGAGTGGTAGTGTTATTTTTTTTATCTGAGCAAAGCTTCTATAACTTAACTCCAGAATGAGGTGTATTTATGTATTTTGCCCAATTATTTTGTGGAGTTAATAAAAAGACCTACCCATTTGAGAGAAGGACCCAGAGACGTAGTCCACTAGGGACAAACTCTGTTATCAAGTTTTTGTGTTCATATTTCATTCTTATGTATCTTTTCTTTTGATATTTTCCTTCTGTATGGTGTACTTTATTTTATTCTCATTTAATACAATTCTTTAATAAGTCACCTTACGAAAATATCCTGTATCAGTGTCATATGGGCTAGGTACTACCCAAGGATTGAAAAGTTCAGAGAATTGTCACACCATAGCTGTAATCATATTTAACATGGCAACCTCATGTAGGGGATTACGTGGAGGTAAATGAAAAAATCCCACTAATGATAAATCCTTCAAGATACCTAACCCCACACTCTCATTCTAAATACTGTATTGTCCCAGGAAATGAATGTTATTCACTAGGGAACTATGGATATCTGGAGTGCAATAATAAAGTTGGTCAATAGTCATCATTTTCGCTTGATGGGGAAAATACAAAATGCAAAAGACTGAAGATGCGATGACAGTCATCGCATAGAACCAACTGTGACCAAGCAACAAATTATAATCCAGGGGTGTGTCAACCACTTCAATGTCGACATAAATGGTTTTTCCCTTTAATTCCACAATGAAATATTTCAAAAGTATGTAAGGTTGGAAACCATTCCCATCAAACTCCTTAAGGGTGGTAGGAGACTGGTTAAGTTCAGGAGAACCAATGGCTCTCCAACAAGACAAAGACATGACACATGTGGAAGCTCCTTCATCGAAAATAGTGTGATGGATGTTCTTCCCAACAACCATAGCTTGAATTTTGAAGGCCAAGTGGTGGGAGAGCATTGGCTTAAATTATTTTAGATTAAACATAGTCATATTTGATGCCTCTGGATCCACATCTCCAATGGATGATAACAGGGTGCTATGTTGACTTGGATAGTTTTGTATAACTTCTAGTGTTGACATGGCACAAGGTGCATGCACGATTTGTTTTTAGTTTTGAGTAGCACAAGCACTTGTATTGAATATCGACTTTCGAATTGTGCTCTTGGGTGGGTACAAGACTCAGTCAACAACAACCCTCTCGATATGAAGAGGAGTGGAGGATGGAGGAGGAGTGGAAGTGGAATGATTATTGATATTACCTCCATCGGCATGATTATCTAGAGAAGTTTCATAAGTCTTAGCTCTGTTTGTTAGATTAACTGTCCCATTAAACATAAGTAACTAAGAAGTTCTTGAGGAAACATTATCATGGTGAAGATGACATGTATTTCCTCCTTGCGGAGAGCCAGGATTTTGTGCAACCATTTCTTGATGTTGAATCATAAAAGTATTAGTTAATACTGCAGGTTGAGAGGTACCCTTCATAAATTTAGTGACTTCCTCAAGATGAGGGAAGTATTTCATGTAGAGGTCCTCCACACAAATCATGCAAGGAAGATTATCTTTCCTTTTTGGTTGAGTGTCAACAGTTTTTATACTCTCCTATAGATTAGAATAATTCTTGGATTTACCCTTGTTTTTATTCATACCTCCAAGTTGTTGAGATGAAGTGGATTGGACTACATTCACCTCGGAGGTTTGCGTAGGAGAGGGAGCAGTTTTGGTGTTTGTCATGGAACCCATGTGGCCATCGGCATGGGCTTCCAGAGTAGGTCTTGATGGATCATTCGACGGGCTAGGATCATGAGGGATCAGGTCATAAAGTGTGTTGGAATGGGAATATAACAAGTCCAAATATTGAGCACAACTAATTGCTTCCTCCTTAGTGACAACACCACCCATGGAGAAATCTCTAGCATGGTTGGTAAAATTGAATTGGTAAAACAATCTACTAGAAGTTGGTCTAGAATGGTAGCTTTAATTAATTCTCATTGCCTCCTTCTCTCATGTATATGATAAAAAATGTGAGTGGAAGTGGATTTCCTAAGCCAAGTCAAAAGCTCTGTACCAGTTTCATAGCAAATCAACAGATGGAAATGTGTCAAAAAACCCATAGCTACAGTGTTAAAGTCACCAAAGGAGCATCGTGGTAGTTCGATATACCATTTGGTTTCCGAGCATGTGAGACTTCTTTGGAAAGTCTTAAATGAATTGATTCATCCATCAAAGAGTTCGAAGAACACCAAACATGTAAAGTTATTACTTGGTTACTAGGATCTTGCCCAGGTTTTCTATCAAAATTTGGGATATCAGAAGGTATTTTGGCAAGGATCAAAGGTAAAAACGGGGTATGTAGTATGGGATCATTGGTCAAATGTGGCAGATCAGGAATATCTAATGTGGCCAAGAAAGGAAGTTGTCGGTTAGCTTGTGAATACTGGTAATAACCATGTGACATAAAAACCCCAACATGATCATATATAGGTTGTGACGAGATGGAAAAACCAGATGGTACTCCCATGTAATGCGGTTGAACCCCCATGTATTATGGTTGACCTCAGGGTCCCCCCATGTATTGTAATATACCAGATATAAAAAGTATGCAAAACAAAAATAAAATGCTAGAAATGGCAGAATAACAACAATATAACTAGAAAAATCACCACAATAGCACTGAAATGATATAAGAATAATAGTAGAAATAACACTTTGATTCAGAAAGAAATGTTCACGAGCCTCTTCGAAGGGGAAACCTCCAGTTGAGTGGAGCTTTATTACAATAATATCCAAGCTAGGGTTCTCATACCCTCGACTCCTATTTATACTAAATATGTATATCAAAAGAAGCATCTAGAGGAAGATCTTTCTAGAAGCAGAAGCTTCTATTAGGTCTTCTTACATTCGACTTATTCTATTTTATTGCAAGGCCTTATTAATATTGACCTTTATTACATCCAAATATATTGTTCTACCTATGTGCGGGTTAGGACCCTAACATGTCCTCCCCCTTAAAAACAACCTTGTCCTCAAGGCTTGAGATGTGGAAATTGTTGCAGAAAGGTAGTTGATTCCCAAGTGGCATCTACTGGAGTTGTATCTTTCCACTGGACTAACACTTCCTTGATGGTTCTCTGACGTAGGTGATGCTCACGCTGGTCTAAAACTGCTTGTGGTTGTAGCCAAATGGATCCTTCTTTAGCTAACTCGGGAAGGTTGGTTTGAATTTGGCACTTAGTTCCAATCACCTTCTTTAAGCATGAAACATGAAAAACAAGATGCAAATTTGAATGACTGGGAAAAGCTAACTGATAGGCTACTTGTCCCACACGCTTGAGAATGGTATAAGGACCATTAAATTTGGGCGCTAGCTTCTAACAATGCTCAGCCTTGAGGGAAGTTTGCTTGTAAGGTTGCAGTCAAAGAAACACCTGATCCCCTTCTGCAAATTGACATTCAGAGCGACCTTGATCTGCTTGTTGCTTCATGTGATTTTGTGCCATGACCAAATTCTCTTTGAGGGTACGAAGAATAGCCTCTCGAATTGTAAGTGTTTGGTCAACCGCCTGGACCTTCGAGACACTAGGTAAGTATGAGAGAACTAAAGGTGGATTCTGTCCATATACCACTTCAAAAGGAGTCATGCGTGTAGTTGTATGGTATGAAGTGTTGTACCACCATTCAGCTAGGGGTAACCATTGAGCCCACTGATTTTTCTTTTCTGAGGAAAAACACCTCAAATATGTCTCCAAACACTTGTTGAAAACTTCTATTTGACCATTAGTCTAGGGATGATAAGCTAAGATGAGATGCAATTGGGTGCCTTGTAGATTGAATAGTTCTTGCCAAAAATTACTTGTGAAAGTTGGGTCACGATCAGAAACAATAGAGTGCAGCATGCCATGAAGCTTGAAGACCTAATCCATGAAAACTTGAGCAACCATGGATGTTGTAAACGGGTGTTGAAGAGCACAAAAATGAGCATACTTGGAAAGGTGATCAACAACCACCCCGATGAATAATTTATTTCCCTATTTTGGTAAGCCGGTAATAAAATACATATAGATATCCTTCCAAATAGTAGGTGGAATCAGGAGTGGTTGTAGTGTGCCCGAATATTTGACTGTTTCTCCCTTGTTGCATTGACACACATCACATTCAACGAAAAAATTACGAATGTCCTGTTTCATACCATCCCAGAAAAAGGAACGTTTGACCCTGTCATAGGTTTTGGTGAACCCAGAGTGCCCCATTGTGGGTGTAGCATGAAGCTCAGAAAGTATCATGGATTTAAGATTTGATTGTTTACTTAAATACAAATGGTTTTTGTATCGAAGCTCATCATGGAGACAAGAGAAGCTTGGGGAAGCTGGAGCATCAGACTGCAATTGTTGGATCAGATGTAAACTTTTGGGATCTTGTATCCATTCCTGGCAAATGGCTTGGAGCCAATCTGGTACAATGAAGGAAAGAGAAAAAAAGGATCCTTCATATTCATATTTGTGGGAAAGTGCATCCGCAACCACATTTTATTTTCCTTTCTTGTAAATGATCTCATAATCATATCCAAAGAGCTTAGTCACCCATTTTTGTTGCTCCAGGGAGGAAATGTGTTGTTCCAGAAAATACTTGAGGCTTTGATGGTCTATCTTAATTTGGAAAAGTTGCCCCAATAGATAAGGGCACCACATATCAATGACATGCAGAATAGCCCACATTTCCTTTTCATAGATGCATTTGCCCAGATTTCTTTTAGATAGTTGCTTCCTGGTAAAGGCCAAAGGTCGACCCTCTTGCATAAGGACAACACCAATTCCTTTCCCCGAGGCATCAGATTCCAACACAAAGATCTTTGTGAAATCAGGAAGGGCCAGGATTGGGGTGGTGCACATGGCCATCTTCAAGGTTTGAAAATCTTGAGAAGCGACTAGAGTCCATGTGAAAGAGTTATTTTTTAGGAGAGCAGTGAGAGGTATTGCAATCTTTCCATAATTCTTAACAAACTTGTGATAATACCCTGTTAAGCCCAGAAATCCATGCAAGCTCTTGAGAGTCTTTGGGTGAGGCCAGTCTTGCATAGATTCATTCTTTTTAGGATCCACCCTGACGCCATCCTTTCCAACCTGATGACCTAAGTATTCTACTTCTAAGGTGCCAAAAGCACATTTAGACTATTTTAGGAAAAGTTGGTGCTGAGAGAGTAGATGGAGAACTCGATCCACATGATCAATATGGTCTATCCAAGTTTTGCTATAGATGAGGATATCATCAAAGAAAACTAAGACAAAATGGCAAAGAAAAAGGATGGAATACATGATTCATGAGGCTTTGGAAGGTGGAGGGGGCATTACACAAGCCAAAGGGCATGACCAAAAACTCATAGTGGCCCTCATGAGTTCTCAAGGAAGTCTTGGGAATGTCTTCCTCTTTCATACGTATTTGGTGGTAGCTCGAACAAAGATCAAGTTTAGTAAAGAATTGGGCGCCACTCAATTCATCCAGGAGCTCATCAATGACAGGAATGGGAAATTTGTCTTTAATGGTAAGTTTTTTAAGGGCATGGAAGTTAGGACACATTCGCCAAGAACCTTATTTCTTCAGGACCATGACCACAAGAGAAGAGTAGGGGCTTGTACTAGGGCGGATAATGCCTGCATTAAGGTGTTCCTGGAACATTTTATCAATTTCATTTTTGGGGGAAAGGGGTGACGATACAGACGGATATTGGGAGGAAGGATTTTGGTACAAGGGGAATGGAATGATCATGAACACCATGGGAAGGAGGGAGTCCTTGGGGAGTGGAAAAGACCAATTGATTTTTATAAAGGATGACTTGGAGGTCTTGTGGCACCGAGGGTGTCTTTGTTGCTTGTATGGCATGGAGTTGGGAGATAACACCAGAATGACCTTTTTTGAGCAGCTTTTCCATGCGATGGGAACTAATGATCTTAGGTGAACTGGTGGTGATGCCTTGGAACTTATATTGGTGGCCCTCCTAGTCGAATTGCATGGTTAAGTCCTTAAAATCCATGAGAATGGGACCCAAAGTCCTTAGTCAGTCTGCACCCAAAACAATGTCACAACCTCCCATGTCGATAGAAAACATATGGGATTTCAGGTGGTAGTCACCAATTTAGAGATGCACATTTTGACAATGCCCTCCACATTTCATGGAACCACCATTGGCAATCATGATTTGGAAATTATTGATGGCATGGATGTAGCAATGAGTTTCTTGGGCAATGTGATGATGAATAAAATTATGGGTCCTGCCACTATCAACCAGAATGATGACCTTCCGATGCTTGATGTAACTGATTAGCTTGAGGGTTTGGGGAGCGGAGAAGCCAGTGAGAGCATTGAGGGAAATGACCAGTTCTACTTCGGGAGGATGTGAGCGAGGGGTGATGTCAGTGGAATCAGGTGACTCAGACACAAGGGGAGTTTCTACATCCTCTTCCGAAATATCCTCAGAGATGGCCATAAAAATATTTTGTTCCTTACACTTGTGGCCCAAGAAATATTTTTCATCACAATTATAACAAAGGCCTTTGAGTTGGCGTTCAGCCATTTCAGGCCTAGTCAATTTTTGGATCTTTAGTGGAGCAGAGGGAGTAGTGGGATTTACTGGTTTAGGGCGAGGGATAAAGGAGGGTTTTAGGTTTTGAGAAGATACAACCTGTTGTGCTTCTTTATCTCTTTTAGTAGCCTCCACCCAACTCTGAGGCTAAGCCATGAGGACATGGGCCCGAATCTCATTCTTGAGGCCACTGATAAAACACTCTCGGAAAAAGGCATCAGACATGCCCTCTGTCCGAAAAGCCAGGTGCTTAAAGGAAGCTATAAAGTCTTCCATTGTTCCTAATTGTTTCAACTTTTTCAAATGGCCCAAATGGTTGGTGTCAGTGTCAAAGCCTTCATAAAGCTCTGCCACAAAGTGTGTCCAAGAAATATATCCTTGATGGGAAGTTTTTCTCCATTGCCACCATTGCCAACATTCTTGATCTAGATGGAGAACACCATACCGAAGTTTGGCCAAGTCATCTATAATGACGTATAAAGAGAAATAATGTTCCATTTGGGTTACCCAACCAGTGGGGTCCGAGCCACCAAATTTGGTCACATCCACCCGTGGGAGGCGTAGGTCACGTTGAAAGTGATGGTTCTGAAAGTTATGGGAATGAGAGGAATGTTCACCGTTAGTATATGGAGGTGAGTTAGAGGAAGGGTTATCTGTAGGGATATGCATCTTGTTGCAGAGTGACGAAAAGATAGATTTAAGATGGCTGGTCAGGTATTGTTTGATTGTCTCCATTGAGGACTGCATGGTTGTATTGATGGCAACAACATTGGCACTGAGGTGTTTCACTTCTTGTTGGGTCTCAGTGAGACTAGATTGTAAGGTATTGAAGTGAGCTTCCAAGTATTGGCTATGAGTATGGGCCATAAGGACGAGGGAACCGAAAAGGGGAGGGTGGGTTCAAATTTTTTTCTGAAAAATGATATGTATGAATGTGATACAGGCGAAGAGATGAAGCTAATGGAATAGGTCTCAAATAATGGTGATTTTTTTTTTTAACACCTGCGGAGTTATACTCCGGTCTGAAGAATACTGCAGTGATGAAATGCCCAAATTCTTAACCAGGAAGAACTATGTGGTGATTTGGCAATCCGAACATAGTTGCGTGGCAATAGATCATGTTTGTTTTAATTTTTGTATGTTTTTGTCCCTAAGGGTTAGGTATTCAAGGTTCCTAGAAACAAGGGTTTTCCCTGTGCTATAGCTCTCTAATATATGTGCAGGGTCCAGTAGTAGTACTCAACCCAATATCTCAAGGCACTAACTAAGGAGGATAGACCATACCCTTATTCATGCTACCCGACTACCCAGGTACTAGAGAGTATCTTCTCGAGTGTTGTTCTCGGTGACACTATAGCAATCAGGTGGTCGATCGGTTTATCTAAAGAGGGCTTCAGGTAATCTAGGTTGATCCGTACACAGGTGTTTTCTGATGCACTACCACTCGAATGGGTACCAACATGGGTTACAAGGGTGGTCAACAGATGTGTGCTTAAGTACCACTTGTATTTCTTGCATGTATGAATCCCTCAACTGTGGGTTTATGTGCATAACGATAGATCTCTGTGGCTTAAAGACGCCGGAATACATCTCTACCCTGAAAAAAAAATTAACCCACACTTTTTGTCGAGGAAAGTGCTCTGATACCACTTGTAATATACTAGATATAAAAAGTATGCAGAACATAAATAAAATGCTAGAAATGGCAGAATAACAACAATATAACCAGAACAATCACCACAATAGCACTGAAATGATATAAGAATAACAAAAGAAATAACACTTTGATTCAGAAATAAATGTTCAGAGACCTCTTCGAGGGGGAAACCTCTAGTTGAGCAGAGCTCTATTACAATAATATCCAAGCTAGGGTTCTCATACCCTCGACTCCTATTTATACTAAATATTTCTATCAAAAGAAGCATCTAGAGGAAGATCCTTCTAGAAGTGGAAGCTTCTATTAGGTCTTCTTACATTCGACTTATTCTATTTTATTGCAATGCCTTATTAATATTGACCTTTATTACATCCAAATATATTGTTCTACCTATGTGCGGGTTAGGACCCTAACATGTATTGTGATTGACCTGATGATCCTCCCATGTACTGTGGTTGATCTGACGATCTCTCCATGTATGGTGGTTGGTCCAATGGATCTCCCATATATTGTGTTTGAGGGGGTTGTTATGTTGGAATCATCGGGTTCACATATTGATTGGGAAAATTTCCTTGCTGAGGAATGCTCGCCAGATTAGGTTGACCCAATAAAGGATTTGCAACTCCTGGATATGGTTGTCTAGGATACATGCCAATAGTAATGGGAATGAAAGGACCTGCACGAGTGGTTTTCCCCCAGGTTTTTTGTTGTGGCCCCCACATAGGATTTTGTCTCATAGTTGAGGGTTTTCCCCCATTAAAAGGTTTCTCTCTAGTTTAAGGTTTCCCCCCAGCTAAAGGTTGGTCTCCCATTGAATATTGACCTCCAATGAAAGGTAAAGGAGAACTCTCCATTTGCAAAGTTGGAGATGTGGGTTGAGTAGCTTGTGTAAATGTGGTTGTTTGAATGATTTATCAGTTTTCCATCCAACTGATGGGACGACCAATTAAATCACTTGGTGTGTGCATATGTGGGAATAGTGAAGTAGGAATATTATTTGGCCCATGTGTGGAGAGAGATGTAATTGCAAGTGGTTAAGTCCAGGTAACTTAGGTCGTGCTTGTTCCGAGTAAAGGATAAACACCAACAATAGTGATTTGTGCTCCTGCAAGGTAAACTACAGGAATTTTGGATAAAGAAAGTGAAACTCCCAATCTCTCTAGAAAACCAACTGTCGGTGGGTTCATGCCAAAATATGGTCTAGTGGCTGAATTGGCCAGTAAATAGTAAGAATAATGAGTACCAAGAAATATCGTGGAAGATTTTTCAACGAGTAGTGGTCCGAGTGGATCAATAAAAAGGGGATTTTCATGAGGTACAAGGCCTTCCACAAAGGTTGTTACCATTTCTTCTTCGTTTTGGACACTTCCAGGAGCTACACTCCTGGTTTTAGAAGTTTGTTCTTCGACCATTCCTTCATAACAAGGGTCGTGTTGAGGTTTCTGAAATTGAGGATCCAAACCTTGCATTCTATGAGATATTTGAAGCCCTTGATTGAGCACGATGAAATTAAAATGACATACCTTAATTCCAACTACAAACCTTGAAAGCACACACCCCTAAAAATATCTATAGGTAATCAACCAAGAAAATAGTAGAAGTATCTTTTGAGGACGGGATATCAAGTTGTCAACGAATATATGAGAAGTAGTTACCACGACCTCCATGTAACAACCCTTCTCGGTGAAAGGAACCATCACTTCATTGGGTCACCCTCCAAGGGTACTAATAGTTTGATACAGAATCTGCCCCATGTACCATGGGAATCCCCCCAAATTCACCTATGTAGATACCTAGGAAATGCCACTAAGGTTACCAACTCGCAATCGGCCTCCGGGGGGGGTACTATCGAAATTTGGGACTGAAATTATAGTCATGATATCAAAGAATGAATATCTTCTAGAGTACCAAAAACAAGTGGACTGGTAATACTCCTAAGGACCTTGAACGGATTCGAGATTCACGAAGCACCAAGACCATATGAGCTAGTAACACTTCAAGAATAACCCCCAATATATGCTCTTTCTATTACGATTGGTCAAGCTTTGGAGGGGTAATCTATGCTTCTCTTCTGCACATGACCTCATGATTAGCCCCTGTGTTAGAGGGGTTTCACGGCTATTCCTATACAACAATTTGATTTGATCACTCTCTAGTGTTCTACAGTCTTGTTTAGTAATCTTGGACAATTTACTCACTTCTTCCTAGTCCAAAGATTCTAATCCTATGCTATTGTTGGTGTACTATAAACCAAAAAATGTCTACTTGATTTTATTAGCACAATGGCTTATTTTAGTGGCTTTGGTTACATAGAAAGGTGCACAGAGATGAAACTAATGATGTGTGAGACTTGACTCCAATAGAATGCAAAAAGAATGAAATGAAAATGTTTATTTTCGATGAATTCTATCTATGAGAAGGAGAAGAGTTCATTTATTCTTAACAAACACTCAATATCATGCAACTTGCCAAAATGATGCAAAACTATCAAACAAATATGAAATTCTAAAGAAAATGCAAGACTAACTCATGCAAGACATGTACAAAAACAAAACTCCTAAGAATGCAGAAATTATCTTTGTTCAATTGTATGTGCAATGAAATATATTCAAATGAAAAACTTTAATATTCCTATCTTTCAATGATAATGAAAGAAATAAACGTTTGACACAAAGGAACATGAAGCAAAAAATAAACCAAACAAATTACACTCAAAAGTTTTATGAGAACTAAAAGAAATCAAGTGTGAGATAACTTGTTTAATCAAGGAATCAAAATATGTAAAAGAGAAAGAAGAATATCAATCATTGAAATCCTCATAAATTGGAAGAATAAATCAAAGATTAAGGTTGGGTTGTAACAAACAATAGAGTCTCAAGCATTCAAAATACCAAAGCTTTCTAAAGAAGGCAACAAATAAACTAAAAAAAAGAAACCTTTGCAATCTTAAGTTAACA
Organism: Picea engelmannii; assembly: GCA_009831015.1. Classification (NCBI taxonomy): domain Eukaryota; kingdom Viridiplantae; phylum Streptophyta; class Pinopsida; order Pinales; family Pinaceae; genus Picea; species Picea engelmannii. Next base: position 531,025 of record ML781994.1, read on the forward strand.
AAAACTTCAAAAGCAATTAAGTTATCAAAAAATATGAAGACTTCTGGGATGAAGATCAAATAACTGGAAGGTAGACACCAAGGGATATTTTTAGCCCATGGTAATAATACAATTCCAAAACTTAAATAATTTTCAATCTCAAGGGAGGTAAAATAAGTGATAAATGTCAATCTCTTAGACAAAAAAAGTCAAAGCCAAACATATAGGACTCTGGGACAAATCCTCCAATCAAAGGACTGAGAAAAACAAGGAAAAAGTTATTGAAACCAAGAAAAAGAGGAGATCAACACTCCTGTAATAAGGGAGACATGGCATTGAAAAAGGGTCACCACTATATAATACAATATGGGGGATCATTGATAATGGTAATCAATTCTCTCTGAGATAGTATGGGGGAGCATTGATTCCTGGAAGTGTTGGAAACACACAAAAAATTTCCCAGAGGTCAAGCCAACGACTTTGTAAACTTATCAATGAAGAAAAGGGAAGATGAATGATTTAAAATCAGGCATAAAAAAATATCAAATCACAAACAAGACTCAACAAGGACTAGACAAATGAAGGGAAGACTAGTCAAAGTTCTTCCCTAGTATGGTTGTCAGATTTCTATTATGGTTAAGTCACCCCTGCGGACAGGTGCAACCCCCCTTTGGGATCAAGATCGAAAAATAAACAAATGGATAGTAAAATTCCTTTATATATATTATATATGTCTATGAGTAAAGAATATAGAAGAAAGAAGTGTGACTTACTCCTTTTTGATGGTTTCCCTCGTTGATCTTCAATCTTTTTTCTTGTTGTCCAAGATATGATCAAGATGAAGAAAGTATGCAAGGAATAGAAAAGTACCTTCTACTTCTACAATATATCATTAGACAAGATAATACCTATCTATATAGACATACATGCATAAAAAACAATATGACGGAAATATGCCAAGTTATATTAATGGAAATACAATAAAGAAATCACTTACAAATCACCTTTGACGTTGTAGCAACTTCTCCAAGCTCTATAGACCATCCCTTGCATGAATTTCTTGATATCTAAATGATGATGATTCGATGAATTCCTTCCCCCTTTCACCATGGAAATTCCCTCAATATATATGATTGGGTGGAATAGCCACCATGAGATATTTTGGGAAATGGTTGAGGATTTTTCTCCATGAGTTTGGATTTGGATTCTTGAGGTTTCCTAGGATGGAGCCAAGTAGGGTGACTCAAATATTTGACCCAGAAAAACGTGAATCTCCTCGGATTTATTCCCTTAGAAAAAGGTGGGATGGCTATAACCTCCTTTGACCACATCAATGCTCCTTTAGAACTAAACATGGGGCATTGAAAAAGGGGATCAACGCTCCTTATACATGGGAACGATGTGTTTATAGGATATAAACTCTTCCTATACATGTGCAGGGGTGCGTTGACCTTAAAAAAACCTCCAAAAATAGTCAAAATTCCAAATAAAAGGCATGTTTCCGACTTTCAAATGATGGGTTTATTCCTCTAAAATGACATGGGGATTATGAAAAAAATTATTTCATGGTTTCAAGGGCTTGTGACACTTAGTAAATTACATGCGACAGTTATTAAGGTGCATATGACACTTGACAAAGTGCATGCAACACTTAGTAAGGTGCATACGACACTTTAGGACACTTGCAACACTTAGGTGTAAATAGATGTGACACTTAAGTGTGACATTTTGGTGTGTAATAGATGCCCCCTAATGTGCGAGGTCAAAAGAGAAACTAATGTCTGAAACAATTTAAAAAATATGGATGTAAGGTGCTAGAGTAGGAGAACTTGACAGAAGCTGCAAACAACCATCAAACAATATATATGTATCATTCCTAAGGAAGGCATACCTATGCTCAGAATACAAAATGACTCAAAGCATGGTTGTCGACCAATACACCACAAATCCATGAAAATAATGACTAAGGATATGGACATTGTCAATAGAATGTGGATCCATACCTCCATGCCTCAATTAGGTCACAACCATGAAAAATACACAATGGAGCTACGATATGACAAAACAACATATCCACAGACCAATAAAAGGTGGATTTGTGTGAAAATACATATTAGTGGGGTTTCCAGTAGGGTGATTGTACTGGAATCTAGAAAATACTTAGATAATCTCCATTGCAACCTGGCTAAATCACATAATAAAGTGAGCACCCAACCCAGGGTCTTCATCCCAATCCCAAAATAGTATGAATCTATCCATGTGAAGAGATGACTTGATGTCGAACATGGTAGAAACCACTTCATTAGCAGAAATTAATGTATACTTTTAACATGGGCAAGGGAAATCAACAATGATGAAAATGATTCCCAAGTTACCCTAGTACATTCCAACAAATGTGAATAAATGAGATGGATTTGAAAATCCATGGAATCATTCGATCAGAGGCCAATGGTGTAAATCTGCTATCGAAGGCGAGGAAACCTGCCATTGAGGCATGCAAGCTCTAAGGTACTAACTAGTTTCTAAGTCTAATTCCAGGATAATGTGTTGAAGTTGACAAGAATAGACTCGTCGAAGGAGGTCCATGACCTTTCCCCCATCATCGAAATAAAACAAACAGAGGAAAGTGATAAAATATGATATATCAAATGAGGATTGACTGACATGGGAATGAAAATGGAAAATACTGCAAAGTGGTTGGTTTGCGGTGAAAATTCCCTTGAACATTGTGAAGCATGACAAGTAACTTAGAAATAATGACTCAACTAAGAGATGGACCAAAACATATTGTGATGATCACCAGGGCACTCTTCGGGTGAGTTGTAGGAGTATGAGGATTCATATGATTGATATGACTAATAGACAAGCAGATTAACCAACTATAAGATGAGACACAAACATGTGCCATGTTTAAGGGAGAAAACAAACAACTACCATGATTATTTCCAAAAACCTAACCCTCTTCCTTCAATTCCCCCCCCCACCATGATAGGCCAGTACCTCTTTGTTTTTTAACGATATTGAAGAGGATAAAAGATGCTCAATATAGCTCATCTTTGATGAGTCCCTCATCATATGTTTAATGAACCTGAATAAGGAGAGGTTCGACCCCATATGGGTCCTTCAATGCATGTTTTATGAGTCCAAAGAAGGAAAACTCGACGGTATTTGCATGTTTAGAGAGTTTGAAAAGATCTTAAAGAAAACTCCATGGATGTTCTTTTTTGTAAATATAGTCCCCCAAGCCTGAAAAAGTGTAAAAAGATACAAGCGAGAACTCTTCTAGTCATGATTGACTAAAGTATACATTTTTCGTAGTTAGTCTTACGAGGCCAAAAATGGGTAAACTACCACTCGAAAGATGACTCTTTGTGGTTTAATGAGATTAAGGAACGACGAAGTATGCTCACAGTCTGCTTATTTTTTTAACGAGCTTGACACAGAAAGTGAACTGTGCTCAGAGTCCTTTGTTTCATTTTTTAATGATCTTGACATAGAAACACAAACTTTTTTCGAATTCAGTTTCATTTTTTAACGATATTGAAGACAAGAATAAACTATTCTCAATGTAACACTCATAAAAAATCCTTTTCCCAACATGATGTCCAAAGGTTGGTACATTGAATGATACCTATTGGTGGGTTTTTTCACAACATAGTGTTGAGAGGTTGGTACTTTTCCTCTAGCATAATTATAATAATTTGGTGGTTTAACTTTAGTATGATTACCATAGGTTGGAGACATGCCCCAAAAGTTTTGTTTCATCTGTTGACTCTTCTTCTGCACTCACTTATACTATTGGCTAGTAATAGCGATAAGTTTTCCAGAGTGGGAGGAAGAAAGAGGATCAATGGAGACAGGCAAAGGAAGGGAATTTTTAGGTACTAGATATTGTGGAAGATGGGACTCTGCTAGACTAAATGACATGATGTCATCTAGTTTTTTAGTGGAAGATGGGTCAGGTACCACCCAAGGATCAAACAATTCATAGGATTGTCGCACCATAGTCGTAATCATATTTAACATGGAAACCTCATGTGGGGGATCATGGAGAGGTAAAGGAAAAACTCCCATGAGTGGGGAATCCTTCAAGATACCTACCCCCACACTCACATACTTAAGATAGGACTGTCCCAGGAAAGGGATGTTATTCATTGGGGAACTATGGAGATCTATAGTGCAATAATCAAGTTGGTCAACAATCATAATGTTCCCTTGATGGGGAAATTGAAAAATTAGAAAGACCGAGGATGCAACAACATTCATTGCATAGAAAAAAATGTGACCAAGTAACAAATTATAATCCAGAAGGTGTGTCAACCACTTCAATGTCGACAAAAACATTTTTTCCCTTTAATTCCACGACTAAATATTTCAAAAGTCTGCAAGGTTGGAAACCTTTTTCATCAAACGTCATAAGGGTGGTAGGAGATTGGTTAAGTTTAGGAGAACCAATGTATCTCTAGAAAGACAAATAAATTACACACATTGAAGCTCCTTCATCCAAAACAATGCGATAGATGTTCTTCCCACCAACCATAGCTTGAATTTGGAAGGCCGAGTGGTGGGATATCCTCGACTTAAAATAGTCCAAATTAAACATAATCATATTTGAAATCTCTAGATCCACATCTCCAATGGTTGATAAGATGGTTCTGTTTTGACTTGGATAGTTTTGTAGAACTTATAATGTTCACATGGGACAAGGTGTGTGTGCCAAATATTCAATAGTGTTGTAGTTTTGAGAAACATGGGAACTTGGTTTAAATATCGAATTCTGAATTGTACCCTTGGGAAGGTGCAACACTGAGTCAACAACATGCCTCTTGATATGAAGAGGAGTAGAGGATGGAGGAGGAGTGGAAGTGGAGGGATTATCGGTAGCACCTCCATCAACATGATTATCTGGACAAGTTTCATAAGTCTTATCTCTGGTCATTAAACTAACTATCCCATTACACATAAGGACCTGAGCAACGCTTGAGGAAGCATCCTCATGGTGAGGATGACCTGCATTTCCCCCTTGTGGAGAGGCAATATTTTTCACAACCATTTGTTGTTGCTGAATTGGAAAAGGATTAGGTAATATTGTAGGTTGAGAGGTACCCTTCAAAAATTTAGCGACGTCCTCTAAGGGAAGTCTTTCGTGTAGTGGTATTATGAAAAAATAATGCAAGGACAATTAGATTTCCTTTTCGGTTGAGTATCAACAAGTTTTGTACTCTTCTATGGGTTAGAAGAATTCTTTGATTTACCCTTGTTTTTTTTCTTACCTCCAGGTTGTTAAGATGAAGTGGATTGGACCGCATTCACCTCGGAGGTTTGCATAAGAGGGAGAAATTTTGGAGTTCGTCACGCAACCCACAAGGCCATCGACATGGGCTTCTAGAGCAGGTGTTAATGGATCATTCGATGGGTGAGGAGCATGAGGGATCATATCATAAAGTGTGCCATACTATGAATATACCAAGTCTAAATATTGAGCACAACTGATAGATTTCTCCTCTGTGACAACACCTCCCATGGTGACATCTCTAGCGATAGGTGGAAATAGTGACTTGGTAAACCAATTTTCCAGGAGTTGGTCTAAAATGGTAGCTTTAATTAATTGTCGCCACTTACTCCACTCATGAATATGATCATAAATGTGAGTAGAAGTGCATTGCCTATGTGAAGTCAAAAGATATATATCAGTTTCATATCTAATCAATAGTTGGAAATGTGTCAAAAAATCCATAGCTAAAGTGTTAAAGTCACCAAAGGAGCATCGCGACAGTTAGATATACCATTTGGCTACCAAGCCCGTGAGACTTCTCTAGAAAATTATTAAATGAATTGATTCATCCATCAAAGAGTTCAAAGAATATCAAAGAGGTAAAGTCATTATGTGGTTACTAATATATTCCCTAGGTTTTCCTCGAACTTTGGGATATTGGAAGGTAGTTTGGAAGGGATCGAAGGCCAAAATGGGACATGCAGTACATGATTATTGGTCAAACAAGACAGATCATGCATATCTAATATAGCCAAGAAAGGAATTTGTCGGTTAGAATTTTGATACTGGTAGTAACCATGTGACATAGGAACACCAACAAGATCATATATAGGTTGTGACAAGATAATAAAACCAAATGGTCCTCCCATGTACTGTGACTGGCCACCCATGTATTGTGGTTGGCTTGATGGTTCCCCCAGGTACTGTGGTTGACCCGATGGCCCTCCCATGTACATTTTTTGACCTAACAGTCCCCCCATGTATAGCGGTTGGCTCAATGCACCTCCCATATACTGTGTTTGAGGGGGTTGTTATGCTGGAATCATGGGGTTCATAGAAGGATTGGGAAAAGTTCCTTCCTAAGGAATGCTCATCCAATTAGGTTGACCCCATAAAGGATTTTAAACTCCTAGATATGGTTTTCTAGGATATAGGCTAATAATAATGGGAATGGAAGAACCTGCATGAGCGGGTTTCCCCAGGTTTGTTGTTGTGGCTCCCACATAGGATTTTTCCTCATAGTTGAGGGTTTCCCCCTAGAAAAAGGTTTCCCTCTAGCATAAGGTTTCCCCCCAACTAAATGTTGTCCTCCCATTGAATATTTACCTCCAATGAAAGGTAAAGGAGAACTCCCCATTTGTAAAGTTGGAGATGTGGGTTGAGTAGCTTGTGTAAATGTGGTTGTTTGAATGACTTGACTGTTGGCCATCTGACAAATGGGAAAACCAATTCAAGAACTTGGTCTGTGAATATGTGGGATTAGTGAAGTAGGAATATTATCCAGCCCATGTGCGGAGGGATATGTACTCGCAAGTGGTTGATTCAGGGTAACCTAGGTCATGGTTATTCCCAGTAAAGAAGATGCATCGATAGTAGTGACCTATTCTCTTGTAGTGTCAACCAAAAGAGTTTTAGATAGAGGAGTTAAAACTCCCAATCTCTTTGGAAAAGTAAGTGTTGGTGGGTTCATGCCAAAATATGGTGAAGTGGATGAACTAACGAGAAAATAGTAAGAAGAATAAGTATCAAGAAATCTCATGGACGGTTGTTCAATGAGTAGTGGGCTAAGTGGATTAGTAAAAAGGGGATTTGCATGATATAAAAATCCTTCCATGAAGTTTCTGACAATTTATTCTACATGTTGTCCAATTCCAGGAGCTACACCCCTACTTTCAATTTTTTTTTCTTCGACCATTCCTTCATAAGAAGGGTCGTGTTGAGGTTCCTGAACTTCAAGATCCAAACCTTGCATTCTGCGAGATCTTCAAATCCCTTGATAGGCCACGGTGGAAGTAAAATGACAAAACTTAAGGCAAAATGAAAACTATGAAATCACACACCCCTAAAAGAATCTATAGGTACTCAACCAAGCAACAATAGAAGGATATTCTGAATATGGGATATCAAGCTAGCAGTGAAGATATGAGAAGTAGTTACCTCGACCTCCATGCAACAACCCTTCTCAGTGAAACAAACCCTTGCTTCAAGGGGTCACCCTCCAAGGGTATTTATAGTGTGATGTGATGTATTCCTGAGGTACCATGGGAATCCCCCCACAATCACCTTTGTAGATACCTAGGAAAGGTCACTAAGGTTACCAAATCATAGTCGCCCTCTAGGGGGGTATAATCGACAGTCGGGATGGAATATATGGGTAGCATTTCAAAGTTTGAAGCTCTTCCAGAGGATGGAGGACAAGTGGACCAGTAATACTCACGATGACCTTAAACAGATTTGAGATTCACAAAGTACCGAGACCAAATGAACCAGTAACACTTCAAGAAGAATCCCTAATATACGCTCTTTCCACTTCAATTGGTCAAGATTTGGAGAGGTAATATCCATTGTTCTTTCCCATGTGACCCCATTTTTGGCCCCTATGTTATAGGGGGTTACCGAATATTCCTATATGACAGTTTGATCACTCTTTAGTGTTACACAATTGTCTTTAGTAAACTTGGACAATTTACTACTATAGTGGGAAAACCCCCCTATGGACTACACTAGGGTTCAACATGTAGGAAAATCTAACCATCTAAAAGTCTCCTTGTTTTTATAACTACCCTGAATATACCCCAGATTAATACATGAAAGACAAATTGAAAAGACTAGGTAAATTTACCTTTTACTCCGTGTCCGATGTCAGTCCTCTCGCGTTCGATAGCTCCGCTGACTACAAGCCTCCTACAAAGGATGGCCTGTATTCACAAACAGATAAACAGGAAACTACGAACATGCATATAATATATAAATCATGGGTTAGATGTTAGTATAAGACATAAATCTAATACAAATATTTAAGACATCATATTTCGGGACATGAAAAGTATTCCTTTTATTGATATCACAATGTTTACTTACAACAATATCGGAAACTACTCCATGAACCTGGTCCAAGATCCTCTTCACCAAGCTCCAACTACACTTCCACGTATCTTTATCCTCTCACACTTCTTCTAGGAAAATGGCATAGGATTATAATGGAGTAAAAAGCGTTGGAATGGGAAATTCTGATGCAAATCTCACAAGGTGGATGCAATTCTTGGGGCAAGGAGGGGATGTGAAATGAGTAGAGTTTCATTGTTCTTATGCTTGTTTTTGGAATGAGACCCAAATACCTCATTTTATATGACAAAAGTATGGTTATTCAGTTGGGTGACGAGATATACGCGGTGGGATGGTTGGGAAACTACCCAATAGCCCGTAATCTCAATGAATTCCTTGCAACTCTTTAAATATTTGCAACTTTTGTGAGTATACGCGGGTTGCAACGATGAAGCTAGCATATGTATGCGGGCTGTAGTGGTGCAGCAAGTGTGTGTACGTGGGCAGTGTTTTTGCAGGGTGCGTACATCTTCAAAAATAGTGTTTTTTAAGAAGACCTGCTCAGTGATGGCTTGGGAAAATTTGCATGTGAGAGGGCCAAATGATAGGTATCCATGTATGTTGCAATTTAGGGTTATAACAGATGCCCCCTAATGTGTGAGGTTAGAAGAGCATATGATGGCCGAAATACATTACAAAATATTCACCAATGTACGAAGCGAGTGAGCCCAGGACCAGAGTTCGAGAGGTGCCATCTGCAAAAATAACAATTATCTCACCAAGGCGGGCATACCCATTCTCGGGATTAAATAAATCATGGCTTCCAATCAAATACACTACAGATCCATCTCATATAACTATATAAAGTGTATCCATGATCAATACACAATGGATCTACATCTCAAAATCAAAGATATACATGTATAGTATCCATATTCAAGAAGCAAATGACACCTAATGGTTGGAGATGAGGCCATTAGCGATCGAGAAAAAACTTCAAGATCTAAAAACATAGGTGGGAGTGTAATTTGAGTGTACAAATTCACTACCTAGAGGTCTTCGATGACTTGTTGTGAATAGACAAGAGGATCTCGGTGATCAGGCAGAGAACTTCATTGATTTCGAACAAAGACTTGATTGGACTTTTGGGGATGGTCGAGCATGAGGTCAAGAGAAAAATTGCAGAAAGGCCGAATCAGGTTGGTTAAAAAGTCCCTTGGACAATAGCACGACAGATGATCAGACTCAGGCAACATGAAATTGACATAAGTTCACGATGCAGGAGGCAACGCAAACTCTCCATGTGTTTGGAAGAATAACCAAATGGAGGAGGACACAACTCTATGTAGAGATAACATCTTCCTAAGGTCATATTAAATCCCAATTCTTAACGAACAAACAAAAGGATGTGCTTTTTCCAAGGGTGACTCATTGTGCTTCCACAAAATAAAATATATTCCCCCTCCTCTTTTTGGGGTATATTTGATTTTTTTGTCTTTTTCAATATTTTTAAATAGCTTGAAAAAGAATAAAAGAATGTTACATTATAAAGGAGGAACAAGTGTCGCAAGCATACTATTTCCAAGCACAAGGAACACACTAATTCTCATAGCAAGGAGACATGTGCATAAAAAAGGACACTCGGAGAAAATTCCTCCATGGGTCAAGGTGTCAGGTGGCAAAGGCAAAGTGCTACAAGGCTTGCGTATAAGGCATGCTTCAAAGGTTCAGTTGAGAGCAACATGGAGTCAACATTAGGCCGAAGAAGAAAAGATGCAAATGTGATTAGCAGGACGTGATGAAACCCCCTTCAATATATTTTTCACGAGCCCAGAGAAGGTAATCTCGGTGGTTTTTTCACATTTAGAGAGTCTAAAAAAATGTAAAAGAAGACTCCACTGGGGTACCTTTTTCGGGAATAGTCTAGTCGGTTCGAAAAAGGGATAAAATAGCACCGAAAAGACATCTATTCAAAACCATTTTAATAAGTGTGACGCAGATAAGATCACTCGACAATCTTTTCAATTTTAAGAAGTCTAAAAAGATCTTAACTATGGACTTTGAATGGTGTGTTCTTATGGACCAATTTAACGAGTGTGAAGGAACAAGGTCACTCGACAATCTTTTCAATTTTAGGGAGTCTGAAAAGAGCTTAACTATGGACTCTGTATAGTATGTTCTTTTGGACCAATTTAACTAGTTTGAAGGAACAAGGTCACTTGGCGATCTTTTCAATTTTAGGGAGTTTGAAAAGAGCTTAACTATGGACTTCGTGGGGGTTCCTTTTTTGTAAATTTAGTCCCTCAGGCCCGAAAAAGGGTTAAACTTATACCTGAGAATACTCTTCTAGAAAACCGAAGTTCCTAGAGTATACCTTTGTTCTTACAATTGACCATCCAAACTGAAAAATGGGTAAAATACCACCAGACAGATGTGCCTTCAAATTTGAATTTGGCGAGCCTGAATGGAAACAAGATCGCTTGGCAATATTTTCATGTTTAGAGAGTCTAAAAAGGGCTCAAAGAAGACTCATTTTTAGGAGTCCTAAGGGTGAGGCCAAGAGAGATTGCACATCAGAAATATGAGGCTCAATATCATAATCAAGACAAGAATAATAAAGACTCTCGAGCCTAAAGTCATTAACAATGACATGGACACCAAAATGCAGCTAGGATCCACCTAGGGCATCCATGTAGAGGTAGGCTCTACCACCTAATTATGACACTTCTAAAGAAGCAATGATGGTTCCATGTTGCATTTCAGTGGGATTGATCCTATGACAAAGAGGAAAAGACAACGAGATGTAGAAAGTGGAGGTGGAATCCTAACTTAAATGCAAAAATTTGGAAAAAATGAATTTTACCGAAGGACCTTTTAAAAGTGACCCATCTCCCAAAACGTTTTCCAAACCAAAATTGAAGTGTATCATAACATCCAATGAGAAACTCAAGAACCACATTAAATGATTTTTAAGCCAGCAAAAATGACAAAAGGGTCCAAAAAGTGGAAAAAAGGGCCAAAAAAGCCTATAAATAAACACTGACAGCTCATTTTCACCATTGCAAATTGAGAATTAACCAAAAATCTGAAAGGACCCCTTTGCCAAAAGAGTTGATTCTGGGAGCTTCAGAGGACAAAACGAACTTTCACTCGGACCAAGTAAGTACAAATCAACACCTCTTGCATTTCCATACTTCCTTTAAGCATTTATTTTAGATTTTTGGGAGGCATTCCCTCTTAAAAAAGGGCAGCCCTATGTGTATGTGGGTTGTCCAAGGACATCCCACATATGCCTGTGGGAAGAAAACAATATGTCTGTGTGCATATGCGACTGTGTCCAATACAACCCGCGTACACCGTCAAGAACATTAAAAACATGAAAAACAAGAGTTAACTCATCCTTTGAACTTGTCGTATGACAGGATGTACATCAATTGGAGAGAGAGGGAGCATGAAGACATTGACATTTTAGTCGAAGAGGACCCTGCTTTTGTCATCACATTGAAATAATGTGTGTTGTGGAAATTTTTATGGTTTCCACTCATGAGGGCACAACCTAGGCTGTTGAATGCCTTGGTGGACTATTGACACCTCGATGAAGAGGAATTTATGCTCGAGGGGCAGTCGTTGACTCCAACGATTGAGGAAATTTATTTTCTGACTGGCCTCTCGAGGAGAGTGGATCCAATCAACTTGCATTCATTTCCCCCAGGGCCTCATAACATTGGTGAGTTGATCAGACTACATTGCAAGGCCAGCACTGAGAAGGTAGGTTCTCAGGTGCCAATCCACAATATTACAAACCTATCACTAAAAGTAATAGTTTTACTTAGTGGGTGGGTCATTGGATCTGTGGCCTTACATCAGGCCTCCTAGGCACACATGTATTGTGTCCTACAGTGTTTAAATGCACGAGTGTTCAACTGGAGCACAACCATGCTAGACTGCATGAAGAGACAACTTACAGAGTGTCGTGGGAGAAGTAAAAAATTCAGATTTGGTACCGTTTTGTGTGCGTTCTTCTTCGAGAGGATACCCAACATGAGTCTGCAAGAGACTGTATGGGGGCATGTGGCCTCCTTCCCTACAGTGTGTAGGTGGGAGGTGTTGTTTCCGCCATAGGGGAGAGGGAGGACCATAGAGGCCTTCGACGATACCTTTTTTGACTGGTGGGAACGACAGATTCTGGCCATAGAGGACTACCCCTATGCCAGAATCAACTTCTCTAGAGATACAAACAAGCCCATACCTCCTGAAGGAGAGAGAGGAAAGATAGGTACGATTGTTTTTTTTTAAGTTTATTTAATTTCTTATTTTCTTTTTATATATATAATTTTTATATGTACCAGAGTATCTAACAACTATGTATTTGTTATGTACATATGTGGGACCAGTGCATCCAGCAGACTTCGCGAGGACCAGGTAGTGTCCTTGACCAGAGGAAGCACCAGCAGCGACCGTCAGACCAACAGCAGCCGCCAGACCAACAACAACAACAGGGGGACCTCCTGTCGGAGAGGTTGAGAGAGTGTTGAGACAGGTGGAGAGGAACCTCACCACACTCACTCGTATAGTGCTTATGGCTGAGATCGAGGATCTCCTGCCATCGATGCAGCCTCACATAGTTGGAGTGCCACGGGCCTGGGTTCAGCTCTTTCGACATTTGGAAAAAATCATGGTTCATTATGGTAGGGCCAACAGGCCCTGTGCTTAGCTTAGGATGGACCACTTACGTGTCGAGGGCACACTTTGTATATTTTTGAGGGCATAAGCCCCGCGATGTTAACCAGACATATTAGTTTTTAGGCGTTCTCTCCCACCTATGTACTCTAATACTTTTTGACATATATATGTGTATTTACATCTTTTATGTCTTATGGATAACATTTTTTACAAATGTACATGTGTATGTGTGTTCTTGTTTTTATGTGTGTGCAATATGCCAATCTAATACTTGATTAGCTAGAGTATCTGTCATTTGATTTAAACTCCTAGGAACATGAATATATGTGATGTAATCAAAGTATCATTCTAAGAGACGTACCCTAAGGAATCGTCAGTGTAGAGTAGGATCATAAATGTAGTAAACCTTGTTTAACTGGGACACAACCAGTTATGTATCTAAGTAGACCTAGAGGTGACAGATACCATGCGACAAAGAATCACGAAGCAACTCTATTACTACATTGTATTCGGCGACATTGTTTGTGGTGTCACCTAAATAGATACCTCCAGAAGATAGCAACTAGACTTGAGGCGTGAATATCACCCAACCTGTGGAAGCAATCCTCCGAGTGTGTCGGATAGCGTCGTCCATGAACCCAACAAACACCTCTGATTCACTTGACATCTTCCACAGTGAAAAATATTACATAAATAGCGACACGCCCATAAAACAAAAAGACAAAAACTAACTGTATAATAAATATACATATGTACAAGAAGCCACCCAAGGTGACCCACCTACGAGTAATACTTCTTGAGGTAGAGCCCACTTCTAGGCTCCGCCAAAGCATTTCACTCAAAGTCAACTAGACGATAAGCTCCCTTCTTAAATACCTCCTTCACGATGAAAGGTCTGAACCACATGGGTTTGAACTTGCCTGCCCCTAGGGGATCCTTAACTTGGTCGTAGACCAGGACAAGGTCACCTTCGGAGAAAATCTGAGGATGAACGAACCGATAATATTGACACTTGGCTCATTGCTTGTGAGCCTCGTTGGCCAAGGCTGCATCATAGAGTTTCTCATTGAGTTGCTCAAGATATAATAAGCATTCCTCAAGCGGTGAAGTGTCTGGAAATAACTGTACTGCTAACTTTAGATATGGGATCTGGAACTCTATAGGCAAGACTACTTCCATCCCGTAAACGAGTTGAAAAGGTGAGAAACTGGTGGCAGTCTTTACAGATGTTCGATAGGCCCATAATGCCGAGTACAACATCAAATGCCAATTTGACTTGGCAGAATTGATCATTCGTTGTAGAATAGTCTTGAGGGACTTATTCATAGCCTCCACCTAAACATTCACTTGTGGGTAGTAGGGTGATGAATGGTCTTGCCTCAACCCAAGATTTGACGTTAACTTAGACATCATTTTATTTTGAAAGTGACTTCCATGGTCAGTAACAATATCCTTTGGGATGTCGAACCTTGCTATTATCTAATTGAAAATAAAGAGATTTGTTGCCTCACCATCATTATTGAATGTTGGCATAGCTTCGACCCACTTTGTGAAGTAGTCTAATGCTACGGTGATATAATGATGTCCCTTGGATGATGCCAGGTGACATGTAGTATAATCAATCCCCTACTTGGTGAAGGGACCAACAGTAATGACGAGAAACATGGGAGTGGGGTGTGCCCTCATCTTTCGAGAGAAGATCTGACACGAGTGGAACTTCTTGAATGATTCAATGCAATCCTTGATTAATGCCAGCAAAAATTAACTGGCTTGTAGAATCATTTGGGCTATTTCCAACCCATAAAAGTGATCTCTACATGCTCCAGTGTGGAACTTGTGAACGAGTTCCACTTCTTCATAAGTGAGACACCAGTGGAGAATGCAATCTACACCTCGATGATACAAAGTGTCATCAAGTATGAGATCGTTTTTTTCCTGATGGTGTATACATTGACGCTCATCACGAGAAGCAAAGGTGGGGCACTTCAAAGTCTAGAGATAGACTAGTATATCTCCATGTCAGGGGTCCAAAGATGAAATCAGAAAAATATCTCCTTTAATCGGTGATTCCTCGGGCGTAACATCACATGATTCGACTGAAAGTTCTGAGATAAGTTCCGCAAAGATGAGTGACTTTTTGGATTTTGCAGAAACAAAATCCAAGTCAAATTCTGGAGGATAACGATCCATCTACTGATTTTTCTACCAATGACACACCGTGTCAACACATACTGAAATGGATTCACGATGGCAACGATAGTGGTCTTTCAAAGAATAATATAATGATGTAATTGTTGGACAACATGCATTGTTGCGAACACAAGATTCTCAACATGGGAGTAGTTGAGTTCTGGTCCAACTAAGCCTCGTCTCAGGTAATAAATCACATGCTCTTCAAGTAGATCATATTCTTGAACCAAGACCATACCGATGGTCAACTCTGCGACAACCAAGTACAATAAGAAATATTTATTATAATTGGGAGGTTAGAGCAGAGGAGCAGATGTAAGAGTGTGTTTCAACACTTCAAAAGAGCATTGAGTAGCTTTGTCCCAATGAAAAGGGACTCCCTTCTTCAGTAAACGCATGAACCCTTTAGTGATTTTGGCACAGTTTGCGATAAAATGATGAAGAAAGTTCTCTTTTCCCTATAATCTTTGAAGATGAGGGAATGTGCACGGGGGAGGCAACTGAACTATCGCCTCAACCTTCAGAGGTTGACCATGATCCCTTTTGTCAAAGCTATGAATCCTAAAATATGACCTAACTTCATGCAAAAACTACATTTTTTTGGATCCAAGTGAATCTGATAGTAGCGACATCACTCAAAGATTAGTTGGAGGTGTGTGGGATGATCAACTCTCTTATGAGATCATGATGCTAAATCGTCGAGATAAGCCTCAACTATATGTCTAAGGTCGTGGAAATAAAAATACATGGCTTCCTAAAAAGTGGCTCCATCATTCTTTAGGCCAAAAGGCATCTTACAATAAGAAAATGTGGCCCATGGACAGATAAAAGTTATTTTATGTTGGTCCTCGGGGTTGATCTGTATCTGATTGTATCCCTAAAAACCATCCATGAAATAAAATACCTCACAGCCTGCGCATTCATCGACAATTCGATCAATGAATGGGGTGGGGAAATTATCCTTTGGACAAAACCTTATTCAAATCATAGAAGTCCATACACACGCAAATCATTCCCTTCTTTTTCTTGACCAGAACGGGGTTTGACACCCATTGCGTCAACAGGACGGGGTAGATGAAACCAGCTTTGAGTGGTTTCTCTACTTCGGCCTTAATACCTGCCGCTTTCCGAGGATTAACCGAACGAGGGTTCTGTCGGACTGGCTTGGCGTCAGGATAAGTTGTTATCTCATGTTCAATGATTCTTGGATCAATGCCTAGAATTTCCTCGTAAGACCAAGAAAAAATGTCACAGAATTCCTTAAATAAATCTATATAGATCTGAATCTCCTCGGGGGAGTAGTCTACTCCGATGAAGAGATTCTCCATGACACCAAGGGTTCTGGAGATGTCAATAGGCATTGTTTCAATGATGATTTCCATATTATCCATGGCATAAACTATGTGTGTAGCCAGAGGATTAATAGGGAAATACCTATCTCCAGTCATAGTCAATAGGAAATCACCTACCTCTATTCTTCCTAACTCCGAGAGAAAATAAGATCTGTGATGGAGATCATCCCAAGGTCTGTCCAGACCAGTCAATGCCTCTAAAATCTCCTCATCAGAGGGAAAGACCAATTCTAAATAATCGGTAGTGGATAGGGAACCTTGATCCTAGATAGACTCAATAAATGGATCTAACTCTTGTGTGGGAGTCATATCAGGGTCGGTTGAAGCTTGTTACACAATACTATATGAAACTTTTGCCATGGATAAGGGCATGGCCATGCTAGGATGCCCTATCCCTTCCATTGAAGCTGATGGGGAAGGAAGAGTCTACATATCGTTAAAGTAAGTCGTACGAAATGACAACACTTGGAATATTTCAGCCCTAGGCTGGTTGGGGACAACCGATATCATCTTGACATCGCCAGAAGGGGGAGGGTAATTGAAAGTACCCATGAGAGGAGGGCACAAAACAACCCCCACGTTGATGACATCGGGTTGTGGGTTATCAATCATTAGGACCATAGATGCTCCCGATGAAGGGTCAGGCCTGAAGAAGGACAACTGATCAATGGTTATGATTCGACCCTCATTTGGAAGCAACAAGACCCAAAAAAATGTGGCAACCACTGCATGTATTGAATATGTCCAACTCCTTCCTAAAAATAGGTTGTAGTCGAGAGGCGCATCAACCACTTCAACTTCAATGCACACAATCTTCCCTCCTAACTACATGGGGAAATAAGGGATGATTCCTTGTGGTCTGAAAGAATGACCGTCGAAAGCAGTAAGCAGAGTAGGTGATGGAGACAAAACGGGTTGGCCAATGGCCTTCCAACACACCAATGACATCACGCATATCAAGGCACCCTCATCAACCACCGTACAGAAAATATTCCGAGTAAAAGATTTTGTGGGGTGAGCCACTACTGTCTGAAACGAAACATGGTATGGGAGATGAGGCTTCAAGTTGGTCATATCAAGTGTGATCGTTCCCATATTACAGGTCTCATTGGATCCTAAGGTTGTTAATAGATCCTTTCTCTATGAAGGGAAGCTCCAAAGGACCTCCAAAGTAGACATCGCGCAAGGGGTTTGTGACAAATCCTCCACCACATAATAGTTCTTGGCGACCCTTTCGTTTGGATTATGTGAAGCTTTCTTGAACTCCCCTTTCAGGATATGTGTCATTGTTTCATCCATTGTATTCTCAATCCAAAGAGGAACTGATGGGTTTTCTTCTTCTTTACCTTTTTCAATAGTATTTGGCATTCTGTAATTTTGTGCCCTAGTTGCTATGTGAGTGTCACCTTTCAACATATAAACTTTTGCAGCCGAGGGATTACTAGAAGACGAAGGGGGTACCTAACTACCCCCATTCGTGCTCGAAGAGGCTTGAGTCAAAATTTTCCCATGTGAAAATGGGTTCGTTAACACAGCAAGTTGTTGTTGTGCCAATAACTTTTGGGCCTTCGCAAGCTGAGGGCATAGGTGAGTCGCATGATCTTTCATGCAAAGATTACACAGATACTTCGACTTTCTTTTTTCTGTGTTTCCCCCACCAACATTGTTGGTGGGTTTATTATCCCCATTACCCTTCTTGTTTCATTTTTTTTCTTCCCTTCAGGTTGTTGGTTGGCCTTCGGGTTTGTCGACTGCACATTGTGTACCTCTGACATTTGAGTAGGGGGCGTAGCTGAACTAGAGGTTTGTTTGTCCGCTATCTGTTGTATCGAAAATTGTTGCAATTGATTCGACAGCTGATCAGTAGGATTTTCTTGTGTTGAACCAACTATACCATCGACATGTGGTCCAAAATTATATCTGGCCTTGTCAAGGATAGACCGTGGCACATCTGGAAAATAATCGTAGAGTAAATCAGACTAAGAGTATATCAGTTCAAGCTTTTGAACTCTCATTATTGCCTCTTCCTTGAAAAGAACTCCTGACGTTGCAATGTCCTTGGATAACTGAGGTACAAAATACTTAAGGAACCACTCCAGCAGAAAATCCGGTGGGACTGGTACTTTTATCAAACTCTTCAGCCACCGCCATATCTCGGATGTCATCCGAGATATGATTGGCCTTTGTTTGCTCAATGTTGGCCAGTAATTCGGTGTCGGTGTTGTATCTCACAGGTAGTTGAAAATGGTTTAAGAAAACCATTTCCAATTCACCAAAAGTAGAGTATCTTGAGTAGTCAAGTGTGATGTACCATTTCATGGCACTCTTGATAAGAGTGTGTTGAAATAGACGCAATTGTATAGAGTCGTCTCGCAACGAGTTCGATGAGTACCATAGGTGAAAATTGGTCACGTGATTGCCTGGATCTTTGTTAGGCTTACCTTCGAACTTCAGAATGTCTGAGGGAAAATTTGTCGCATGGGAGGCCAACGCAGATGGTGATAGATTGGGTCGTTTAACAATATTGACAAGTCTGGAAAATGTTACATCGCCAGAAATGGTAGTTTGGGTTGTTGACTATGTACAGGGAAAAAGGAGCCTATATTTTGACTGGCACCAAGTTGCCAGGAAAAGTTAGGTTTTTGACCAAGGTTCTGGTAAATACCATAGCCCTAGCCAACATACAGATACTGCATTTTTTTAGATGTCATCGATTGACTCCCGTAATTGGACATTGAGGGTTGGGCGAGGATTTCTCCCTGCATCGTGTTCCATAGATTTCGAAAAGGTTTTCCCCCTGTTGATGTGATGGGCATAGATACTAAGCCTTTCCTGGGGTTCCATTGACCATGGAAGGGGTTTCCCCCGGTCAAAATCCCTGACGAGGGAATAGCTCCCTACCACAGATTCCAAAGTCCTTGAGAGGAGGAGACTCCTGTGTTTTCCCCCTGTGTAAGAATAGTACCATGCACAGGATTTTGTTGTCCAAAACTAGGGTTTCTCACGACTCAGACGACAAATGACGAGAAAGAGTTTTTACCAAATGATTCAAACAAAGAGAACAACAAAGAACCCAATGACGCAGTGTAGGAAGAAGGTCCTTGACTACCTACTCCGAACAAACTATAGTTCATGTTCGGCCAGATGGGTTGTTGGGGAGAACTGCCAAGTGAGAGGGGACAAAGGACGTATATGACCCTCACCATAAGGGAAGGCGTTATAGGGGATTGAGGTGCCCCCCATGGACCCTTGCACATGAGCGTTTGAGCTCCCTGCCCCCAGACCAATGGTTTTTAAAGTGGAGTAGGTGAGGATAGAATTTGTATCAAAGTCGGGCATCCCGTATGAAAACAGAGGGCCCATCGCACTCTGTGTGAACATAGTAGAAATTTCTGCCATAGACAGAATTAGACCACTGCTCAAAGTAGAGGTGGTCGAGACCATCGTGGTCTATACCGGAGAAGGTGAGTTAGGAGGCAGAAAACCCCCTGTAGTGGCAGCCGTTGAGGGAGTGTGAGGACTCCCTGATGAAGTAGCAACATTTTCTTCCATACCTGCTTGCAAAACTATCTGACACTCGTGATGTGTTACCCTTGGAGGGGCAATTTGTATCAAAAGTGGCGCTGACAATTCAATGATCAGAGGGTTAAATGGATAGAGAGATTTCACTCTAAGGTAAAAAATAGTCGGTTCCTCTGGAATTGAATGTTTTCCTCTCAGAGAGGGTTCAGGCACAGTTTCCTATGGCCCGGTCACCTCAAATGACCCTTGTTGGTCAAGTCTTCACCGTAATGGTGGTGATGGTGTCTCCAATGTAACCGACAGATATCTTGATCTTCCACTTTGTGAGAAGATCAATGACGCAGTAAGGATTTTACTAACGTTGGAAACCATCACACACTAGAAAATTCCCTATGAGATAAATCAAGAAAACACTATCTAGTTGGAAGAACAGTTACGCCAGCCAACACTAGAGCATCTTACCGATACAAGTGAAACTTGAACACGGAAGCACCCTCCAAGTATACTCTACAAAGCGTGGCTCGACATCTTCCCTATGTACCGTGGTATACCCTTGCAGTCACCTATGTAAGTCCCTAAATAAAGGCAACTAGGTTGTCAGCTCGCGAACAGTCACCAGGCAGGTACAGTCAACAGTCGGGTGGACTGCAATGAGCAAGGTATCAAGCTCGAAAACTATCGAGGGTATCAAAAGCAAGTGGTCCTAAATATGACTGAGGACCTCAAATGGATACGAGATCCACGAAGATTCGTGGCAAATGAAACCAATAGTATCCCATGAAAAGTCCTCTATATGCATTCCCCATTACACTTGGTCTGGCTTTGGAGGGGTTATCTCCACTACCTTTCCACACTCGACCTCTTGTTTAGCCCCCGTGTTAGAGGGGGGTCCCAGATAACTTTCAAATTTACTGGACATTTTACACTCCCTAGCTCTGACTTATATGTTTGTTTTTAAGCCTTGCAGAGTTTCCTCTCCAACCTAATTCAAGGCTCTAGCCTAGACTAGTTGATTGACCCTACAAACATAAAGTCTAGTTGATTTTAATTTTAGCGTTAATTTTAAGTGGCTTGTTTTAAGTCAAGGAAACGATAGTGAAACTAGTGGTATGTTTTAAGAGATGAAAAAGAGGAAAGACAAACGAAATTGAAAGAAAAATTACTTCTAGTTAACAATAAAAAATTGTAACTAACTCTTTAACCAACTTTTCATAACTACTTTTTCTAAGATCTTTTAAAGGAAAACCTAAAATGAAATTTCGCTCGAATACGAGCTACTTAATGTTCTAAGTGATCAGTAAAGAACTTAATAAAAACACTAATTTTTCTTGACAAGTAGTATAACTAACCTAACTACTTAACCAAACAAAGAAATGAAAACTTTTTCTATTCTTTTTTTTTATGCTTCAAACAAGAAACTTGAAATAAATTCTTTTTATTTTTCTTTAAAGAAAGCGAAAGGGGAAAATGTAAAAAACAAGACAAGACCAAAAACTGACTTCTGGCCTACTACGGATTGCAGGGAGTCACTAAAAACACTGAACGGGCTAATTAACAAAATTCCAAGACTTGCCTAAAACCCTTTCAAAGAAAACACAAGAAATATTTTAAAAGATAACCAAACTGACATCAAAACTAGGCTTCGACTATAACAACAGAGACTTTGTACTTAATCAAGAGACCCCTGAGAAGTATGACTTCAATCAGGGAAGAGGTTGACTTCCTCTTCTTAAAGAAAAAAATTCTTGACATAGGCACGCAACTGATACTTCAGCAGCCTACGTATGTACGCGGGCTGTCTAAAAGCAGTGTGTGTATGTACGCATGTAGATCCACTATAGGCCACGTAAACCTCTGTAACTCCTCACAAAAAGAAGACAAATAGGTAGACTAGGGCAGGGAGACCTGGTATGGAACCAACAGGTGACCAGAATCCCTTAAAGACTCAATAGACTTAGAAAGAAATTGAAAAACGTAAAAACCAATCAAAATACCCAAATAATCCCCTAATACCCTAGAGGTTTCCCCAGTACGGTCACCAGTTCTTCTATAGTGGGAAAACCCACCTATGGACTACACTAGGGTTCAACATGTAGGCAGATATAACCATCTAAAAGTATCCTACTTTTTTAAACTGCCCTGAATATACCTCAGATTAATACATGAAAGACAAATTGAAAAAATCAGATAACTTTACCTTTTACTCTGCGTCCGGTGTCGATCCTCTCGTGTTCGATAGCTCCCCTGACTACAAGCCTCCTCCCAAGGCTAGCCTGTATTCACAAACAGATAAACAAGAAACTATGAACATGCATCTCATATATAAATCATGCGTTAGATGTTAGTATAAGACATAAATCGAATACAAATATTTAACACATCATATTTCGAGACAGAAAAGGTATTACTTTTATTGATATCAAAATGTTTACTTACAACATGATCGGTGACTGCTCCACGAACCTGGTCAGGCTTCTCTTCGCCAAGATCCAACTGTGCTTCCACGTATCTTTCTCCTCTCACACTTCTTCTAGTGAAATGGCATAGGATTATGATGGAGGAAAAAGGGCTAGAATGGGAAATTCTGATACAAATATCACAAGGTGGCCGCAATTCTTGGGGCAAGGAGGGGATGTGAAATGGGCAGAGTTTCATTGTTCGTATGCTTGTGTTTGGAAGGAGACCCCAATACCTCATTTTATATGACAAAAGGATGGTTATTCGGTTGGGTGACGGGCTATAGGCGGTGGGACAGTTGGGAAACTACCCAATAGCTCGTAATCTCAACGAATTCCTTGCAAATTTTGTGAGTATACGCGGGCTTTAATGGTGTAGCTAGCATACATACGTGGGATGTATTGGTGCAGAAATCGTGTGTACGTGAGCAGTAGTGGTGTAGGGTGCGTACATCTTCAAAAATAGTGTTTTTTAAGAATATTTCTCAGTGATGTCTTGGAAAAATTTGCATGTGAGAGGGCCAAATGCCAAGTATGCATGTATGGTGAAATTTAGGGTTATAAAATTTACTCACTTCTTCCTAGTCCAAATATTCTCATATTATGCTATTGTTGTTGTACTATAAACCAAAAAATGTCTAGCTGGTTGTATTTGTGCATTGGTTGATTTTAATGCCTTTGTTTACTCAGAAAGGTCCATGAAGATGAAACTAATGATGTGTGAGACTCGACTCCAATAGAATATAAAAAGAATGAAATGCAAACATTTATTTTCGATGTATTCTATCCATGAGAAGGATAATAGTTCTTATCTTCTTAACAAACACTCAATATTATGCAACTTTCCAAAATGATGTCAAACTATCAAAATGATTAAGGTGGATATCGGTGGCCACCACCTTTTCCAGCTAGCTCAAAACAACTTTCTAGCAATTTTGATAATTTACTATTTTTAGCATTTTTTCGGGTCCTAAAATTTTGGAGCCATTTTGAGGCCCTAAACGACGTTTTTTGGGGGTATGTTGTGATCAAAAAATTTCATCATTTGTGAAATTGTTGTAGTCCTCATATAGATCTTTCCAATGGGCTATCATACTCCTAAAACAGATATCGTATGAAAAAGTTACGACCTCAAGAAGTTGATGTACTGACTTACCCAAACAGGGCCCACATGACTTTTGGTGCTTCATCTCCTAGGGTTAGGTTTTTGGATGTTTAGGGTTTTTTTGAAACTCTTGTTTATTGTAAAATGGCCTTGAGAGACTCATTGTAATCATCTTCTTGTGAATAAGTGCAACCGTCACATCTCTTCTTAGAGATAAGCTGCCACCATTCTAGCAAGCTTGTTTTCCGCTGCATTTTACAGTTTCAGCTTATTTCCTTATTGAATAGAAAACCAGTTTTATTGTATCTCTGTTATTATGTGTTAAGAATTTGGTAATAATTTGAAGTCATTTCGTTCTGCTCATAAAATCCGGATCACAAAAAACTATGAAATCCTAGATATAATGCAAGACTAACTCATGCAATACATGTACCAAAACAAAACTCCTAAGAATGAAAAAATTCTCTTTGTTTGATTGTATGTGCAATGAAATCTATTCAAATGAAAAACTTTTATGCTTCCTATCTTTCAATGAAAATGAAAGAAATCAATGTTTGACACAAAGGAACACAAAGAAAAAAAGAAACCAAACAAAGTGTACTCAAAATTTTTATGAGAACTGAAAGAAATCAAGCGTGAGATAATTTGTTCAATCAAGGACTCAAAATATGTAAAAGAGAAATAATAAGACCAGTCTTTGAAATCATAAAAAAATGGGTAGCGGAAATCAAAGATTAAGGTTGGGTTGCAACAAAAAATAGAGTCTCAAGCACTCAAAAGACCAAAGATTTCTAAAGAAGGCAAAAAATAAACTAAAAAAAAAGCAACCTTTGCAATTTCAAGTTAATGAAAACTTCAAAAACAATTAAGTTATCAGAAATATGAAGACTTTCAGGATGAAGATCATACTACTAGAAGGTAGACACCAAGGGATATTTTTAGCCCTAGGTAATCATACAATTTCACAACTTAAAGAATTTTCAAACTCAAGGGAGTTAAAGGAAGTGATAAATGTCAATCTCTTAGACAAACAAAGTCAAAACCAAACATATAGGACTCTCGGACAAAGCCTCCAATCAAAGGACTGAGAAAAATAGGGAAAAAATTCTTGAAACCAAGCAAAAGAGGATATCAACACTCCAGTAATAAGGGAGACAAGGTGTTGAACAAGGGATAA
This sequence comes from Picea engelmannii, assembly GCA_009831015.1. Classification (NCBI taxonomy): domain Eukaryota; kingdom Viridiplantae; phylum Streptophyta; class Pinopsida; order Pinales; family Pinaceae; genus Picea; species Picea engelmannii. The sequence continues at coordinate 555,809 of ML781994.1, forward strand.
TGTGTTGTAATACACTACGAGGTACCATTGATAATGGTAATCAACACTCTCTGATACACTATGGGGGAGTGTTGATTACTGGAAATGTTAGAAAAAACACAAAAAAAATCCCAAACCTAATAGAGGTAAGGAAAATGACTTTGTAAACTTCTCAATGAATCATAGGGACAAGGGATGAGTCAAAATCAAACATCAAACAATATTAAATCACAAACAAGACTTAACAAGGACTAGATGAACCAAGCGAAGACTAGTCAAAGTTCTTCCCCAATATGGTCTCTAGATTTTTGTTATGGTTAAGTCACCCCTACAGACAGGTGCAAGCCCCCTTTCGGATCAAGACTGAAAAAGAAAAAAAAGGACACTAACATTCCTTTAGATATATTCTATATGTATATTATTAGAGAAGATAGAATAAAGAAGTGTGAATTACTCCCTTTCGATGGTTGTCCTCACTGGTCTTCAATCTTTGTTCTTGTTTTCCAAGATATGATCAAGATTAAGAAAGTATACAAGGAATAGAACAATACCTTCTACTTCTACAATATATCATTAGATAAGAGAAAATGTATCTATATATACATACATTCATAAACAACAGTATGAAGGAAATAATCCAATTTATATTAATGGAAAGACAATAAAGAAAGAACTTACAAATCACCTTTGACATTGCAAAAAATTCTCCAAGCTCTCTAGTCTAGCCCTTCTTTGAATGTCTTGAGATCATAATGATGATTCTTCAATGAATTACTTCCCCCTTTAACCATAGAAACACCCTCAATATATAATATTGGGAGGCTTAACCACAATGAGATATTTTGAGAAATGCTTGAGGATTTTTCTCCATGAGTTGGGATTTGGATTCTTGAGGTTGTCTAGGATGGAGCCAGGTAGGGTGACTAGAATACCTGACCCAAAAAAACTTGAATCTCCTCAAATTTCTTCCCTTAGAAAAAGGTGGGATGGTTATAACCTCCTTTAACCACATCAACACTCCCTCATAACTGAACATGCAACATTGAAAAAGGGGATCAAATCTCCCTATCCATGGGCAAGGGGGCATTGATAGGATATAAACACTCCATATAAATGGGAAAAGGGTTGTTGACCTTCAAGAAACCCTCCAAAAATGGTCAAAATTCCAGTTAAAAGGCATGTTTTCGACTTTCAAATGATGGGTTTCTTCCTCCAAAATGACTTAGGGATTATGAAAAATGTTCTTTCCTGGTGTTAAGGGGTTGCAACACTTAGTAAGTTGCATACAACACTTGATGAAGTTCATGCAACACTTAGTAAGGTCCATACCACAATTTTCGACACTTGAGACACTTAGATGTAAATAGATTTGACACTTAAGTGTTACATTTTGGTGTGTAACAGGAGTGTGGCAATCCCCTCTAAAAAAATGGCCCTAAAAAGACTAGGGGAATCTAGTCACCCTGACATTATTATCTTGCAAGAAACCCTAAGTGGTGGGGATGATATTGGTTCTATGTTAGAGACCCTCTTCAAGTAGTGGAGATTTATTGGTATGGATGCCAGAGGGTGCTCAGGGGGATTGGCAATTGGATGGAGCACTAGATCTATAAAATTGATAAATTCATGGGGGCTTGAGTTTGGTTTAGGTGTGGAAGTATGTTATGAAAATATGGGTATAGTCTTCTCGATATTAAACATTTATGGGACAAATTTTGAATGGGTACCTTTCTGGGATGCTCTTATACACAAACATTTTTAGACAGTGAAACCCTCATCTTAGGTGGTGACCTAAACTTCTCTGTATGAGCATATGAGGTTTGGGGGCCAAGGGTGATAAATTACCCTTTATTTGACTACTTCATGCATATTATGGCAGAAAAAGGTCTTTCATATCTTGTCCTAGTCAAATTCAGCCCAACATGGTGGAATAAGCAAGTTGGAGAAGATCTAATTATGAAAAGATTAGATCTTCTTGATATAAAATAAAATTTTGGAGCGTCGTCTGCAATTGAGGAAATGGATTAGAAGCAGTGATGAGTCTAACCACTCTCCTATATTTTTGGAGGTTGCAAAAGGGATGTTATATCCAATGAGCCCCTTCAAGTTTAATCCAAGTTGGCCAAAGGAGGATAGTTTTCATACTTTAGTTAAAGAATGTTGGAATCCGTATGACCCTCATTTGTGGGAGGCGATTGGGGTATAGTTTGCAGCAAATATCAAATAAGTCAAGAAAGTAGGGGTGCATTGGGATCACAATAAGAGACAAAGGGATCAACATGTCTTAATTGAAACAGAAGAAACCCTTCAAGTAATCTATGACTTTTATGGGGAGGTCTATGTCATTCTAGAATCAAATGAGGCTATAATCATTCTGGAAAAGAAGAGATGACAGTTGTTGGAAGATCGAGAAAAAGTCTGGCATCAAAAGAGCCATGGTATATGGCCAGAAAGTGGGTATGAAAACACAAAAATTTTCCATGCCTATGCTAAAGGAAGGAAACTCTCAAATTCCATATGGAGTCTTAAAAATCACACAAGGAGAGTGATTTCCTCTTTTTATGGATTAGCTCAACTTGCAAAGAGTCACTTTCAAAATATCTTCAAGGAAGATGATCAAGCTCCTATAGAAAACATTGTTAGACTAGATATTTTCTTTCCAGGTTTTGTGGATGCAAAATCCAATAGGGCTATAATGGAGGAAGTTTCAAAAGAAGAACTCAAGGAGGTATTACATATTTTCCAGAAGAACAAAATCCCTAGACCGGATGCATGGACTATTGCATTTTTATTAGGCCTCTATGATCTAATTGGGAAGGAAGTCTTAGCAGTGGTAGAAGAATCACTCACCGAAGGTCACATGCATGCTCCCCTAAACTCCAATTTTATATATTTAATCCCAAAAGTTGACTCTCCACAATCTCTTGATGAATACAGACCTATCTCTTTGTGTAACTGTATTTACAAAGTGGTGTCAAAAGTGATTGCAAGAAGAATAAATGTGATCCTTTCCACTTCGGTATCCAAAGAACAATTTATCTTCTTGGAAGGAAGACAAGTTCATGAGGCCATCATAGTGGCGTAGGAAGGCATTCACAAAATCAAGACTAGAAAATGAAAAGGAGTTGTTATGAAGATAGTCTTGTCAAAGGATTATGATAGAGTTAGTTGGCTTTATATTAGGCTCCTCATTACTCATATCAGGTTTGAAATACCTTTTATAAATTGGGTAATGAGATGCATCACATCAACATATTTTTCAATTCTTATCAATGGGTCTACTTCCCCTTTGTTTCATGTAAAGAGAGGACTTTGTCAAGGTTTTCTGTTGTCTCCTCTCCTTTTCCATCTTGTGTCCGAAGTACTCAACAAATCTCTAGAATTTTCCAAAACACATGGAGATTTCCAAGGAAGTTCAATTTCATCTTCGCTTAAGTTAACACAACTACTCTTTGTAGGTGACATTCTTATCTTTTGATATGGGTAGAGAAGAGATTCTAAAAAGTTGCACAATATCTTGAAACTATTTGGCATAGCAACTAGTATGAGAATAAATGAAAGGAAATCCACACTATCAGTCCATAATATGGAGGCAGAGGAGTTGGAATTTTATAGATCCCTTTATCCTTTTGAACTAAAGAACTTTGATGTAGGTCTTAAATATTTGCGGCTTTCATCTGAAGCCAAACTATTACAAGAAGGAAGATTGGCTATGTTTAATAGAAAAATTGGAAAAAAGGTTAACCAGATGGAGTTTTAGATGGATATCTTGTGCAGGCTGTTTGATTTTGGTAAAATTGGTCTTAGAAGAAATCCCAATCTATTAGATGTATTTGGCCTAGATCCCCAAAGTCGTTCTTGAAAAGGAAAGGAAAACTTGTTTCAAATTCCTATGGGTAGGAACATAGGAAAAAATTGTCTTCCCATGAGTCAAATGAAAATATTTGGCTGTACCCAAAATATTAGGAGTATGAGGGCTGGAAAATATCTTCTTATTATCAAAATATTTCTTAACTAAATCGTGCTAGAGATTGATTACTATATATAGTCTTTGGAAGAAAGTGGTTATACAAAAATATAGCTGCCCAAACTTTGTTTTGGAATGGATCAGAAATCCTCTTAAGAATTCATCTAAGTGTTCAATCATATGGAAGGTATTCATCAACGCCTTTGAGTTAGTTGGTGAATGAATTTCTTGGCACATTGGAAACAGTTCGAAGGTGCGTTGGATCTTACACATGGATGTGTATTGAATATAGCCACCTCCTTTCTCAATATTTGGTTCATCATATGCACACTCATGGAGTTTTATACCTTAATTGGATTGCGTATTCAGATTAGGCCACTATATGGAATTATGAGTGGAAGGATTATATTCACTTGAGGCTGGGGGGGGGCCTTTGAAGTCCCTTGGTCAAATTACATCTGATCTTTAAAAATAGCTCATATTCAAATTTTCAACAAAGAGGATGAAATATTATGGAAACACTCTCCTCATGGAACATATAAACCAAAACTAGGCTACATCCAAATTAGCATAGAGACGCATTTGAGTGAGCCTTCCTAGTCGTGGAAGGGACTATGGAATGTGTGATTCCCCCTCAAAGCTCACATATTTATGTGGTGCATGATTGTTAACAAAGTTCCCACTTGGGATTTGATGAAAAGTAGGAAGATTGAGGGACTGAGCTAGTGTATACTTTGTAAAGCGTATGATGAATCAACGACATGTCCTTTTATTTTGTGCCCATTTATCAAACACATCTTGTAGGACTGTTATGTTATTCTGGGTTAGGATTTTAATTGGCAAGGTCAAACAATGGAGGATGCATGGAAAGTTTGGGTGTCCAATGGCTCAACCCATATCTATAAGGCATTACCTTTGCAACTTGCTAATCTGTTGGGGTTCTTGGCTATCTCTGAATTTAGCTATATTTCGAGATAAATCCATTCCACCAAAAATCATAGCATCTCATAGACTCAGTATTCTATCTCATTTTCCATGGGAAAAAGGAATGGGCCCAATTCATACTATTTAGGAAGAACCAGTGGACCAATTTAGGCCATGGGACTTTTATGATGACGCTTCCCAAAATAACAACCAGTCCTGCGAGGGGATATTCTATTACTTCCAGAGTGTCATTTTGGAAACCTTTCACTATTTTTACGTCTGGCATGTCTATGGGGAATGCAACTTGGATGATGATTCACTCTCTAAAGAATGTATTCAAATGGGATTTGGGCAGTGGGTGATTTCAAAAGCTATCAATGGTGAATTTTTTGAGTAATATCATTGAACTTTCATTGATGAGAAGAGAACTACAAAAACATCCTCATGATCCTCTTTTTTGGCATTGTCTTCACACGAGGCTCTATCTTTTGATGACCCAACCACAAAACTATATCAGTATATATTTTTTGATCATGATATGTAACGGTTTCTTGAAAATATTTTGTGTGCAGAAGTCTTGACAATGCTTTTCTCCTAGCATCTCTTTGTTGTTTTATGGATTGATGGGTTTTTTTTCTTGATGATTAGATAAATACATGGTCATATGTATTATATAGAATGTCATTTTATTTTATCTTCAAATGAAATAAAAATGACATTTTTTTTTTGAAGAAAAAAAACAAAGTATATAATCATAATTTATAATTAACATTTGTTAATTAAAAATTATCAATCAATTATTAATTATACTTATATAATTAACAAACACACACACACACACACACACACATATATATTGGAAAAGAAGATTATCCAAGCTTTATGGAATTATTTTGGAAAAGAAGATTAGCTTTTGGCTAGAAATTCATGGTAAAAAAGATAAAGGATGGGCTAGGTTTAGGAGATATCATTCAAGTATGGACCATATTTTTACCTTTAGGATCATTGTAAAGGAATTATGCAATACTAAAACCAATATATATATTTTTTTGTTGACTTTAGAAAAACTTTTGATATGGTTCCTAGGAAAGGGATAGGTTGGAAAAGACAAAAATGTCTTTTGAGTTGAGGGTTCCTGCAATAAGGATGTATGCAAACCTTATTTCCAATTTTAAGAACACTGAGGGATGGTCAAAAGAGATTAACTATAATATTGGAGTCAAGCAAGGTTTTCCCTTGTCCCATATCCTTTTTGGCATATACATTGACGAGTTAGAAGATTGATTGGAAGAAGCTGATTTTGTCGGCACTACTCTCATTGGTATAGTCATCAATATTTTTATTTATGTTGATGATATCATTGTTATGGCGAGGATTCTCCATGATCTTGGAAAAAAACTAATAAAGGAAGTTGTCGGTTAGGATTTTGATATGGGCAGTAACCATGTGACATAGGAACACAAACAGGGTCATATATAGGTTGCGACGGGATAATAAAACCAGATGGTCCTCCCATGTACTGTGAATGCCCCCAATCTATTTTGGTTGACCTAGGGTTCCCCCCATGTATTGTGGTTGACCCGATGGTACTCCCATGTATAGTGGTTGACCTGACACTCCCCCCATGTATGGAGGTTGGCCCGATGGACCTCCCATATATTGTGTTTGAGGGGTCTGTTATGTTGGAATCATGGGGTTCATAGATTGATTGGGAAACGTTCCTTGTTGAGGAATGCTCATCATATTAGGTTGACCCCATAAAGGATTTGCAACTCCTGGATATGGTTGCCCATGATATAGTCTAGTAGTAATGGTAATGGAAGAATCTGCATGAGCGTCTTTCCCCAGGTTTGTTGTTTTGGCTCCCACATAGGATTTTTCCTCATAGTCGAGGGTTTCCCCCTAGAAAAAGGTTTCCCTCTAGTTGAAGATTTCCCCCCAACTAAAGGTTGGCATCCCATTGAAGATTTAACTCCAATGAAAGGTAAAGGAGAACTTCCCATTTGTAAAGTTGGAGATATGGGTTGAGTAGCTTGTGCAAATGTGGTTGTTTGAATGACTTGAATGTTGGTCATTCGACCAATGGGATGACCAATTAAAGAAATTGGTGTGTTCATATGTGGGATTAGTGAAGCATGATTATTATCCATCCCATGTGTGGAGGGACATGTACTCGCAAGTGGTTGATTCAGGGTAACCTGGGTCATGGTTGTTCCTAGTAAAGAAGACACATTTATAGTAGTGCCCTGGGCTCTTGCAGTGTCAACCACAAGAGTTTTGGATAGAGGAGGTGAAACTCCAAATCACTCTGGAAAACTAAATTTTGGTGGGTTCATGCCAAAAGATGGTCAAGTGGATGAATTGGCCATTAAATAGTAAGAAGAATAAGTATCAAGAATTTGCGTGGATGGTTGTTCAACAAGTAGTGGGCCGAGTGGATCAGTAAAAAGGGGATTTGTGTGAGATACAAATCCTTCCATGAAGGTTGTGATAGGTTATTATACATGTTGTGATACTCTTTAGTGTTCTACCATCTTGTTTATTAATCTTGGACAATTTACTCACTTTTTCCTAGTCCAAATATTCTAATCCTATGTTATTGTTGGTGTACTATAAACCAAAAAATATCTAGTTAATTTTATTAGTGTGCTGGTTGATTTTAATGGCTTTGTTTACTTAGAAAGGTCCATGGATATGAAACTAATGATGTGTGAAACTCTACTCCAATAGAATGAAAAATAATGAAATGCAAACGTTTCTTTTCGATGAATTCTATCTATGAGAAGGACAATAGTTCTTATATTCTTAACAAGCCCTCAATATGTCAAACTATCAAAAACATGTGAAATCCTAAAGAAAATGCAAGAATAACTCATGCAATACATGTACCAAAACAAAACTCCTAAGAATGAAAAAAATTATCTTTGTTTGATTGTATGTGCAATGAAATGTCTTCAAATGAAAAACTTTTATGCTTCCTATCTTTCAATGAGAATGAAATAAATCAATGTTTGACACAAAGGAACATGAAACAAAAAAGAAACCAAACAAAGTGCACTCAAAAATTTTATGAGAACTAAAAGAAATCAAGCGTGAGGTAACTTGTTAAATCAAGGACTCAAAATATGTAAAAGAGAAAGAATAAGACCTCTCTTTGAAATCCTCAAAAATGTGTAGAAGAAATCAAAGATTAAGGCTGGGTTGCAACAAACAATAGAGTCTCAAGCATTCAAAAAACCAAAGATTTCTAAAGAAGGCAAAAAAGAAGCTAAAAAAAAATCAACCTTTGAAATTTCAAGTTAATGAAAACTTAAAAAACAATTAAGTTATCATAAATCTCAAGACGTTCTGGATGAATATCATCCTACTAGAAGTTAGACACCAAGGGATCTTTTTATCCCAAGGTAATCATACAATTTCACAACTTAAATAATTTGCAAACTCAAGGGAGTTAAAGGAAGTGATAAATGTCAATCTCTTACAAAAAAAAAGTCAAAACGAAACATATAGGACTCTCGGACAAAGCCTTCAATCAAAGGAATGAGAAAAATAGGGAAAAAATTCTTGAAACCAAGAAAAAGAGGATATCAACGCTCATGTAATAAGGGAGAAAGAATGTTGACCAAAGGTCAATGCTCTATAAGACACTATGGGGGATCATTGATAATGGTAATCAACACTCTCTGTGACACTATGGGGGAGTGTTGATTCCTGGAAGTGTTAGAAAAACACAAAAAAATTCCTAGACTCAACAGAGGTCAAGAAAATGACTTTGTAAAATTCTCAATGAAGCATAGGGAGGACGAATGATTAAAATTCAAACATCAAACAATATTAAATAAAAAACAAGACTTAACAAGGACTATACGAACCAAGCAAAGACTAGTCAAAGTTTTTCCCCAGTATGGTCGCCATATTTTTGTTATGGTTAAGTCACCCCTGCGGACAAGTGCAAGCCCCCTTTCACATCAAGAAAGAAAAAGAAACAAATGGACACTGATATTCCTTTAGATATATTCTATATGTATATGAGTAGAGAATATAGAATAAAGAAGTGTGACTTACTTCTTTTCGACGGTTATCCTTGCTGATCTTCAATCTTTGTTCTTGTTTTCCAAGATACGATCAAGATGAAGAAAGTCTGCAAGGATAGAACAATACCTTCTACTTATACAATATATCATTAGACAAGAGAAGATCTATCTCTATATACATACATGCATAAAATATAGTATGAAGGAAATAAGCCAAGTTATATTAATGGAAAGACAATAAAGAAAGAACTTACAAATCACCTTTGACATTGCAAAAACTTCTCCAAGCTCTCCAGTCCATCCCTTGCATGAATGTATTGAGATTAGAATGATGATTCTTCAATTAATTCCTTCCCCCTTTCACCATAGAAATGCCCTCAATATATAAGATTGGGAGGCTTAACCACCATGATATATTTTGGAAAATGTTTGAGGATTTTTCTCCATGAGTTATGATTTGGTTACTTGAGGTTGCCTAGGATGGAGCCAAGTAGGGTGACTCGAATCCTTGACCCAAAAAAACTTGAATCTCCTTAGATCTCTTCCCTTAGAAAAAGGTGGGATGGTTATAACCTCATTTGACCACATCAACGCTCCCTCAGAATTGAACATGGTGCATTGAAAAAGGGGATCAACGCTCCCTATCCATGGGTAGGGGGGAATTGATAAGAGATAAACACTCCCTATACATGGGAAAAAGGGTGTTGACCTTCAATAAACCCTCCAAAAATGGTCAAAATTCTAGTTAAAATGCATGTTTCCGACTTTCAAATTATGGGGTTCTTTCTCCAGAATGAATTAGGGATTATGACAAATGTTCTTTCATGGTGTCAAGGGGTTGAAAAACTTAGTAAAGTGCATGAGATACTTAGTAATTTTCATACGAAACTTGTTGAAGTGCATGTGGAACTTAGTAAGGTGAATACGACAATTTACAACACTTGTGACACTTAGGCTGAAATAGATGTGGCACTTAAGTGTTACATTTAGGTGTGTAACAAGAGTGTGGTGAACCCCTCTAAACAATTGGCCCTGAAAAGACTGGTGGAATCTAGTCACCCTGACATTATTATTTTGCAAGAAACCCTAAGTGGTGGGGATGATATTGGTTCTCTGTTATGGACCCCCTTCAAGTAGTGTAGATTTATTGGTATGGATGCTAGAGGGCGTTCGGGGGGATTGGAAATTGGATGGAGGACTAGATCTGTAAAATTGCTAAATTCATGGGGGCTTGAGTCTGGTTTAGGTGTGGAAGTATGTTATACAAATATGGGTATGGTATTTTCGATCTTAAACATTTATGGGCCAAATGTTGAATGAGTACCTTTCTAGGATGCTCTTATACAAAAATCCTTTTTAGACAATGAAACTATCATCTTTGGTGGTGACCTAAAATTCTTCGTAGGAGCATCTGAAGTTTGGGGGCCAAGGGTGAGAAGTTACCCTTTATCTGACTACTTCAGGAATATTATGACAGAAAAAGGTCATTCAGATCTTGTCCCAGTCAAATTGAGCCATACGTGCTAGAATAAGCGAGTTGGAGAAGATCTAATTGCGAAAAGATTAGTTCACTTCTTGATATAAAATAAACTTTTGGAGCGTAATCTACAATTGAGGAAATGTATTAGAAGAAGTGGTGAGTCTAACCACTCTCCTATATTTTTTGAGGTTGTAGGAGGGATGTTATATCCAATGATCCCCTTCAAGTTTAATCCAACTTAGCTAAAGGATGATAGTTTTCATACTTTAGTCAAACAATGTTGGATTCCATATGACCCTCATTTGGGGGAGGCGATTGAGGTACAATTTGCAGTAAATATCAAATGAGTCAAGAAAGCAACGGTGCATTGGGATCATAATAAGAGACAAAGGGATTAACATGTCTTAATTGAAATAGAAGCAACCCCCCAAGTAATCTATGACTCTTACGGGGAGGTCTATGTCACTCTAGAATCAAATGAGGCTATGATCATTCTGGAAAAGAAGAGATGACAATTGTTGGAAGATTGAGAAGAAGTTTGGCATCAAAATAGCCATGGTATATGGATAGAAATTGGGGATGAAAATACAAAAAAAATCCATGCCTATGCTAAAGGCAGGAAACTCTCAAATTCCATATGGAGTCTTACATATCACACAAGGAGAGTGATTTCCTATTTTTATGGATTAGCTCAACTTGGAAAGAGTCAATTTCAAAATCTCTTCAAGGAAGATGATCAAGATCCTATAGTAGACATTATCAGACTAGATATTTTCTTTCCAGGTTTTGTGGATGCAGAAGCCAATAGGGGTCTAATGGAGGAAGTTTAGGAATAAGAACTCAAGGAGGTATTACATAGTTTCCATATGAACAAAATCCCTGGACCAAATGCATGTACTATTTCATTTTTCTTAGGCCTATATGATATGATTGGGAAGGACATCTTAGCGGTGGTAGAAGAATCACACACTGAAGGTCACATGCATACTCCCCTAAACTCCACTTCTATATATTTTATCCCAAAAGATGACTCTCCAAAATATCTTGATGACTACAAACCTATCTCTTTGTGTAATTGTATTTACAAAGTGGTGTCAAAAGTGATTGCAAGAAGAATAAATGCCATCCTTTCCACTTCAGTATCCAAAGAACAATTCATCTTCTTGGAAGGAAGACAAATTCATGAGGCCATGAGAGTGGCATAGGAAGGCATCACACAATCAAGACTATAAAATCCAAAGGGTTTGTTATGAATATAGTCTTGTCAAAGGCTTATGACATAGTTAGCTTGCTTTATATTAGATAAATTGGGTAATGAGATGCATCACATCAACATATTTTGTAGTTCTTATCAATGGGTCTTCTTCCCCTTTGTTTCATGTAGAGCGAGGAATCTATCAAGGTTGTATGTTGTCTCCTCTCCTTTTCCATCTTGTGGCCGAAGGACTCAACAAATCTCTAGAATTTTCCAAAACACATGGAGAGTTCCAAGGAATTTCAATTTCATCTTCTCTTAAATTAACACATCTACTATTTTTAGGGGATGTTCTGCTCTTTTGAAATAGGTAGAGAAGAGATGATAAAAATTTTCACAATATCTTGGAACTATTTGGTAGAGTGACTGGTATGAGAATAAATGAAAGGAAATCCACACTATTAGTCCATAATTTGTTGGCAGAGGAGTTGGAATTTTATAGATCCCTTTATCCTTTTGAACTAAAGGACTTTTATGCAGGTCTTAAATATTTGGGGCTTTCATCTTAAGCCAAACTATTACAAGAAGGAAGATTGGCTATGGTTAATAAAAAAATTGGAAAAAAGGTTAACCAGATGGAGTTTTAGATGGCTATCTCGTGCAGGATGTTTGATTCTAGTAAATTAGTCTTAGAAGCAATCCCAATATATTATATGTCTTTGGCCTAGATCCCCAAAGGTGTTCTTGAAAAGGAAATAAAAAATTGTTTCAAATTCCTATGGGCAGGAACACAGGATAAATTTGTCCTCCCATGAGTCAAATGGAAATATTTGGTTGTACCCAAAATATTAGGAGTATGGGGGCTGGAAAATATCTTCTTATTATCAAAATATTTGTCAACTAAATCATGTTGGAGATTGATTACTACAGACGGTCTTTGGAAGAAAGTGGTTATTCAAAAATATATCTACCCAGAAAATGGAAATATTTGGTTGTACCCAAAATATTAGGAGTATGGGGGCTGGAAAATATCTTCTTATTATCAAAATATTTGTCAACTAAATCGTGTTGGAGATTGATTACTACAGACGGTCTTTGGAAGAAAGTGGTTATTCAAAAATATATCTACCCAGACTCTGTTTTGGAATGGATCAAAAATCCTCTAAAGAATTCATCTAAGTGTTCAATCATATGGAAGGGAGTCATCAACTCCTTTGATTTAGTTTGTGAAGGACTTGCTTGGCACATTGGAAACTGTTCCAAGGTGTGTTGGATTTGACCCATGGCTGGGTAGTGGAGATATCCACCTCCTCTCTCAATATTTGGTTCATCATATGCACACTCATGGAGTTTTCTACCTTAATCAAATTGTGTATTCATATCAGAACACTATATCAAATCATGAGTGGAAGGATTCTATTCAGTTGAGCCTAGGGGAGACCTTTGAAGTCCCTTGGTCAAATTACATTAGAGCTTTAAAAATATCTCATATTCGAATTTTCAACAAAGAGGATGAAATAGTATGGAAACACGCTCCTCATGAAACATGTACACCAAAAATAGGCTACATCCAACTTAATATAGAGATGCATTTGAGTGAGAATTCCTAGTGGCGGAAGGGACTATGGAAAGTGTGATTCCCCCTAAAATCTCACATCTTTATGTGGTGCATGATTGTTAACAAAGTTCCCACTTGGGATCTGATGAAAAGGAGGCAGATTGAGCAACCAGGCTAGTTTATAGTTTGTAAAGTGTATGATGAATCGACAACCCATCCTTTTATTTTGTGCCCATTTACAAACACATCCTGCATGACTGTTATGCTATTTTGGGTTAGGATTTTAATTGGAAAGGTCAAACAGTGGAGGGTGTATGGAGAGGTTGGGCGTCCAATGCCTCAACCCATATCTATAAGTCATTACCTTTGCAACTTGCTAATCTGTTGGGGTTCTTGGCTATCTAAGAATTTAGCTGTAATTGGAGATAAACCCATTCCACCAAAAATTATAGCAACTCATAGCCTCAGTATTCTATCTCATTTTCCACGAGAAAAAGGGTCGGGCCCAATTCATACTATTTAGGAAGAACTAGTGGACCAGTCTAGGCCTTGGAATTTTTATGACGACGCTTCCCAAAATAAAAACTAGTCCTGCGGGGGGTTGTTCTATTCCTTTCAAAGTAGCATTTCTTTAAAATAAAAATGGGATTGAGACTCGGCACAAACAATTATGTTGAATTAATATTTCTAGAATTGCTATTGCTTTTTGTTGGAGAAAAATATGTGAAATATATTCAATTTTTTGGTGATTCTCTCAATGTCATAAATTGAGCTCGGAAAACTCAGAAATGCCACAACATTTTAATGCTCCCTTTTCTTGAGGAAGTGTTAAGAATTTTGGACACCTTTCACTATTTTTTTGTCTAGCATGTCTACAGGGAATGCAACTTGGATGTTGATTCACTCTCTAAAGAAGGTATTCCAATAGGCTTTGGGTGGTGGGTGATTTCAGAAGCTATCAGTGGTGAATTTTTTTAGTATTATCATCAACCTTTCATTGATGAGAAGAGAACTATAATAACATCCTCATGATCCTCTTTTTTGGAATTTTCTTCACATGAGGCTCTATCTTTTGATGAAACGACCACAAAAGTATATCAATATTTATTTTTTGATCAAAATATGCAATGGTTTCTTGAAATGATTTTTTCTTGAAAATATTTTGTATGCAGAAATCTTGACGATGATTTTCTCCTAGAATATCTTCATTGTTTTATGGATTGATAGGTCCCCCCCCCCGATCATTAGAGAAATACATGGTCACATGTATTATATAGAATGGAATTTTATTTTATCTTCGAATGAAATCAAAATGATGTTTTTTTTCTAAAGAAAAAAAAAACAAAGTATATAATCATAATTTATAATTAATATTTATTAATTAAAAATTATCAATTAATTATTAATTATACTAATATAATTAACACACACACACACACATATTGGAAAAGAAGATTGTCCAAGCTTTATGGAATTTGGAAAAGAAGATTAGCTTTTGGCTAGAAAGTCACAGCAAAAGAGCTAAAGGCTATGTCAGGTTTAGGATATATCATTCAACTATGGACCATATTTTTACCTTTAGAATCATTGCAGAGGATTTCCTCAATAGTAAAACCAATATTTTTGTTGTTTTGTTGACTTTAGAAAAACTTTTGATACGGTTCCTAGGAAATGGATAGGTTGGAAAAGATAAAAATGTCTTTCAAGTTGAGGGTTTATGCAATAAGGATGTATGAGAACATTATTTCCAAGTTTAAGAACATTGAGGGATGGTCAAAAGATATTAAATGAAATGTTTGAGTCAAGCAAGGTTGTCCCTTGTCCCCTACCCTTTTTGGCATATACATTGACAAGTTAGAAGATTGCTTGGAAGAAGATGATTTTTTCAGCACTTCTCTCACTGGTATAGTCATAAATCTTCTTATTTATGTCTATGATATCATTCTTATGGCAAGGATTCCCAATGAGATTGGAAAAAAACTAAGAATCCTCAAGGATTTTTGCTCCAATATGGGTATGACTGTTAATATTGATAAGACTAAGGCCATGATCATTAAATCCAATAAATTCACTTATGATACCTTTGTATATGATAACAACAACTTGGAGGAAGTGAATTCATACAAATATCTTGGAATAAATATTCACCACAAGCTCAACTGGAATTATATCACTTTGAAAAGGGTTATTGGGGGATGGAAAGCTTATTATGGGCTTGAAAACAATTGTCGATCAATTGATCTTTGGATATGAGATAACAAGAAACTCCTCTTTGAGACTCTTGTTACACTTGTTATTATATATAGATGCAAATTATGGGGATGCATTATCTCTAGTGAATCCTAGAGAAAGATAGAACAAATTCAAAAGAATTTAATAACTTATAATCCCAAAATTAAAGGAAATACTCCATATCCCATACTCCTCTTAGATGAAATCCTTTCCCCCATTGAGAGGATGGATATGACTAGATACCTAATATATAATAGCAAGTTAAACAACATGGAATACAAGAGGCTTCCTAAAATTTCTTCGAAATCCAATTGTAACTACCTTCGACTAAAGCGAGGATGGCATAAAGATGCCTAGTCTTGGCTAAGCCATTGGGGAATCATGGAAGACACCATTTTACAAAATAATGATACTATTAAAATTATCATTAAATCAAAATTTAAGGAGAAAATGTGGTGAGACAAAGAGATAGAGAAAAAAATAAAATTAAGGTATTATAAGGATGTATCCAAACCTAATCTAGAAGATCAAAATTAAAGGATGTAAATGCCCGATGAATGTATTCTATACAGACGATATGAAGCTCTCTCTAGTTGGGAAACACAATGAACTGTTTTGGAGTTTATGGCCTTACATGCCAAATTTTGTAGTTCTTTTTTCTC
>ML781994.1:572664-586391 GCA_009831015.1 Picea engelmannii
GAGCAAGTACCTTCAGATCTGGATGGGATTTTTGTCTTTGCTTTTGTTTCAATCTTCTTATCTGCCTTTTAAGGCGTTTGGCAAGCCACCACAGACTATTGTAATCTTTGGTGAGTTTTTGCTTTCTCTTCTTCTCTTTAACATTTTCTCGAGCCATTCTCTCAAACGCAGCATTGGTTTTAGCAAAGTTATCATACAACTTCTTATACCTTTCTTTGATTACCCGTTCCAAAACCTCTTGCTGAGTGATTACCTCTTTCAGATGCTTGATTTTCTGAGACTTCTTTGACTTGGAGCTTTTTGATGTTTCTCCTTCCTCTGTATGGGTGAAGGTCTCATAGTTTTGTGCACACTCAGTTGACTGCTCAGGACTTTTGGTGATAGGGCATTGATCTTGTTTCTCTGATTCTAAGTCTGAATAGGGAAAGTTTAATATATTGGTTCTCTTCTCTGTACTCTTCTCTGTAGGACGCTTTGTGGTCTACTCAAAGTTTAACCTTTTCTTCGACCTGTGGGGCTTCACTCCAGAAATTCTATCTTCTGGAGGTCCTGGCAGGGTCCTTCTTTTTCTTGAACTGCTTTGAGGAGAAGACTATTTTTTTGAACCTTTCCCTGGTTCATTTGCAGGCTGAGTCTGTGTTTCAAAACCCTCCCAGAATAGAAAATGCTCCCAGCTCCTTCCCTGCTGTTTTAATTCCTCCAGGATGATCAATTTTATGAGGCCGAAGTGGCACAGAGTACTTTTCATGCTCAAGGGTTGAGCCCTGATCTTCTTGCAAACCTTAGTCAAACTCTTATGTAGGAAAAAAGGTAAATTGAGGGGAGTCTTGCCTGTGAAATGGTCCAGGAGTTTGAAGTGATACATCATGAGTTTATCATACCTGCCCTCTGAGGTAATGTAGATTTGGATGCCTTTGAACAGCTCCTGCCATTCTTCTTCTAGATGGGAAACCAGCATACCCTTTTTCCATGCCTTGTGCCTGAACTCTTCTTTCAAATAAGCCCTGAAATTCAAATTTTTTGGGGAAGTGGTTTTGAACCAGCTCTGGCCCGTTCTTGGTAGGCTTGTTGCTGCAGTAATGGCAGCTTCATCTACTATAATTTCCAAGGACCCAACACGAGCTTTGTTCCCATTGAAAGTCTTAGCAAAAGCTTCTGTTGTAGACTGGTGGCAACCATTTTGCAACCTCTCAATGAATTCAATACACCCTGTGTTTAAAAAATGTTTCTGGACTTCGGGATGTGTCTGTAAAAAAGACAGGCTATCCAGCTCTCTCCTGAGTAGAGAACCACTTCGTCTCCTCGCCACTCTGTAGCTCGAAAATCCCAACAATTCGGTATATTAACCCCTGCAACTGTCGTTCGAGCCGAGGTTCTGCACTGTTGAAAGCACTTCGGGAGTCGGCTTTGTTTTGAAACATTTGAAACTTTAACAGACCTCCGTGAACAATGTGTGATATGGAAACAACGATCTGATTTGATGTTGTCAGGCCGACAGTACAGCCTCTGTACCTGAGTTACTGGATTCGAAATTACCATCTCCGGCGCCATGAGTGTGCAGCATGCATCACTGAACCAGATCCGCATCGTAATCCTATTTTGAAGTGCAAAACTGAATTTCCATCATTACCCACTTTCATCAGCGCATGATTTGGATTTGCATGACGTGGGATGATCATATCATTATTTTCCTTTGGATACGTGGATAACACGCACGTGATTCTCGCTTCCTCCAGCCAACGGCCCGTGGAAAACGCCCCTTAGCTATTGATACTTACCACTTTCACCAGCGCACCACCTTGAAATAACTGCTCTGTAGCTGTGGGAAGTCTCCACTTTCATCAGTGCACGACCTTGTAAAAACCGCTCCATAGCTGTGGAAAGTCTTCACTTTCATCAGCGCACGACCTTGGAAGAACTTCTCTGTAGCTGTGGAAAGTCTGCACTTTCACCAGCGCACGACCCGCGACACTGTTTCTTTGGATATTTTGGAATTCAACACTTTCACCAGCGCACAGACCTATGAGAGATGCTCTTTAGCTGCTGAAAGTCGCCACTTTCCCCAGCTAACACTCATCTTTTGGACACATGTTAGCTGTTGAAAGTGAATTATAAATTTTTTGAAAAGAAGACTTTTATGGGTCATATTGTTCTCTAAAACAAAAACCAAAACTTAAGTTTTGCAACTAGAAAAACTCAAAAACGAATTGAGGAAACTACCAATAGCCATGCTATCCACCACAAAATGTGACCAAAGGGACGGGTTCATTTTGGGAGCTAACAATGTCAAGACTATAATATAGTACATAGTGAAAAGTTATGTTTCCAGTGTTTAAATGATAGTGATGTGATTTTTTAAAAATGAGTTTTTATAATTATTTTTTTAAAATAAGTTTTATTATTATTTTATTAGATTGAGATTATTATTTTTAAAATGTTGTTGTAATCTTCCCCTTCTCTCTTTATGTTGTTGGTAACATGGCATTAGATACAAAGATTGTTGAATCAAAGTGGAGAAAAATGACATCTCATTTACACAAACACAATTTGCATAGACTTTACTTTCATACTTTGCTTTTTCTATATTGAAAAGTCTCTTCATTTTTTATTTTCATCCAAGATAAATAATAAGATGTGTTATTTTGGAATATAAACTTTACCTAAAATCAAAATCAAACTTAGAGTTTTGTAGACTTTATAAAGATGTAATTAGAATCAAAATATAATAAAATTTAGAATTTTATTAAGAAATTATGTTAGATACCTTAGTGAATCAACCCCATAATTTATAGCTTTGAACCTACTTACCTAATTTCTATAATTTAGGTGTTGTTTACTTCAAACAAGTTGCAAAATAAATAATTTGTCCTAGCTTGTTAAAAATTTGATATAAATAAAAATTAAGACTGATGTGAATCTAGAAATTATCTTTTAATTTGAGTTTTGTTTCTATTAAATTTAAATTAAAACTAAGAATTTATTAGGTATTATTACTTATTGAGTTTCCAATTTAAGTATTGTTTATGTTAGTAATAAAAAAATGCGAATCCAATTGGATGAAAAATATTTTTTTTTAGAATTTGTTGTTGTAATGCATGGAAGATGCATGACCTTTCATTTGGATATAAACTTTTAAAAACTCTTTAGCTCATTTTCTTTGTTTTACTTCTTTCCAAAACAATATTTGATTTTTTTTTCACAAGTCAAATTAACACTTTACAGTTGACTCCCCTCTTGAAAATTAGATATAGAAATGGATCAAAACGCCAAAAAATAGGATTTTATTTATTTATAGCAAACACTTAACTTTTCATTGAACTTGAAGAATAGAAAACACCTATAATAAATAGATTAATGAAAAATAATGAATCAAAAAATTACACACACACACACACACACACACACACACACACACACACACACACACACACACATATATATATATATATATTACCAATATTACTCCATATAAAATTATATAACTTTTAATAGTTGAAAAGATTCTAATTGTAAAATCATAAATTCATTGTATTTAATAAGATCATAGGAACATGATCCATGCATAATTGTATAACAAGCTCTTTATAAGTGAACAATAACTAATAATTTAATTTGTTTTTTTCTAAAGAATAATAAAGAAAAAATTTGTATTTCTCAATTCTCAAAATTTAAAGATTTTTTTACTTTTATATGGATCATGAACACATAGGTTTATGCAAAGCATTTGTAATGATTTATAGAATACTAAAAGTTGTTTTCTTTAATAATAACTTAATTATTTTTAAATTGTAAATCATCATGTAAAACATTCAAATAAAATTATTAATTAAATTTGTAATGTTAAATATAATCATATTTTTTAAATACATTATTTAAAAAAAACAAAGCTACAATTTTGAGAATTTTAATACCTTAAAACAATAGCTCATTGTAAATGTGATTATTATGATGATATGGTGTTATTCATCCATATTCATGACCAAAATAAACATTTTGTAATATCTCAATAAAATACTCACATTACCACTTAATGATAATATCATCTATTTAAACATAAACAGAATTATGTGTGGCTTCAAATTATATAAAAAATATAATAATAATTATATATCACTTCAAGTTATATAAAAAAATTAAAAATATCTTTAAAAAAAATAAAATAAAAAACATAATGAGTTTTCCAAAAATACCTACAACTTAATAATAATAATAATTTTCATACACTTTTAAAAGCAGATAAAAGTATAATTAGTTTTCCAGAAAATAATAACAATTATCATATACTTTTAAATTATCATATACTTTTAAATTGGAAAGGTAATAAAAATTCAACATTTTATTAGTTTTCGAGAAAATAATAACAATTATCATATATTTTCAATTTTTTTATGTTTTTATTGGAAAGGTAATAAAAAATCATCATCTTTAATAAGAGAATTATAAAATCAAAATAGTTTGATCGAAAATCGATTACTATATTCCCTGTTTTGACAAAGACTAATAAAACACAAAAACAACAATAAGAGAATTATAAAATCAAAATAGTTTGATAAAAATCAATTACTATATTCCCTGCTTTGACAAAGACTAATAAAACACAAAAACAATTTTAACAATTTTCTAAGATTCAAAACAATAAGACAATTGAGTCCATGTGAAGATGATGATTAGAGAGTGACAAAAAGCCGCCTTTAATGCACATACAACTGTTTTCACCATTTTTATTGTACTTTAAGTTGTACTTTATTTTTATTTTTTTATATGTATGCTTGGGATTTTGTCAGAGGAATTTCCACACTGCCTGTCAAAATGGCCGGCCATCCAGGGCTGAATTTGACTCGTAAACATTCTTTTTAGAATTAAAACACATCCCTTTTATCTATATCTTACGAAGTTTTTAGTAGGTAAACTTTTATAGTACTTTATACTTGTGATCCTTTTTTTTTAATAATAAGTTTTTAGTGCGTGAACTTTTATAATACTGTATAATTGTATAATTTTTGTAATACAAATTTCTTGGTAAGTTAAAAAGAGTTTTAATAGTTTCAATGTACACTTTATTCGTCATTAACTTATTTCAAATAAGTTTTTAAATTTTATATGTAGTTTTTATTAAAAAAAGTTGAGGTTGTCTAAGTATTCTAAGTTTTTACTTGCTTCATAAGAATTTGGGGATATAAATCTGCACAAAATTATAACTTTCAGTTCTTTAAATTGCATTTTTCCATGTAGAAATGAATTCATCCAGGGGGCACTACAAAATTAACCATTCCAGTATGCATATCAAATAATTTCTGGCAAGCAAGGTTTCAGGTAAATATCACCTAAAATATCGCCAGAGAAAGAAAAAAACCTAAAACACTTAATCTACCAGAATGCTTTTACCAAAATCCATTAAATTAATAACTACCTTTATATAATTTTATTAATTTTCTATTAACCAACTTTATATAATTTTATTTTATTTTAAGTAAAAAAAGAGGTAGTTCCTGCTATATTAAGTGGCAAAAAAATATACAACTGTGTTGAGGCTGCCATTTGTATTGTCGTTTTATTGAAAACCAGCACATCAACCAATGTTGTTCCAGTCAAAAGTGGGTGGTCCGCCATCTGTCCTGCCCGTAGGAAACTAGGGCAGATGGCATTCCATAGTCTTAACTGTGTCCATGGTTTTACAGTAAGCAACTAGAAGTCGAATCATTGCCCTGAGCAGTAAAACTAAACAAAACAAAAGCATAACCATGATAATTACCTGGTGGCCATGTTGGCCTCGTCCTCTTGTTCTCCTCCTCTAGTTAGCATCACGAACAGTTGCGCGCTAGTTGGGCATCTCTTCCCTACTGGGGCACTAGAAAACGCATCATAAAGCATATCCAGTCGTTGGCTCATGAGGAGGACATAGTGGACTTGGTCCACCATCTGTCCCTGCAAATCAAACAAGAGTTCCAGGTGCTCTAGGTGGAGGAAAGGTGGCGGGACACACCATTTTTCATGCATGGACGAAATGGGAGGTGGCAATAGGACCTTTCCACCCTCCCTCATCATGCCTCCCAACCTGTTCTCCTTGGCCTCACTTGGGACTGCCTCCCCTTGATGTTCCCTGCCTGCGCCTTCAACCTCACCGCTTCTTGTACCTATGCCCAAGGTGTGTCCAGCCTCGGTTGCGGCCGCCTAAGAGGCCATTTCTTCTAGTATCTCCTCCTCTATGTAGCAGGTGGGGAAGTCATCGTAATTATCTGCTCCTGTGTCGCTCCCTGGTTGCTTCTCAAAGGCTGCCAAAGTGCTTTTTTTCAAAAAATGACTTGTGGGCTGCCAGTTATCAGGCACAGTGAATAAGAGATGCTCCAAAGGAGCATGAATTGGCTCCTCCGGAAATATCTCCTCCACATATGCCATGGGAGGGAGTCTGACCACATTGGCTTTGCGCGCAAGATGGGTGCAAGCTAGCGAGAGAACTCGCTCCATCTGTTGCAACCTCTGACGTCGAGCTGCATGGGTATACCAGGATGAACCACAATGTGGTTTCCCTCTTTCTCGAGGCATCGGAATGAAAAAGAGGATTGCAAAAATGTAGCAGGTGGTCTGGTTATTGCACCAGAGCTTGCAATTGCAGCGTTGGTGCAGGGCGAAAATGAACTGAGTGCATCCATGTCTCGACCTATTTGAAAGTGGAGGGAGAGACGAGATGTCCTCCTCCATTAACTCTATCATCTTGAATGCTTGCAGGACTAGACGATTCTCGCAAGGGAGAGGTCCCTTGTCTTGAGAATGACGGTTGGGGCCATCTCCCATCCTTAATGTTGAGGGGATGGGGGTCGGCTTATTGCATTTAAGGCTAGGCCCGACGCCCTTCTAGGTGTCTGGAATACTCGACGTGTCACCCCATTTGGGGCTACTAAATACCTGCTTGCGAGGTCTTAGCAGCGCTTCGAGAGATCAGTGCAAGAAGAAGTTTGGGCCTTCCAGTGGATTTGTTCCAACTTGGTGTCAAGTCCTTCATTTGCTAGGCAGTCCGCTACTTTGTTTGCTTCCCTTTTCATGTGAGAAGGGATAATGGTAAGACTGGGACAGAGGAGGGAACCAAAGTCTTCCAGGAGTACCGAGAGCCGCCAACTAGGTGAGATTTTCAGTGGGTGTTCCCCATGTAGTATTTTGGTAATGAGCTAGATGATGATTTGAGAATCACCCTCCACTATGACCTTATGGAAGTGATTGTTAATTGCGACCTGAAGGCCTCTGATTAAAGTTAGAAACTCAGCTGCATTGTTTGTATTTTCACCCAGGAAACTTGCTACAAGATGCAGGATTTTGCCAATTGGGTTCCTGGGGATTGTCCTGAATCCCGCTGGTCCTGGATTTCCTCTTGAGGCTCCATCAAAATTTATCTTTATAAAACCCGATGGAGGGGGGGTCCAGATTGTTGGGCTGCAGGGATGACAATTGTTTTCAATCGTAGTAGGGTGATTGTGCATGTTGAGATTCCAACTTTGAAAAAAAAAATTCTCCTCGAGAGTGCATTTTAGGTCGTTAGGGGTCCATGATTTTCTTTTGATCGTTTCACGGATGAGGTTCGTTATTCTTTCCCAAGTGGCGGCGGGAGGAGAAGTTTGTGAGTGGAAGATCCTTTTGTTTCCTTCTATCCAGATTTGCTAGAGGGTGAAGCCAAGGAGTAACTACCAGATACGTGCAAGAATTGGTTTGTGAAAGGAGATCGAGTCCCAATTCTCGATTGTATCCCTAATGTTATTCCTATTTATATTAGAGCATCACATTGCTTGGGATCCTCGGTCCCAAATCCACTGGATGTAGTGCAATTCATTGAAAAGGTGTTCCAAAGTCTTCTCTTGCTGTTGGCACAGGGTGCAGATTGATGGGCCTATGAAGCCCCTTTTTATAAGGTTATCCCATGTGAGGATACAGTCTTGAAATATGAGCCAAAGAAATATTGAAACTTTGGGACATAGAGCAGCGTTCCAAATCCTACTCCAGATGCTCTCCTTAGCATGGTTCGGGTAGTTCCCCTACAGGTAGTAGGCTTCTTTGACTAAGAAATTACCTGTGGTGGAGTGCCCCCATCTGAGAATGTCTGGACCGTCTTGTGTTGGGATCTTCTTGTGTTTTGTGCAGGCTCGCTAGGCTTGGATATCTGTTTCCCCTGAGAGCTATAGATATGGACCCTTTGTTTTCCATTGTCATCAGGGCGTGTTCCTGTCATTCGTACTCCAGAGATCTTTGACCCATCGAAAGATGTTCGGTTGTAGTACCTTCTAAAGGGGGTTGAGTTCTTCTAGATTGTCAAGGGGTGTTAGTTCTTGCCAAGAGTCCTGCCAGAATAGTGTGCTTTCCCCATTCCTAATTTCCCAGAAGGCATGCCTCTAAATTAGAGGTCGATTTTACTAGGCTGTGTTCCAGCTGTTAGAGCCTTAGAGATGGTCATTGAATCTGATTAGCCGATCTACTTGTGTAGTCGGGGCATACTTCTGCTTCCAGATTTGTGCACAAAGTTTTGTGGGATGCTTGAGCCATCGCCACCACATTTTAGCTCCCATGACTTGATTGAGCTTGCCAGGGTTGCAAAGTCCCAGTCCACCTAGATTTTTGGGTTTTCAAAGCTTCTCCCAGCTTACCAGAGCCCACTTTTTGTTAGATTGATGTCCATGCCACAGGAAGTTTCGTTGTAGGCTCCTGATTTCTTGAATGACCGATTTGGGTGCTTTCAGGGCCGTGAAGAGGTAGGTGGGAAGAGCCTACAACACTGACTTAAGAAGCACCAATCTAGCTGCAATGTTAAGAGGTCTGAAGGTCCAGTTACTGAGCCTATGCGAAATGGAGAGGATAAGGTTGTCCCAAGAGATGGAGTGCGTCGACTCCCCTGTGAGGGGTATGCCAAGGTAGTTGGATGGAAGGGAGCTCTTGGGTATGCCTAGGAGTCGAGAGCTATGGTTTTGTACAATGATCGGTGTGTTGAAGAAGTAGAGCTTGGACTTCTCAAGGTTAAGGACCATGCCTGAAGCCTCCACAAAGTCGGAAAGGATGGAGTTGAGCTTGTTGGCTTCTCGAGTGGTCAGGGTATTCATCAGTAGGGTATCATCTACAAACTAGATGTGCGAGGGTGCAAGGTGGACATTGTGCAAGGCCAGGCCGTTGAGGGAGCCTTCCAAAACCTCAAACTTGATGTAGCAACCTAGTCCTTCTACCATAAAAACAATGAGGAAGGGAGAGAGAGGGTCGCCTTGTATGATGCCTCTGGAAGGGGAGAAGGGTTGGGAGGGTACTCCATTGACCAGTATAGAGAAAAAGGATGAAGAGGTGAGCTTAAGTATCTAGTTTACCCATTGTTTGTTGAAACCAAAGGATTCGAGCATGGAGCGTAGGTGTTGCCATCTTACTCGATCGAAATCTTTTGAAAGGTCGAGTTTGATGAGCATACCTGGGATCTTGGTCGTTTTTAGAGAGTGGATCACCTTGTGAGCTAGGATGACACTGTCCATGATTTGTTGACCTTGCACATAGCCTTCTTTTTCTTTGTAGATGACAAAAGGGAGGATCGTCTTGAGGTGAGTGGCAATCACCTTTGTGATTATTTTGTAGATGACATTGCAGAGGGCTATCGGTCTGTACTGCTTGGGATGAGTGACCCACTCCTCCTTCGGGATGAGAGTGAGAAAGGTTGCATTGAGGGCAGAGAGTACCTAGCCTGATGTTCTAGATTCTTCCATAACCTGCCAAACCTCTTCCCTAATTAAGTCCCAGCAGTGATGGAAGAAGTCTATGGTGAAGCCATCTTGTCCAGGCGTTTTCCCTTGGGGCATTTCCTTTACTGTGTGGTCCACCTCTTCTTGAGTAATAGGTCTCATTAGGGACTCATTCTGTTCTTGGGTGACCAACGAGTGTATATGGCTGGTTATTTTCTGAATTGCTTCCTCCCTGTTCTCGTTGGTTTCCATAAGAAGCTCTTTATAGTAGGTGTTAAGCTCCTCAGAAATTTGTTAGTGTTCTCCTAAAGGGTTTCCTTGGGCATCCTCCAGTTGGGTTATCCAGTTGATGTATTTGCGATGCACCATTTCTCGGTGGAAGAAATTTGTGTTTCGCTTACCCTCTTTGAGCCATTGAACTTTGGATTTTTGGAGCCACATAATTTCTTCTTTCTTTTTCCGCTCTTCTAATTCTGCTTGAATTTCCTCCTCTTCTTTCATTAAGTTTGGGGTTCTGATTCTAGAGATGAATGTTCATTGCAGGTCTTCCAGCCAATGTTCAATTTCCTGCATGCATTGGAAAATGTTCCCAAAGGTTGTTTTGTTCCAGAGCTTCAGGTGTTGCTTGATGTTTTTGAGGCACTATTGGAATCTGTACATGCAAGTCCCATGGTCTATTTTATCCTGGGCCCACTAGGACTTTACAAGATGATGGAAATCCGGGAGAGAGAGCTAGATTTTTTCAAAGCGGCAAGGTTTAAGTTTGGGGGTATCCCCCGAATCTAGACAGAACACTATGGGCGAGTGGTCCGAGCCTATTTTTGGTAGTATATTGGCTTCCATGGCAGGGTCCTCCTCTAGTAGGGTTTTCACTACTAGGAAGTAGTCTAGATGGCATGCCACCTGCTGATGGCCAGATCGCCGATTGGACCAGGTGAATATTCCATTTAGGGTTTCAATATCTACTAGATTTAATTGGTTGATGAGAGATTTGAACTTACCACTGTCTTGGTCCAGCCTTTTGGTCCTGTCAGTTTTCTCCTCCAGCATCAGGATCATGTTGAAGTCACCACCGAGGACCCAGTTGGGCATAATCATAAGTGTTTTGATGTAATGTATTCTTTGCAGAAAGCTTTCTTTGTCTTGTGCGCTCTTCGGCCCATAAAATTTTGTGATGGTTCCTTCCTTGGTCGACCGTATTACCGTAAAGTATGTCATGAGCATGCCTATGGTAGAAAAGGGGTGACTCATTGTGACAATATTTGGGTTCCATAATATGGATAATCCTTCGGATTCTCTCGAGGAATTAGAATGGATGAAATCACACCCTCTCCAACTTCTATGGAAGATGGTTTCAGCCTCTATTCCAACACATTTTGTCTCCTCTAACAAGAGGACATATGGGTTTTCTACTCTAATGCAGTCTCGAAGGATCCTTTGTTTGGATCTGTCATTGAGTCCTCTGATGTTTCAGGTGATTATCTTCATCATGATGATTGTGGAGGGGGTGGAGGTATCCCTCTGATAACCTTTGGATCTGTCATGAGTTAAGCATGAGGTTTCCTGCTTCTTTGATAAGTTGTTGGGTCAATTTATTCCCCCTCCTTTTGTTTTCCCGTGGTGCCTACTTTGAGTCTATACCTGGATCTGTGGTTATGCCCAGCCATGTTGTAGATCCTGTTGTTGAGTCTGTGAAAAATTTGTGGACTTTACGGAGTTTGTCTACTGGGATGGTTTTCACATCCTTTCGGTTGAGAGCTTCCTCAAGTTGTTCAAGATCTATGTCCTCCATATCTTGTTCATTCAGCTAAATCGGGGTGTCCCCATTTGTCCCCATTTTATCCACCAGGATAGCCTCTTTTTCCTGTGTCGAGGGGGGCTCAGCCTCGATTTTCCCTTTCTCCTGAGTTTTTTCTTTGTGAGGGTTTTGGATCTCTTCGTATTCTAATAGCTGAGTCAGGATGTCATAGGAGTTTTTGTTTGGAACCTTTGGAGTGGTGCCAAGACTCTGCTTCCTTTGTGGGTTTTTTTTTTTTCGGCCAGTGACAGTGGTGAATCCATGCTTTTTCTTGTTGTCTCTGGCCTTGGAGCCTTGGGTATTCAAGGGGAAATCTCTAAAGAGGTGGCCATGCTCATGGCACTTTCTGCATTGAAAGGGGATGTGTTCATAGTTGATTGTTTGGTTCCATTCCTCATCCTGATATTCTAGGGTGACAGATCCAGGTAGGGCTCTTGAGATGTCCATATAAATGCAGATTCATGCATAAGAAGTGTATTTTATTTTCTTTGTAGCCTCCGATGATTTTACATATCGCCCAATGTATTCCCTATTCCCATGAGTATTTATTCCAGCTAAAATTCTTGCGGTAAGGAGTACATTCGGATCCATACTAGAGCCATTATTAAGTCCTCCTTTTCTGGGTTGAAATGATCTGTCCAGAATCACAGAAACAACCTAGCTAAGTTGTAGAAGTACGACCCATTGCCGAAGATTCTATCCTTGTCTTTGAGGTTGTATAGGATGATCACAATAAAGCCTTTGGAGTTGAGTTGAACCTCGTAGTCTCCTTTAGGGTTCCACCAGTCTTTGATCCACCGCGTGAGGTCACGTTTGGAGGGCCAGAGTTCTAGGAACTTGCCTATTATGGCATGCTCCATCATGAACTAGATGTGCTCTCCTACCCTTGTTGAACTGATGAGATATCGAGGGTTTTTTTTCATTTGCAGGATTCATTTTCCCGGTTCCCATCTACGAGAGGCCTTTGGATGAGATGTGCTTGGATCTACATCCATTTCTTTCCTGAGCCCCTGTTCTTTAGTGAATATATGATCTCTGAGATGCGACAGTAGTTCAAAGGTAGGCCTCTTGGTTCTCGTCCCTACTCTATCATTGGTCNCTCAGTCCTCCAGGAACTATCCTTACCAGAGCGGATCAAACGATAGGCACGACAATAGGTGAGTCAGTACATGCAACGATTGCAGTGGAGGCGTTGGAGAGTGCTAGGGTTTCCCCATAATTTTCCCACCTACTTTATATAAATTTATTAATAGTTATTACTCAAACAAATTAACAATATACATATTTAAATTATTTCTATTTTTATTTAGTAATAGAATTACAATAACTTTTTTTTTCCAATAGCTCAATCATATTAGTAAAATATAATTGTTTACATATTCATAGACTATACAGAAAATCATGTAGAGACTTTCCAAGGATATGCTTGTTTCAAAAATACTTCATGATATATCATCCCTTACACTTCTTAGCTGTCCGATTCCAAATGAGGATAAAAAAGGAAAATACACAATAATTTCTCAGAGGTGGCTTAAACAAACTCTTACATATCCAAAATATAAGGAAAAAAGCCAAAAAGGCCAAAAAAGGAGCTTTTCCAAAATAGAAAATTAAAAGGACCAGAACTAGAAAATGAATATGTGCCTTATGGGACCTTTAGTTCCATTTACCCATTTGTAATAGGTGAAGGTGTAGATCTTTCTTTGATAAAATGTTTGCCTCCTTGTTGTGGTCTCTGTAAATGTGCTAGAATCTAATCTCATGAAAGTCTTTTATTAGTTCCAGAATTTTGAGTTTCCATCCCTCCAGCACTGGCCTATAGTATGCTTCTCTTAGTTAGCTAATCAATGACAACCTTAGAATCTCCTAGAACCTAAGTTTTTGAAGTGACAAATGTGTTGCTAGTGTCAGAGTTTCCGAAACACCCAAAAGTTCTTCTTTTGTATTTGTTCCTTCACCAAAGTCCATTACCCAACTATAAACAGATAAATTTGGTGATATTAATGATCCAGGTGGATATTGGAGGCCACCCACCTTTTCCAAATGGCTCAAAACAATTTTCTGGCCATTTTGGCAATTTACTATTTTTAGCAGGTTTTCACTTCCGGGGCCATTTTGAGGGCCTAAATGAAGTTTTTTCGAGATCTAGGTTCTCAATGATATCCAAAGGCATAATTGAGGCCCCAAAATGAATCTCCTCGACGATACCTTTCCAATGAGCTATCACACGCCTA
>ML781994.1:586442-620258 GCA_009831015.1 Picea engelmannii
GAGATAAGCTGCCACCATTCTAGCGAGTCTTTCACTCTGTATTTTTACAGTCTCTGTACATTTCTTTCATTAATAGAAATCGTGTATTACTGTATCTCTGTGTTTATGGTTGCATCTCTGATATATTTCTATTATATTACTGGGTATACGCGATATCTCTGTGCATTTCTTTATTATATCTCCGCTCTCATTTCGTGCCGAAAATAAATCCGGATCAATTAACCCCCCCCTGCATGCTCCACAAAGCTTTCCACTTGTTTGCACTTCCCCATCAAAACATGCAAGAGTATTTTCAGCAAGCTATGAGATTAAACATGCTTGAACTGGCATAATTTTATGGGTAGCATGGTGTCTTCTAAAGGAACCAAGAGTTTTGGTAACCACCGAGAGGATAGAAGGAGAATAATTCTTGAAAGTTGTTGTGTTCCTCTCAATCCATATAAACCAACAGATAAGGGAAGGTAGAAAAGAGGAGACACACTTGTCCTCTCTCCAATATTTAAAACATTCTGTCAGTGAATTCCCTTTCTAAACACTTTTGTATTTTAGAATAGTGTTAATTCTTGCCCAAATTGATTTTGTGTAGGTGTAGTGTATGAAGAGATGGCTAATACTTTCAATTTATTTTTTGCATAATTTTCATCGGCTTGGACCTTCCCATCCTTTCTGTTGAAGAATATCCCAAGTTAATATTTTCTCCTCGACTGCCAACCAGATGAACAATTTTATTTTGAGTTGAATTTCCCATTTCCAGAGTTTTTGTCACCAGTCATCAATTCTCGGGCACCTCTAGGTAGATAGAAGAGCCATATAGACATTTTTAACTGCAAGGGACCCTAAAGTGTCACCACCAGTCCACATCAAAGAATCATCATAGTCTTGAATGGAAGCACTTGAGATAATAAGAGGCATAAAAAATTATTCCCATTATGTTGCCAAAATGCCCGTAAGACCCAGTTCGCGACCTCTGCATCAATTGGTCATATGGATTTTTTTTTTTGGAATCTCTCTATCCTAGGAGAGAACTGTAATATTTTTATGTCTTAAAAAAGATATAAGAGTTTGTGATAGAAAATATCTGTCTCCCAATCCCAGGATCTTGTTTCTACCTAGAGCAACAAGATGTCTCATTCTAGGATCCAACTAAGCCAATGTGTGATCAGGTGTACCGATTTTAAGACGTCGTTCCAGATTCTTGAAGTTGTTGTCACATTGAAGGATGGAGATCTGAGCTAATTTGTAACAGTGGAGAAAGGAAGATATTTTTATTTAATAACATTATGCCAAATTCCATCCCGAGTTAATACCCTCCAGAGTGTATTTGCGGACAATGCTTTGTTGAAATGGAATATATTGTAGAAACCCCAACCACTGCACTTATTAGGTTTTGACAACATTTCCCACCTGTAGAGATGGTAGTGAAATGAATCATTGTTTCCCTTCCAAAGGAAATTAAACATTAATTTCCTAATCTTGTTTAATATTGTGTCGAGGATGGTCACCAATGACATCCAAAATACCGAAAGACTTTCCAAAGTTGATTTCATTAATATATATCGACCACCCAATGATAATCATTTATTGCACCAGAGACCAATTTTTTCTCGACATTTGTCAGCAACCAGTTCCAGTCTTCATTTTTTTTCAACCCTGTCTTTAAATAATAACCAAGATATCTGAAAGCAATAGATAGCTCTCTGAAGGAAAAAGGGAGAATTGTCTTGTAGGGTATTAAGTCCACTTCCAATAACCCTTCAAATAGAATAGTTGATTTTTTATCATTTACCTTTAAACCCGAAGCTTTGTAGAACAATTTAATGACTCTATCCATTTATACCCATTCTTGTAATGTGGCATTGGTCATGATTAATATGTCATCCACAAAGAATATGTGGAGAATTTTTATCATTCTAGATACCTTTATGCCCGCATCTTCCCTTCCTCTTTACTTTCTTTTAGTAATAAGCTAAGACCATCCAAAACCAATATGAACAACAGGGGGGATAAAGGGCACCCTTGTCGTAATCCATGACCACTTCTGAAGAAATCAGTAGCCTCACCATTTAGTATTATAGGAAATGTTGAGGAGACAACACAACTCATAATACAGTTGGTGAGATGAATCCAAAATCCCACTTGCATTAAGATCATCCTTAACAAATCCCATCGTAAGCTTTTTGAAGATCCAACTTTAGAACAAGTGATTTTAATTTGTTTTTTTTAATGCTATGAAGGCACTCATGTGTAGTTCCAATGGCATATTGTATCTGTCTGCCTTTCAAAAAGACAAGTTGTTTAGTTGAAAGTGATCTGGAAAGGATCAATTTAATTCGATTTGCAATGATTTTTGAAATAAATTTGTGACAAAGGTTACAAACGGAGATAGGTCTGTAATCTCCAAAGGTAGTAGGATTATTTTATTTTGGGATAAGGGCTATAAAATTGCAATTAAGGCCCCCAAAAATCAATCCTTTCATTCTCAATTCCTCAACCATCTCTAAGAGGTCGGCTCCCACCAAATCAAAGAAATGTGTGGAAAACTCAATAGTCCACCCATCGGGCCCTAGACTCTTATCTTTCTTGAACATTGAAAGAACCTCTTTCATCTCTCTCAAGCTGACAAGGAAATGTAGTGAGATAGCTTCTTCTTCATTAATCAGTCGAGAGAAGAGTCCCACGATTCTGACTTGTTTTGATGTTGCATGAAGATCCTGAGCCTTGAAGAAGTTACTAAAATAATTCATTGCCTCTTCTTTAATTTCTTCCTGACCAGTGTGAAATATCTCATTAGCATATAAAATCTCCCATACATGCTTGCAGTTTCTCCTGTAACAGGCAAATTGATGAAAAAACTCAGTATTTTGGTCACTGCTTTGTATCGAAATCGCCTTGCTGTGTTGCCTCCACAATTCTTCTTTAGCTTTTAATACACTATTTCTTTCTTGTTCAAGGATACTAAGTATTATTTCTACTTTTGGGGAAGAAGCACCATCCACCACTAGCAAAAGATTTTCTTTTATATCTATTTCCAACTTTTCCATCTTCAATAAGTTCCTACAGTTTCTTTCCCTAATCAAGAGTTTTGTGTGTTTCTTTGACTATTTTAGCTTCCAGACTATTCTACATTGTCTGACACCTTCGGATAAGTATTTTTTATTAGTCCAAACCTTATGAACTAAGTCATTATAATCCTTATTGAGTAGCCACTGAGAATTTAATTTATATGGATAGGCTTTGTAGATTGGGTCGATCTCCAACTGTAGTAAAACCAGAGCATGATCTAAAATAAATGGGTATTCCACCAAGGATCTGTATAGTCCAACACTTTTTAATAGCTCTTTAGAAACAAAAAATCTATCCAGACTCTTAGCAATAGAGCTTGTTCCAGATCGCCCATTCCTCCAGGTTGGGACTATTCTATCTGGTTGAATGTCAATTAATTGTTTGGATTGAAACAAGGTTTTGAAGAAACCCACCAAAGGTCCTGCTTGGGCTGATCCTCCCCATACTTCTCCCGTAGAGACAGTAAAATTCAAATAACCTACAATAATCAAATTTTTATGTGGTAGTAGACCACTATCTTCCAGAGAGTTCCAAAACGTTTTCCTCTCCGAACATGGGCCATAGATATTAAGTAGAGTGAGATCCCTTTTTCTAGAAATGCACTTCCCTATCAATAAAATGCCACCACATGAAAGGTAAGGTACCAAATAGAGTTTGTTTGGATCCCATGTAACCAAAAGACCTCCCGAGGTACCAACTGAATTAACAACACAAGATACCTAGGAAGGTCGTAAGCAATTCATAAATGCTCTTGATTTTTTCTCATGAACCAAGGTTTCGTGTAGGAACATAATATCTGGGCAAGTTCTATCGAAAATACGACGGAAAGAGGTATACTTTAGGGATCCCCCAATCCCTCTAAGATTTAATGAGAGTGAAATCATTATTTTTCCATTGCGAGGGCTTTCATAGCTCTAAGTTC
Organism: Picea engelmannii; assembly: GCA_009831015.1. Lineage (NCBI taxonomy): Eukaryota > Viridiplantae > Streptophyta > Pinopsida > Pinales > Pinaceae > Picea > Picea engelmannii. The sequence goes on from ML781994.1 coordinate 590,428, forward strand.
TCCACTATCAGTGGAAGGAGGAGCAGTATCCAGTTGCAGGGAGGTCGAAGCCGATGATTTCTTTCTTGTACTTCTGGTTTTGATCGACGAATATTTGATACCTAGGCCCCTAGACCAAGATAATTATTTTCCTACCTCGTCACCACCTAGACCGAAGGTACTGGCCTCCCCGCCTCGAGAAGTGTTTTCATAAACATATTTCCCAAGTAAATAGGTAAAGGAACAGATGAGGTAGAGTCGTGAATGAAATGCATCAAGGAATCTAGAACCGCACTAAGGGAAGTGTCATCTTCCTCTGGTTCATGAAAATCGGGAAGAGAAGTTGAGTCATCAGGCAAGTGTAACGTTAAAGGTTGGGAGGTATCTAGATGACAAGGGTCTTCAAGGTATAAAGAAAGGTCAGATACATATCCAATGATAGTAGTGGGAGTGGGACTCCCAAAGAATACAATAGATTCAACCCCTGAAATCCCGATCGAAGTGGTATCTCTATCCATTTTTCAAACTAAACCCACTATTGTGGGTCTAGTAGGATCCTTTTTCGCCTCTGTGGGCACCCCTCCTTTGGTTGTAGACTTTTTTAGCTAGCAAGATGCATCCAGTGCCTCCTTTTCCAAAAATGATAAAGTAGAAAAAAGAGTAGGACATAAGAGTTTTAACTTACCCGAGAGTGTATCCGTTGGTACCGGTGGATTTGTTACCTCCGTCGAAAAATGAAAATCCCCGAAACCTAAGGAATATTCTTTAGGACGTGTGTTATATAAATCTTTGTGAACCGCTGTGTCATCAGACACATCTTTTACAACCCAACCATTGTAGTCCTTTCGAAGTTTTCCCATACTATGGTAGAGGCTACACCTGAAAGGTATGCCAAGGTAATCAAGCCTCTGTAGAATCTTATGGCCTCTCCATTCAATCTCTAAAATGTCTGGAAGCCCACAATGGATGTCCATTTCAACCAATATCCTCCCTACTTTTCTAACTGGGGTCATAAGGTTCTGTCTATCCATCGTGATGAAAGTGCCAAGAGAGTTTCCAATTGTCATTAAAGCACCCTCATTCCATAGATGGATGGGTAAACCAGGAAGGAGCACCCACATATGGAGCTACTGGAAGTATTCAGTAGCTGGGTCAAAAGATACCCTCCACCGTTTCAGCATCAGGCTACTGCCACCTAAAACCCATCGGTTTTCCAAAAGAATAGTCAGGTCTTCAGGTGCTTTGCATACGAAACCCAACCATCCTTTGGTTAGGTACAAAATTTTTAGAGCGTATCCTATCGAAGGCACCTAGTTTTATTCGACCCATATCGGGAAGCCAATTATCCATACCGAAGTGCTCAATGAGAGACAACCTGCTGAAAGAGAAACACAATAGAGGTTTAGCTAGACATTTTGGCCACGATAAGACATTTTCACAGCTGAGTAATTCATATTATTGGCCAAGTATGAGAGAAGAAGTGAAAAATTTTGTGAACAAATGAAGAATTTGTTAGTATGAAAAAGGAGGACAGCAGAACACTGGTTTGTATCAGCCATTACCAATTCCAGAGAGGCTGTGGGATGCAATCAGTATGGATTTTGTTTTAGGATTGCCTAGAACTAAAAAAGGGAGAGATTCCATATTTGTTGTGGTAGATAGATTTTCAAAATTAGCACATTTTATACCATGCCAGAAGACAAGCGATGCCACACCCATCGCCAATTTGTTTTTCAGAGAAGTAGTGAGACTACATGGATTTTCGAGGAGCATAGTTTCAGACAGAGACACCAAATTTGTAGGACACTTTTGGAGAACTCTATGGAAGAGGCTGGGGATGAACTTGTCCTTTAGTTCAAAATATCACCCTCAGATAGATGGAAAGACTGAAGTTGTAAACAGGAGTTTGGGAAACTTGTTAAGAAGTTTAGTCACTGAGAAAGGTCGACAATGGGCTCAAATTCTGGCACAAGATGAATTTGTGTTCAACGATTCAATGAACAGGAGAACATGAAAAAGTCCATTTGAAATTGTGTATGGTATACAACCAAGAGGGATTATAGAGTTGAGAGATCTGAATCAAGATTAGTTCAGAAGTGCTGGAGCAGAGGATTTTGCAACAGAAATGCAAAAAATCCATGACAGATTCAGAGAGCAGTTACAAGACAACAACCAGAAACATAAGAGTAGAGTTAATCAAAAGAGGAGAGAAGTTCAATTCAAATTTGGGGATGAAGTTTTAGTTCATTTGAGAAAAGAAAGGTTTCTGAGGGGAACATATAACAAATTGAAGATGAAGAATATAGGAGCATGCAAGATTCTCAGAAAATTCACAGCCAATGCTTATGAAATTGAGTTACCGGACAATGTTGGGATATCACCAATATTCAATGTTGCAGACCTGTATCCTTACAAGAGAGATGAAGAAAGATAATCATATGATCAGAAAAAATTTAGTGGGAAGAGAAATTGCCCACAACAAAAAAACCTCAGATGGAAAAAATCATTGGACAGAGAGATGGAAAGAAAACTAGGAAGAAAACATATCCTGAATATTTAGTGAAGTGGAAAGATCATCCAATGGAAGATGCAAGTTGGGTCACAAAACTTGATATTTTGAAGCATGGAAAAACAATGCAGAAGCTCATGGACAGGATTCCATGAAAATTTTAACCAGAGGATTATGATGGAGGAGCATCGCCTTCAATTCAATGACGCATGCGTGGAGGCAAATGAATGACATCTCAGCAATGATAGAATTTCAAATTAAACATTTATTTCAAAATTTAATCAGTTGTTGATATATTTTGCAATCAACATTTTTAAAATGTAACTTGTTTCTAAAGTCTGAAGGACTATAAGGAATTGCAGATATGGAGTGTTGACTCTATCTGGTAATAATTGGTAGTTATTGTAATAGGATAGAGTAGGTAACAGTTTTGAATTCGATATAATAGATTTCAGATAGGACAAGAGAGCTCATGGAGACGGTCCTTAGATAAATTTCATTTGTTGTATTGTAATAGTAAGGGATAGAAGGTAGACAGAATAAAGATCAGAGTGATCAGTAGAGCAAAGTAGAGTAGCAGAAACACTATGTATTTTGTTTTTCATGAATGAATAGAATAGACATAAATTGTCCCAAATCCTTGGACTGTGTTCATTTTAGGTGTGATTGAATTAATGTTATTCTGTGTATGATCTATTATAGTCCATTCATGTATGATTATTCAAGAGATTAATTGTATGAGTTCGTGACGAAGTTGGTTGAGTTTCAATCGTTCTCTTCTGATACTTGTATGCAAGGTGTGCATCTCGAACGCAAGGAGTGCGTTGACTGAGTCTCAGATTGACTCAGAGAAGTTCAGAGAGAATCAGAGAAACTCAGAATAGGTGCAAGGTGTGCACAACTTCAAGAAGCTAACAAGATTCAAAGAACCAACGCAGAAGAACACTAGGTGGGTGAGAATCATTTTCTTCTCAAGGAAATCCTTCAAACTGAGTTATTCAAAATCCTAAGAACACAAGGTGTGAATGGGAGATCGAAATCCTTTCGAGGGAAAAATCTTAGAAGAGATAACACTTTCAAAAGTGTTGATGAGATCCAAGAGTTGGACTCACGGGAAAGGAAAAGGTTGGAACCTTTGATCTTTGATAAATTTCTTAAGTCTAAGAAGAAAGCACCAAAGCTTAGGAGGAGGAGCGACCGTAGTGATTGGAATGATGTTGGGAATGATTCAAGCCGTTAGATCAAAGAACAACCAGGAGGAGCGTGCAAAGGAGAGGAGATCAGATATGGATCGTAGGATTTGGAAGCACGTGGACCAATAGCCGTTGGATCCAAAGAATGTGCACAAGGTTTAAAACCCATTGGAATTGCACATGAGTGTGGATATCGCAAAACGCCAAGTCCCAAAATCATCAAGACCGTCCATCGCCAGAGGACAGGTGGCAACAGATCATCATTTTCCTGACTCGCGACTCAGGGGAGTCAATGGGAAAGTTTGTGAGAACTCGTGAACCGTGAACTCGCAAAATGATCCCAGTCATTGATCAAGGAAGGATATCGACCGTCAGATATAAAGCATTGGGAGTTCTGATACGCGAAATCCCGATGTGATTTGGACAGTTAGATCATGGAAGAATTGAGACTGTTGATCCATGGCGAGGAGATGTTGGCATTTTGGATATCAAGTGAATGGGGACAACTACACCACAAATACCTGATACACAAAATATCGACGTGCTTGAGTTTGAGCCCCAGGTCATAGCCGGTGGTCATATGAAGAGAGGAGCTAGCGTGCACTAGGCCCCTATCGAGATTTTAGAGGTCGAAAGAGAGTCGGGTGGTTCACATGCAGGATACACGATACACGAAATAGAAAAACACCCTTTGAGAGGCGTGTGGTCACAGCTCGTGGTCACGTGGAAGGAACTTGTACCCCGTGCTTGTTCACGCGGGTGTAGTTCACAGAGGACTTGTGGAAATCGGTTTAGTGGAGGTTCTAGCAGGGACCCGAAAGAGCTAATCCAACTCATTTTAGTGAAGATCCAGTGACCGGGAGGTCGACAAACCCTGCTGAGGTAGGGGGGTTGCATCATTTTCTTAGTTCTTTCTTTTCTTTCACGCGAAAAGAACTATTTCACTGTTATTCTATTAGAATCAAATGAATTTTTTTGTTACATATGGATCTAGAAAGTTATGATAAAAAAATATCTGTAATCTTTCCTTCTTGTCTGTTACTTTGTTGAACCGTCTATGTACATGCATAAATTTGATAGATTCAAATCTATTATTTAAGATTTTGATCTTGTCTTTCCAGTTGTTGAGATATATCAAGTTCAGATTGGATTTGGAATTTATCCAATCGATAGTGACCTTGGAATCTCCCACAACCATCATTTTTTTTATGGAAAAGTAGGAAATGAGTAATAATAATCCCCATAGGCCCAAGAGTTTAGCTTTATGTTGGATTTTGTCATTCCACAATGAAATATGTTGAATTTTATCAGTCTCCATAGGCCCAAGAACAATCCACAATGAAATATGTTGAATTTTGTCATGTGTTTTTGAACAGTCCACGGTGAACATAAAAGAAAGAATTTAAATTAATACATAGTAGTATAGGCCCAAGATTTCAGATTTATGTTGAATTTTATCAATCCACAATGAAATATGTTGAATTTTATCAGTTCCCATAGTCCCAAGAACAGTCCACAATGAAATATGTTGAATTTTATCTGTGTTTTTGAACAGTTCACAATGAACATAAAAGGAAGCATTTAAATTAATACATAGTAGGATAGACCCAATAGTTCAATTTTATGTTGAATTTCATTAGTCCACAATGAAATATGTTGAATTTTATCAATCCCCATAGGCCCAAGAACAATCCACAATGAAATATGTTGAATTTTATCATGTGTTTTTGAACAATCCACGATGAACATAAAATAAAACATTTAAATTAATACATAGTAGGATAGACCCAATAGTTCATCTTTATGTTGAATTGTATCAATCCACAATGAAATATGTTGAATTTTATCAGTCCCCATAGGCCCAAGAACAATCCACAATGAAATATATTGAATTTTATCATGTGTTTTTGAACAGTCCACAGTGAACATAAAAGGAAGCATTTAAATTAATACATATTAGAAAAGTATTTAAGGGTTTGATGCTTAATTTAATGCATTGTAAAAAGGAGAATATACAAAACATTAGTTCAAAACTAACAACTTTGCCACTTTTTAAAGACAAAAGTTATAAACACAAAATTAATATCCTATAAAGACAAAAGTTATAATATGAAAACATATTTATGTTATATAGCTAGCTTAAAGAAGAAAATCAATATTTCTAAAATAAGAACAAAGTCTTATAAGCTTCGTAGTGAAACTCTCATTGAACAAATCCTATAAAATAGTATAAAGAAGTATAGTAAAACATAAATTAACCTTTTGAGAAATCAAATATGAGACAATAAATTGATATTTTGAATTCCATATATATATATATATATATATATATATATATATATATATATATATATCAAAGTCTGAATAGTTACACTATCAAACACATAGGTTCCACATCCATTTTAGGATGATAAAAAAAAAATACATTTAACTCCAAAATTCTGGACTCTAAGCCACCGCTTCAAGATAGATCACTTCATACCTGCAATTCAAACCTGCAAAAACAAAGAATTCAAAAATTAAAAATTTACAATTCAAACATGCGAAATAAAACATAATTCAAAAATTGTGATTAAAACAAAATTGACATACATACCAAAAGAGTTAAGTCTCATCCTCCAACATACTCTTTCCCACCAAATATAATGTAAACATATTTTCCACCAAATATAATTTAGACATATGTAACAATAAAAAAAAAATAATAAAAAAAACAAATAACATATATTAGGATATATACTTTAACTAAATATTAAATAAACAATAAAAAATAATAACATACCCAACCACAGTTAAACATATTTAAGATAGTTACTCTCCACATTAAGCATACATGATTTCAGATTTAGAGTTAGAGTTACTCTAAAATCTTAAAAAAATTTAAACAGAAAAATTATGTTCTTGGTAAAAAAAAATTGTGTTCAGAGTTAGAGTTAGATAATAATCTAAAAATAAATATAGAACTATGTATGAAGAAAGTTCACAAATCTTCATATTAAGTCATTCTTCCAATGAAATACTTATGTCCTTGCAGATAAAGTCCCAAATCCTTCAGGTGAAATCCTCCTTGTGGATAAAGTCCCAAATCCTTCAGGTGAAATTCTCATCCCAGGTGATGTTATTTGATCTTATTTACTCAGCAATATTGTTGGCACAGGGGCAGACCCAGGCTTCAACGCTCAAGAGTGCACCAACAAAATTCTAACTACCAACCCTTTCGGAAACACTTGCGACGCAGATGAAGTCTCACATGAGGTAGAGGCAGGGGTGGTTGCAGAACTCCAATGTCTGAAACATTAACTGGGACATTGATCTGTGATTACAACACCTTTACAGAGTACTTAGCAGTTATAGTTCATTAATATCCAGCCTTAGGTACAATGCAAATAAACCCTAATAACAGAAAAGCGCAGTATTCACACAGATCTGATACATTCAAGCACTAAGCACATCGACATATATTAGATCTAGCATTCATTCACATTATTCAACACTAAGCTATCGTATTAGAATCTTCTAAGCATATATCAGTTCACTAAGCATTTAATCACATAAACGAGAGAACAACCATAAAGCACAAAGAAACCATAACATAGGATATACGTGGTTCACCCCTAGCCTGGGGCTACGTCCACCAACTCTTCTTCTCTTTTAATGCCTTCTGTCAATCTTCTACATGCACAAAACCATGATATCTTACTCCATAGAGAACAGGAGATCTGCGTGCACTTCGCTAGATCCTCCTTCCCTAAGTTACATCACAAAGCCTTTCCACAGTCTCTTACAATCCCTTGCACTTACCTCTAGAAGTATCACACAATATGCACGAAGCATCTACAATCCACACTCGCACTTATCACTTAGCTCATCGGCCCCTTCCTACATCACCTAGATTTCTATTTATATGTTACAAAAAGGGCCTAAACATGGGTAAACCCATGGGCCTACATTCCCATACCAGTTACATAGCCCAAAACCCAAAAATCCCTAAAAAGGGGCCGAGATCCCACGATCTGCGCTTCGACTTGCGCTCCGCCTTCGATAGCTTGTCTAAGTCCCAAAAAAGTCAATCATGATGATGGTTTTTCAAAACTTGGTCAAAGGGACAACAGGCCCCCAACACTCACTTGTGACTCGTCCCGAGTCACTCTGATCTGGGTAGCTCTGCTTCAAAATCCTTGACCTTGGCTCGAGATGCTTCAACTTGTTGTTGTGCCACGGCTTCCTACTCGGTGAACTCTTGGATAAATTATTCGTTGACAAGTCCCTCCAAGTGTTGTTCAACTGTAGTGACGACTTGCTCCAGTTCTGGTCCTCGATCTTCAATCTCCATAAACAGTTGGCAAGCCTCATCCTATATTGGTTGGAGCCTCTGTGTCACCTCCATGACTTTGCTCTGAAGGGTGTGGACCTGTTGTTGAGTAGTGCATTTTTCTTGGGATAGCTTCATCCTTTCAACTATGGACAGGGGCTTCAGCTGCACCTGTACTATTTTTTCTTGCTGCTTTGCCTCCTGGAGCTGTGACTCCAGTGCCTTCAATTCAGGATCTTTAGTGAGTTGCTCAAAAGTCTAGGCACTCTAATCACTTAGTTTTTTACATTCCATGGTGAGGGCCTTGATTCTCTCAATCATGCTTCGAGTAGTTGCTTCTCTTTGATCTCATACATCTTGTGGAGTGTTGGGCACTGTTCGTAGCTCTAGATCTACGATTCTTTGTTGAAGCTGCTGGATAAGTTCTGCAAGTTGTACGACTTGATGCTCTACTATTTCTTCCACTTTTTTCTCTAATCCTGTCACAAAGCGAAGTGCTCTACAGACTACTTCTTTGACTCCGAGATTCTCTGCGAGCAACTGCCCTTTCTCTTGATGTATTTGTGCTTTCTCCTCTTCAAAATTTTTCTAGAGAGCATCCTTCTCCTGCTGCGCAACTCAACATTGTTCTATGACTACTTTTTGCACTTGCCTTAGGGCCTCTGTGGCCCATTTTGTTTCTTCCTGTGAGTGACGAAGGTGAGCTTTGGTTGCATCAGATAGTCTATGGAGTTGGGTAGGCTCATCTCCCAACTCTGGTGCTTCTGATGGAAGGGGCACAGTGGATACTGCACAGCTGGATTGAAGGGCCTATTGTACCCCTATGAGTTCAACCTTGATTATGTCATACATATCTTCTTTCTTGGCTTTGTGTTTCTGCAACACGTCCTGCGAGGCATCTACTACAACAACGATGATGAATTCGAATTCATCGACTGTGAGCATGGTTCGCATCGTGGTTTTTCTTTCTCTTGACTTCTTCCGTGAGGTGGGTTTCATGGGGGAAACCTTTCTTTTATTCGAGGGATCAATCTCATCAACAAGATCCCTAGGTAGTGTCACTTCGCCTTGATTCTACTCATATTCTTTTCCATTGGTCTCTTCTCTATTTACCTCATCATCACCTCCTTGTCTAGGTGATACTGAAGCATTTTCATCTGATACACTGCTCAAGTTTTGTACTTCTTCGGTCTTCTTCCTTCTGTTGTTTCCAGGTGTGTCGTGTTCTTTGTGAGTAGGCTCCGAGCTGCCAATTAATTTGAGATGAGACATTTCTATAGGGTCATCAAGGATAAGGAGGTCTGTTGGCCAGTCTTTTGTTTTCTCCTCAATGTCCTCCTTTGTGAGCTTATAGTATGATTGAAACTATTCTTTATGTTCATCTACTCACGTAGTGATATAAATGAAGTGCCTATATGCGCGGAACTTCATGAGAGGTCTGAACTAGTGTAGGGTGTTTGGCGTCATGCGAGGGAAAATTTTGATGGCCCTCTTCAACTGCATGTAGTATGTATGGAATACTACGTTCAATTTCCACTGTTTTCCCATATCGCTCGAGTACCACAGCATGGTGAACTTCGTAGCGAGAGGTTCAAACGGCTCAATGTCAGGGAAGGTTGCATGTTCTGGCATCTCCTAAGCAATAAACACTATGAGGATTAGGAGCCAACTAAAGTGGAACTCATAGCCCTGATCCTAAGCTTCACGGAAATCCAATTCTAGCTGGTTAACTAAGTACTTCACCCAGTTCATCTGTATTCCTTCTACACATTTCCCGACGAGGTCAACAACGAATACTGTGACCTGTGTAGGTCTATTCTTTCTCACGCGCTTTCCTGCGATCAGCTGGCAGGCTAGGTGCACTGCTCCATTCTGGATGGAATTTACCTTGTAGCATCGCGTCCCCTTTTCTACATCACCATATGTGTCTTTGATCCTCTCTGCTAGTGTGCGATCTGTAGCCTTCCCTGGGTAGAAGTCTTGTGGGTTAGGTCCTTGCATGCTCAATCCAATGATCCTATGGATCAACATTGAATCGATTGTGATGCATCTATCTAGCCATAGATATCTACCATTGTAACATGAGAGAAGGAGCTTAACACACACATTAACCTCCTGGTGCCTTCTAAAGTGCAGAATATTCATCACATTCAAGAGGGTGGACTACACGAGGTTCATAGTCCATGGTTGGGGGATTATTTTCTAGTTCTTCCCCTTTGTCCTGGTCAAATACTTGTAAGGAGTGAGCATAGTATATTTCTTATGGTCCCCTAGGTTGAAGTCATTGAACTTCAATGTAGCGATCTTCTCCTGCTATGTTGTAACTACACGTATCCCCTTCAGGAGGTACGCAGTAACCATGGTGTAATTAAAGTCTCTCGGGACTCTGTCATGACTCACCGTGCCAGCCAGAGGTAGGATGTAGTCAGGATTAACTTCGCGTTCGCCAAGTCATCTCGATGCTTGGTTATTTTCTCTGCTGCAGGTTAAGATGGTCAGGATCCGTGAGCCGTCAATGGGGAGGCTTGCACTCCTCTCTTTGATGAGGCTTGAATTCCAATGGACATCACCTTCTCATCCATAAGGTCGATTATAACTTCTTCAACAAATTTCTCTATGGCGTTGAGCTCGTCCGACATGAACGCTTATATCGAATAACTCATATGGATGAATGAATTCTCAAAGAAATAGAACAAGTGTCGATCTCAAGACATAGCACAGTAGTAATGAGTTAGCTAGGATAGAATTCACAAAAGTGTTCTTGGTGCAACAGTCGATGGAATAAGTAGAAAACGGGTAACAAATCTTCTCCAACAGACAAGAGGCCTTCATCAATGCGGTTCCACCCATTGCAGCGCAGTCCCAATGGTTTGATGGTGATCTTTCTGGCCATAACTGATGTTCTAACCATTCAGGTCATCGCGATAACGATTATAATTCTTTCAACAACTATATCGCTTCATCATGGTGAAGTGCCATGTTGCACGGTTCTGATATCCCGACGAAGTTCCAATTTTGCAAACTTTTCTTTTGTGAAGTTCCTTCTGGAACCTTCTGCAACTTTTCTATCTTTGCTCTCTTCTTACGGAAATTTCTATCCTTCTTACTTGTAATCATTATCTCAGTATTCCTCTTTCCATTATGATTCTTGTCTCCTTTTATCATAGTAACTTCGCGTTGTTTATGGTCTTTCGTAGGGTTAGAGAGTAATAATTCTTCTCTATCTGGGGTAGGTGCTCCAATCTTCGGTGAGTCTTCTTGTGTTCTTTCAACTTCGACATCCAGGTTTCTGGTTCTGAGCAGCATTGATCTATTCTCCTGTTCTTCAATAAAGTGTGTTATCCTCCTAGTCATGAAATCTTTTAGTTCTTGCTTCTTTTGTTCTAAGACTTCCTCTTCTTTTCTTCTGGCCTAATCTTACTCAGTCCAAGTTTTTCCTAGTAATATAGAAAATGGGGCGTTGTTCTCAATAAATTTAACAACCTCAAAATCTTCTTCTGTCGAAGTTCCATGAGCACTCATAGATATCTGGGTGAGTCTTCAACCTAGGGTTATCAACTTTTCTCTAAATAATCCTATTGCTCCCAATGAAGGAATCATAGCAGACTTTCCTAAAATTTCCCAAGTTCTTTCTGTCATGTTATTCACCTATGTTTCCTCATCTAGAACACAGTCAATGTCGAAGTCTCCTATTCTTGTTTATATGCATTCTTTTTCTTTGAATCTCTCTGATAAGTCGATATTTCTTTGATCATTCAGGGTTTCTTTCATTTGTAGAAATACATTCTTTGATTCTTTCTAGGGTCCTTCCATGATCTCAGTTTCTTGATTTTTCTCAGGGTTTTCTTGTCTCATATTCATTCTTTCAACCTTAGTAATCATTCTAGGGAAATCCAAAAATTCTTGATCCATATCTTTACAAAAAATACAAATAGGTCTTCTACCATGGCATTCCTTATCAAGATGTCTCGGTCTTCTGCAATTATAACAAAGGGTTAATCCTCTTTTTCTAATAAATGATCCCCAACCTTTCTTGTACAGTGCACTAGGATCATAGTAGCTAACCTAAAAAAAATTCTTTCTGGGGTCCTGCATCCATTTGTTAGTCCAAACATTATTTCAGTGCATAGGAATAACATATCTCTCATTATTTCTATCAGATCTACTCATATCAAACCTTCTTTCATCTAGTTGTGCCCTACTTTTCAAACTAAGACAAAATTTATCAAACATACCTAGATCCATTCTTTTGAAACAAAAATTTCCACGTATCTTACCTTTTCAATCAAAATTTTTTATTGTTCTTACCTTTAACAAAGAACAAAGATTCAAGATCTTACCTCTTTTATTAAGATCTGACTTTTATTTTTAGCACAAATATTTATAGGTCAAGTAGAATACTACGCACTAGGGCAACAGATCTACGTACAAACCTTTCTTTTCTTCAGTTTCCAGCAATCACAGTTTCATGTCCCAACAACAGAACCATTTGTTGGCACAAGGGAAGACCCAGGGTTCAACGCTCAGGAGCACACCAACAAAACCCTAACTACTAACCCTTTTGGAAACACCTGCAAAGCAGATGAAGTCTCACTCGAGGTAGAGGCAGGGGTGGTTGCAGGACTCCAGTGTCTGTAACCTTAGCTGGGACACCGATCTGTGATTACAACACCTTTATAGAGAACTTAGCGGTTATAGTTCATTAATATACATCCTTAGGTATAGTGCAGATAAACCCTAATAACAGAGTAGCGTAGTATTCACACAGATCCGATACATTCAAGCAATAAGCACATCGACATAGATTAGATCTAGAATTCATTCACATTATTCAACACTAAGCTATCATATTAGAATATTCTAAGAATATATCAGTGCACTAAGCGTTTAATCACATAAACAAGAGAACAACCATAAAGCACAAAGAAACCATAACACGAGATATACGTGGTTCACCCCCAGCCTGTGGCTACGTCCACCAACTCCTCTTCTAATTTATTGCTTTGTGTCAATATTCTACATGCACAGAGCCATGAGATCTTACTCCGCAGAGGACAAAAGATATGCACGCACTTCACTAGATCCTCCTTCCCTAAGTTACATAACAAATCCTTTCCACAGTCTCTTACAATCCCTTGCAATGAGCTCTACAACTCTCACACAATATGCATGAAGCATATACAATCCACACTCGCACTTAGCACTTATCTCATCGACCCCTTCCTACATCGCCTAGCTTTCTATTTATACATTACAAAAGGGCCTAAACATGGGTAAACCCATGGGTTGACATTCCCATACTCGTTACATAGCCCAAAACCCAAAAATCCTTAAAAAATGACCGAGATCCCGTGATCTCCGCTTTGACTTGCGCTCTACCTTCGACAACCTGTCGAAGTCCCAAAATAGGTCAATCATGAACAAGGTTCCTCAAAACTTGGTCAAGGGCCAACAAATACAATACTAATCTCCTCAGTAGTAAAATAGTTCTCTCCTCTTCTGCAGTGGTCATATAATCAAATTCCATAATGCCCTTTCAAATTAAAGGACTCGTAAATCTCCATATTAAGCCATTCTTTCAAAAATATACTTATATCTATGAAAATTCACAAATCTTCATTTTAAAAACGATTCTTCTGGAAAATATGTATCTCCTCTTTCTACGATGGAATAGATGTTCTCATATAATCTTTTGTGTACATGAAGAAAACACAAATCTGCATATGTATATTAAGTCATTTTTCAAAAACCATTTAAATATTTCATCTTTGGGATGTATTCATATTACATATAATCAAATGATCTTTAAAATTATGTGTGAGCTAGCTCACATATACGATATGTGTGAGCTAGCTCACATATACATATGCATAGATTATTTGTAAATCTACTTGAATGTTGGTTTTTGTGGTTAGTAAGAGTTTTAAAATACCCTAGAAAGAACGAATTCACTTTGTTATATGTAGAAAACACAAATGTTTGTACTATGTCATTCTTGGACAAGAAAGCAAGGAATACAATCGAAGAAAATTTAGAAACTTTTCCTTTTCTGATGTGGGATAGAGTCTGTTCTCAAATAATCAAATGTTCAAGTTCAAAATTAGGTCTTCATCATGATCTATACTTAAATAAGTTTGAATGTACACCATTAAATAAAATGATAAGATTAGAGAGGGGTTCTATATATTTCAAAATAATTGATCAAAGCTGAATAGGAACTTGGCTAAACTAAAAATTCTAGAAAACAAAAATTTGATAAAAGTCAAAAGCATACATTTATGAATCATCATGAATGGACGCATCCTTCCCAAATATGGTTTCTTCCTCCGCTTCCTCCTCAATCCCAATATCTCTCCCAAGAACACTCTTAGGTACTCTCTTCTCCACATTACCCTATATAACATATTTCAAATTTGAAAATTCAAAAATTAAATTTAAATTATTATAACACATTAAATTTAAATGATTTTAACACATTAAATGATACCTGTGAACTCCCATCCTCTTCAAACTCTCCCAATGAGAATTGAGACAAGCCTGCCCAAGTAGTAGGAGATAGAATAGGGATTTGTGAACAACAAAACTAATAACTAAATCTAGGATTCAATGTGTTCAATAAATGTTGTTGATCTCTTATTCAAAAGATTGGATATTGAACAACTAAAGTGTTCATCTGTGGATATTAGAAAACACATACCTGATTCAACCCATCTAAATTTAAACTTGTGGAATCAAGTCCACTATTTGCTGGAGATTCATTTAACATATCTCCAAACTGCAATTAATGACAATAACAACTCGATTATTTCTATAGATACAATTATATCTAAATCTAGAATTATAAGTAAACTATCCTAAAATGCGTAAAAAATTTACTAACTAGAACACATACCAATCTGTTGTTCGGGTCATCATTTTGAATAAACTTCTTCCAACCATCATGAATTTTTTGTGTATACTCCTTAACATCTTCTAATGACATGGTATATAACTTTGCATATATTTTATAAACAAATATGGCCCGAAAATTAGCTTCCGCTCGCTGACAGTTCATGCCAACATCTACACCATAAAAAAATCGCTTCCAAATTTTCCCCGATTGCATTCCTAGCCTCTTTTCCAACCTCTGATGTAGCTCACAACTCTGAATGTGAATAAAATTTCCCTATTGGGCGAGGTACTAAAGGTTGTGGAGGCCTCGACAATGTCGCATTTTGATATGCCCCTTTGCGATCATATGTTCGTCATTTACCAGTCCCATAATAATTGGATGGTAGACTAGTATAATCAGGGTGCATGTGAAAGAAAAACTCTACATAAAAGTGTGTTGCAAAATAGTGTGGAACCTCATCGTTCCACGACAATTTTCCATATGCCACAAAAAATCTGTTATACAGATGTCCTACAATGTCAGGGTGCTTAAAATATTGCACCTTCAACATCTTCCTCTTTGGCCCATATTTGAAATTAAACATCAAAATTGCACCATATTTTGAAATTTTAGTTTTTACTGTCTCTCATTTATCAGGGCCCATCACCTCTGACTTTCGCTGCCTTATTAGATCGACAAAACTGTCAGTGGTTGGCCCCATCTTTTGATATGCATCCATAAAGTTTTTCAATGAACGAAACACAATTTGCAAGATTTGTTTACTCTCCTGAGGGAGTTCCAAGACCACCAAATCATTTTCCAACCTCCTGTTAACACCTTAGCATCTCTCAAGGGTCATTGCTTCAGTAATTCCTTCCCAGGGAAGTTCATCACCAACATTCGAATGATAGGTGACGTAGGCGTGTAATCTTATGTTTCTTGATAATGAGGCCTCCTAAATCCACCTTCACTCTCTGCACCAACATTAGAATCTTCGTGACAACCACTCTCTCTTTCATTGTCATCCATTTCTCTAAACTCATTGTCTACACACACATTTGAAAGTAATTACAACATTTAACTTCACATAAATTTAAATACACAAAAATACAACAAAAATAAACAAAATCAAAGAAAATTACCAAAAATATTCTCTTGTCCTGAGGTATTCCCTACATTATTAGGTGTAGGAGTATCAATGTGCAACCTATCTAAGAAGACTGCATCCATAGCACTTGATTGAGCACATTCTACAGTTGATCTATTCACAGACTCGTTTGAAAATCTCCTTTGATGAGATTTGTGTTAGTCACTTGGAGTCTCAGTCGAAGAAGGAGTTCCTCTTCTTCCTTCTTAGGAGATCCTAGAGTATTTGTGAGGAATGTTTGGAGAATCTCATGTCAACATGTCTCCTCAATATCTATCCTTTGGAAATTCATGAAAAGTTAAACACAAGACAAGTACGAGTTAATATCTCCAACATTGACCAACAAAAATTATGAAGAAAGAAAAAAAAATAAGACAAAATTAATAGAAATGTTCTTTATGTTAGACACAAAGATGGTTATTTTAAGTCTAGGATGGTGAATGAGTAGCCAACATGTTTCTCCCCCAACCATTGAGTGGCTGCCTATGGTAAGAAATCATGTAAACTCTTTTATGTAAGTGAAGGTTTTTTGCAGTATGTAAACTCTTTTATGTCTATATTAGACATTATTATCCAAAATGAAGTATTCATTATAATTATTCCTTTAGTCAAAGGGTCACTACAATTTCAAAACAACACTAAAGTGGGAGACTGGTTCCTTTTTGAGCAGTTTACTATGATAAGATTCTATGGTTTGGAAGCTAAGCCATATCAAGAGAATTTAGTCAGTTACTAACTAAAAAGCCAAGCATTTATTACATTAAATGTTGATCAGATGAATTTCAAGGAAAAACCAAATCTACACAAGTAGGTCACTCATGTCTTACACAAAGATGTGACTAAGACTCATGACATGAAATATTGATGTCGTTTATCTGTTTCACTATCAATGCAAAGCGACAGTTACATATTTCGGTGTATCCATTCTAGAGGTTGAGGGAATGACTACAGTGAATATACTACCTATGTTTCACTGTTTGTTTTCTATTTGTTGTGCTATATTAATACAGATTTTCCATAACATATATTACTATATAACATATTACATTGTAATATGCTATAACATATTACAATGTAATTATATGTTATAGTAATCTGTTATAACATATTCCAATGTTATAACAATGAATATACTACCTATGTTTCGGTGTATCTGTTATGGAGGTTGAGGGAATGACCTCAGTGAATATATTGCCTATGTTTCAAAGTTTGTTTCTATTTATAATAGTTTTATAATGGATATCATTGCTTTTGGGTTTCCTAGTAGCCTTGTCACACCCCGAGAATCAAACCTTCATAAAATTTGACTTATGCAAGTTCTTGGAAAATACAATGCACCAACAATTTTTAAATTTTAGGGGTACTAGGTCATTCAGGTACCAGTATCACTTGATCCATATGTTAATCCATCAAAACTACTCACATCTGGGTTATTTTAAGTCTAGAATGGTGAATGACCAGTCAACATGTTGCTCTCCCAACCATTGAGTGACTATGTGGTAAGATATCATGTCACCAGTGAAGGTTTTTTGCAGTATGTAAAATCTTTTATGTCTATATTATACTTTATTATCCAAAATGAAGTATTCATTATAATTATTCCTTTAGTCACAGGGTCACTACAATTGCAAAACAACACCAAAGTGGAAGACTGGTTCCTTTTTGAGCAGTTTACGATGATAAGAGTCTATGGTTTGGAAGAGAATCCATATCAAAAGTGAGTGTTGAATTTGGTTGTTCTAGAGATTGAAAAAAGTGAAATTCAGTTAGTTCCTGACTCCAAGAATATATTACATTAAATGTTGATCAAATGAATTTCAAGGAAAAACCAAATCAACACAAGTAGGTCACTCATGTCTTACACAGAGATGTGACCAAGACTTATGACATGAAATATTGATGTCGTTTATCAGTTTCTCTATCAATGCAAAGTGATTGTTACATATTTTGGTGTATCTATTCTAGAGGTTGAGGGAATGACTATAGTGAATATACTACCTATGTTTCACTGTTTGTTTTCTATTTGTTGTGCTATATTAATAAAGATTTTCCATAACATATTACAATGTAATATGTCATAACATATATTACTATATAACATATTACATTGTAATATGTCATAACATATATTACTATATAACATATTACATTGTAATATGTTATAACATATTATAATATAATTATATGTTATAGTAATATGTTATAACATAGTACATTGTAATATGTTATAACATATTCCAATGTTATAACAATGAATATACTACATATGTTTCAGTGTATCTGTTCTGGAGGTTGAGGTAATGACCTCAGTGAATATACTGCCTATGTTTCAAAGTTTGTTTCTATTTATAATAGTTTTATAATGGATATCATTGTTTTTGGGTTTCCTAGTAGCCTTGTCACACCTCAAGAATTAAACCTTCATAATGTTTGACTTATGCAAGTTCTTGGCAAATACAATGCACCAAAAGTTTTTAAATTTTAGGGGTACCAGGTCATTCAGGTACCAGTCTCACTTGATCCATATGTTAATCCATCAAAACTACTCACATCTGGGTTATTTTAAGTCTAGGATGGTGAATGACTAGTCAACATGTTGCTCTCCCAACCATTGAGTGACTATATGGTAAGATATCATGTCAACAGTGAAGGTTTTTTGTAGTATGTAAACTCTTTTATTTCTATATTAGACTTTATTATCGAAAATTAAGTATTCGTTATAATTATTCCTTTAATCAAAGGGTCACTACAATTGAAAAACAACACCAAAGTGGGAGACTGGTTTCTTTTTGAGCAGTTTACTATGATAAGAGTCCATGGTTTGGAAGAGAAGCCATATCAAAAGTGAGTGTTGAATTTGGTTGTTCTAGAGACCGAAAAAAGTGAAATTTAGTCAGTTGTTGACTAAAAATCCAAGCATATATTACATTAAATGTTGATCATATGAATTTCAAGGAAAAAACAAATCTACACAAGTAGGTCACTCATGTCTTACACATAGATGTGACCTACTCATGACAATATGAAGAAATTGAAATAGACATTAATCAAAGTGGAGAAATAGTCGAGGCAAGATAAAGTGGTTATTATAGCAAGGATTTCCAGAATCAACAATCTGTAAAATAATATTTATAACTTATGATACTCTAATACTACATATGTAAATATGGATTTATAAATTGAATTCCTAAATATTTGAAATTTTTATAAAATACAAAACGTTTGAAATTAAAAGTTGAATAGTTTGAAATTTTTATAAAATACAAAACGTTTGAAATGATTGTGACTTGGCTGCGGGGAGCCAACCATGTAGCCAAGTCATGGGCGTGCCCACGGCTTGGCCACAGGGCTGGCACCCTGCGGCCAAGTCATAACCAATTTTAATAAGAGATTATCTATGCACATAAAAGCAAGGCATTTGAATCTAAGTCTTTAACACTAGAGTGAAAGACAGTAGATTCGACTCTTGGACGATTACTCAGGCACAGACTAATCACTTAAATGCTTACTCTATTCTTGATATTTGATTGTTAAATGTCTATATCAAATTTAAAAACTTAATATTTGATTGTTAATTGTCTATATCAAATTAACTAAATCCATATTGTTTATAAATTTATTGTTTGTGTGTATAATTTGAACATATAAACAAGTAATTTTTAAATTGTCTTTCTATTTTATTTTTAAATTTATTAAAAACAAAACACACACACACACACACACACACACACACACACACATATGTTTTAATATTTTCCATTGTATGTATATTTCACAAATATTCCTTTACAAATTATAAGATAGATAGTAATGTACAACAAGGAATTCTAGAATCAACAATCTGTAAAATAATATTTATAACTTATGATAATCAAATATTACATATGTAAAAATGTATTTATAAATTGAATTCCTATTTAAATTTTTTATAAAATACAAAACGTTTGAAGTAAAAAGTTGGATAGTTTGAAATTTTTATAAAATACAAAACGTTTGAAATGACTGTCACTTGGCTGTGGGGAGCCAACCATGGGTGTGCCCATGGCTTGACCACAGGAATGGCCCTTGCGACCAAGTCATAACCAATTTTAATATGAGATTATATATGCATAGAAAAGCAAGGCATTTGAATCTAAGTCTTTAACACCAGAGTGAAAGACAGTATATTCGGCTCATGGCCGACTGCTCAGGCACAAACTAATCACTTAAATTCTTACTCTATTCTTAATATTTGATTGTTAAATGTCTATATGAAATTAACTAAATCCGTATTTATAAATTTATTTGAATTAAACCACTTAATAAATTATGTGGTCGAACAATAGACCATAACTATTATCAGTCAATAAAATATTGTCTTTAAATCTAAACTGGAGGAGAACAAATGCGCACATAACAAATCTAAAATCTAAATACTAATTAACAAATTTAAAATAAACATAAATATAAATGTACAAATATTAACAAATTTAAAATAAACATAAAGATTTATTCTACCTGTACCAAACTATATAACACATTTATGCACATAATTTTATAACACTTTTATAATCAGAATGCAATCTTTTGAACTATTACACATCATAGTACATTCATTTTAATCTTGGATTCAATAAATATTTAGATAATGTTTTAGATGTTGAAAGATAGAGGGTTAAGAATGAACTATGCAAGTTTATTTTTATTTTATTATGAGTTTTGTAAATATCCTCACATCTCTTTTAGTTACTCGCAGACAAGGCATAAGGGAAATAAAAATCTTATTTTTTCCAGGCAAGATAAGTTTTTATTTTTTAAATCTGAATGTTTAAACAAATTCTAAAGGTAAATTTCGACTCATACAAGCCTACGGTCCAAAGGGGCACTGTGGAATAAGCCTTCTGATTTTTAAGGATTTCGTAGTTGGCTATTTGGAGGTAGACCATTTACAGAAAGATTTCTTAAAAGAAGGAAGAGGTCGAGCTGATTGGGATCGACGTGAAACACTGACTCACCCTACTAGTGAAAAACATATATTATATGGCTATATGGCAAAGAGGGACATGGAAAACTTCAACAAACACTTGGGTTTTTAATATTTTCATTGTTAAACAATTCTGCAATTAGTGTTTGGCTAAAACAATTTAGTACTTGGATTTAAGTAGTTTTGGTTGAAAAGGACATCCTTCTAACATTATAATTTGATGTTGGCTTATCAGGTAGTGGAAGGGCTAAGTATGACTATGACTTGGCCGCAGGGGCCCAACCTTGTGGCCAAGCCGT
Source organism: Picea engelmannii (assembly GCA_009831015.1). NCBI lineage: Eukaryota > Viridiplantae > Streptophyta > Pinopsida > Pinales > Pinaceae > Picea > Picea engelmannii. Next base: position 611,701 of record ML781994.1, read on the forward strand.
TGGCGTGCCCATGGCTTGGCCACAGGGCTGGCCCCTGGTGACCAAGTCACAGTCCCGTGGATTGTGACTTGGCAAGGGAAGAAAAAATGTGGAGGAAAAAGAGTTGATCTACTTTGTTGGGTCAAGGAGATGGAAATCTAAATTTTATATAAATTTTCCAATATGCGAAAGAGTAATAATACTATATGGGACATATAAGAACAAGATAATTCAAGATTTTCTAGTTTCAATTATCCATGTACATGGACAGGGTCGAATACGACCCTGTCCATGTAGAGTGACAAGCTCGAATTCAGGCATGTCCATGTACATGGGCAGGGTCGAATATGGCCAGTCCATGTACAGGGACAAGCCCGAATTCATCCTAATCAATAGTACATAAAGATAGAAACATTGAATCTATCATATCATTAGTGCAATGAATACTGGATTACACTGGTATAGAGTTAACCAAGCTTGAAGATGCTATGAGAAGATAACATGAATGGATGGAATAGGCCATAGCTTGTGATTATGGTTTTCTTCTAGATAGGTTACAGTTCTTGATTACAGATCGAACTAAGCTATGTTATGTTGAAACAAAGACAATGATTCTCAATACAACACTGATTCGTTATCTATGAAGTTGCTTATATGAATGTATTCATCATATTCAAACATTACTGGATTATGATTATGTTCATAGCTCATGTTAGTCATGTAAGCTTAATATGGAGATACAGTAAGCTCAAATAAGGACAACAACATATCAAACACACATCAGTTTATCTATTTATTACTCTTAGTTATTACTATGGATTCAACACTATCTATATTATTCTTATACTTATCCTTGTTACACATCACAGAACATGAACAAATCTTCTTGTATGAGTCATAACCCTATATTATGTTGAGATCATAGGCGCATAGAGTAGAGTATCATAAGTTGAATGTAAAGGCTGTTGTTGTATTTGTATTAGTACTGAGTTAGAACCAATCCCATAAATATGAAAAGGTATAAGAAGTGCATAAATGTAACATCTGAGCACAACCAGTATAGGTATTATTCATATCCTATACTAGGAGTAGGACCCTAATCAATAAGAGTGCAACATTAGTGTCATTATGTACCGAATATGATGGAATTACTTCTAAGAAAATAATGTAGTGTAATTCAGTGTGGTCATAGGTCTTGTTGTGGTCTTTCATATCATATTAGCTCATTACTTCATCATGTTCAACTCTATACAGTTAGCTGGTATGATTACAATAGGTTTGATTCATGGTTCTATACACTTCCTTTATCCCTATTGTTTCCATGATTGTAATTTTTAATTAAAAATTTAAATTTCCTAAAAAATTAAATTAGCAATACTATTAGCAGAGAAGGGGAGTTTTTGTCAAAGTTGTACTTATTTTTCTCCTATTGCAACAACTACTATAGACATATTTTTGTATTTCAATATTTTTGTTAGGTCTGTTAACTAGGTCCTTTATGGTGATGTTTCTTTACAGTTGTTGTCAGAGTCTAATTTTGTTCAGTTTGGGCACTAGTCAGGGTAGTGGTGGCCCTGTAGTAGTCATGCTTAGCCCTTGGTCTCACTGTTTATAGTTAGAATAGCTAGTCTGTGTCCTTCCTTAAATTTTAAAGTCTCTTCAGTCCTCTGTTTATTTTCTGCAACTCTGTCTATTTGCTTCACAGTTGTATGAATTTCCTATGGAATTGGGCCTTTGTTGTTGGTTCTAGATCTATGTATCCTGTTGCTTGAGGTACTACATGGACAGGGCCGAATATGGCCCTGTCCATGTACATTGACATGCCCTAATTCGGGCCTATCCATGTACATGGACAGGGCCAAGGCCCTGTCAAAATTCTAAACAAAATTTATAAATTCTAATTTTTAACTAAAAATTTAAATTTCCTAAAAATTTAAAATTTAAACATAATTTAAATTCTAAATTTTGTAATGGTCAGTGTAACACATAACCTTTACTAAGCTAAGGGACAAGGCCATATTCATCCATATCCATGTATAGGTATAGGCCCTAATTCGTGCCTGTCACTGTACATGGATATGGCTGAATAAGGCTTTGTCAACATTCTAAACAAAATTTCTAAATTCTAATTTTTAACTAAAAATTTAAATTTCCTAAAAATTTAAAATTTAAACATAATTTAAATTCATAAATCTATAATGGTCATAGTGTAACACATAGCCTTTAATAAGCTAAGGGACATGACCATATTCGGCCCTGCCCATGTATAGGTACATGCTCGAATTTGGGCCTGTCTCTATACATGGACAGGGTCGAATAAGGCCCTGTCAACAATCTAAAAATTAATTCTAATTTCTAATTTTTAACTAGAAATTTAAAATTTAAACATAATTTAAATTCTAAATTCTGTAATGGTCATAGTGTAACACATAGACTTTACTAAGCTAAGCGATAGGGCCATATTCAACCATGTCCATGTACAGGTACATGCCCAAATTCGGGCCTGTCACTGTACATGGACAGGGCCGAATAAGGCCCTGTCAACAATCTAAAAATAAATTCTAAATTCTAATTTTTAAATAGAAATTTAAAATAGAAACATACTTTATATTCTAAATTCTGTAATGGTCATTTTGTAAAACATGGACTTTACTGAGCTAAGGGATAGGGCCATATTCCGCCCTGTCCATGTACATGTACAGGCCTGAATTCGAGCCTGTCACTGTACATGGACAGGGCCGAATAAGGCCCTGTCAACAATCTAGAAATTAATTCTAAATTCAATTTTTTAACTAGAAATTAAAATTTCCTAATCTAAATGTACCTGGACCGAATGCCCACAGCTCCAACATTCACCCACATGCATCTCCAACGTCCACCTGCCCACTGCTCCAACATCCACAAGACCTCCCGTCCACCCACCCACAGCAAACACAACACAGCAAACACCAAACACCAAATGGTATCACCAACACTAACATGAGCGATGTGCAGGTATGAACTAACTAACAATTCACAAACACTATAGAAGGCGTGATGTGTGGGTAATATATAAACCATTTTTCGACCGAAAGATGCTTTGGGCTGAAATAATCTTTCGACCGAAAAGATGTGACCGGATGAAAAATATTCATCCGGCTAAAATTGTACATAAAAATCGAGGGCGTTGTCACAGTACTGCACGATTTGATGTTCAAAGGTTCGGTCAAACATGTTTCAGCTGAAAAAATAGGACTTTCGGCTAAAAAAAAAATAGTTCGACCAAAAAAATGTCTTTCAAAATTTTGGAGACTCAATTCTCACGAAAGTGTTATGCACCTTCATGAATTCACCCACATATCCATAATTAACAATTCTTAGAAAATTCTCTATTTCACAAAAACTTAAATAAATAACTATTAAATAAAAAGAAAACATAAAAACAAAATGGCTAAAGGGAATTTTTTGGATGACCATTCTTACATTAAGATATTCGTGGATAGCTTTGTAGAGTAAATCATGACTAGAATGAATAGAACTTTTTCTTTGATTTAATCATGTATTCTCAACGATCTGAGCAAGATATACATCCCAAAGGATTTCCACAACAAAAATTTTCTGAAAGCTACATGAACTACTTCTTATATTTTTCAGCGACTTGAACATACAACCAGACAAAAAGGTACTATGAAGGTACAAAGAAACATTCCATGTGTTCTCTACTAAAGTGTGAGGGGAAGGAATCATATGTAGGGATGAAATTGTTCCATCATATATGATTCCATTAAATATAGGTGATTTCTAAGTTAAAAAATATCTTCAAACCACAAATTGTGGCAAATGAAACTGTAAGTTGGATTTGCAAGAAGGGTAAAGGACGAAATCCTTTCCAGAAGCCTCCATGCTTGGAAATTCAGGGCAAATGAAAGTTTCAATTCAACTAAATGGTTTTTTTGTGATCTTCGTGATAAATACAGGAGGGCTAACATTTTATAGCTATTTTTCTTTTAATAAATTGTGGGCTAACAATAGTAACAATAATAAAATCTTTCTTTGCAAAAAAATCGCCCATTAAAAATTTCAAACCCCCTAATTTCTCCCATGAGCAAAATTTCGCCCCTAAAATCATCCTTGGCTATGACTAAGTGATGTAAAATGTGAATTGTATTTCCTTGTTTTATTAATAAAATATGATGTCAGCTGCTAAGGGGACATGGACAAGATATGGAGGATGAATTAATCCACAAGATGGGTGAGTGTCTAGGATAATTTCCAAGAGGAGTCCAAGGGGGAAATACCCATGTATATTAATTTAACCCATTTTCCTAAATTTTCTATTTGTATATGAACCTTCCCATTTCTTATTGAGTGTTCCCAAATCCAATCATTGAATACATGTAAGAGGGTGGGTATGAGTTGTCACATCCCAAAGTTATTTGGCACATGGGGGTTGAGTAAAATAAACTTGGGGAAGAATGTGAGTCAAGAAAGGAAAGCCAAAGAGAGGAAATTCATACGGGTTTGGAAAAGTTTGGAGGGAGTCAAGTTTGCACACGAGAAAAGGGAGAGAGGAAGAAATAGAGCTTGAAGCTGATGCAACCATGGAAGGAGAATTCTAGAGCATGTTGGAGCATAATTGAAGCGAATTGGAGCTGCAAAACTGAAGATCAAGGTTATCATGACTGAAGAGTGAAATATTGTGTGAGTTTCACTAAAATAACAAGTGGTTGTTGTCGGTTTGATCTAGGCGGATATTGGTGGCCACCCACCTATTCCACTGGCTCAAAAAACAGTTTTCCACCTTGGCAGTTTTTTGACAGTATTTCGGGTTCCAAACTTCCAAGGTTGTTTTGATGCCCTAAATGACTCCTTTTGGGGATTTGGGGTCTAGGGGATTGCCAAAGGAACCTACCTAGACCAGTCAAAAACCATTCTTCTCAGTTAGAACTTTCCAACGGTGTATCGAGCACCCCAAATGGAGATTGTATGCAAAATTTACGCCCATGGGAAGTTGACGTGTCAACTACCCCCATTGGGGCCCACAAACCTTTTGGATTTTCATCTTCAGGGGTTAGGGTTTTGGATTTTACTTATGTTAAAAATGCCTTTGGAGCCTCATTGTAACGACCATTTTCTTCTAAATAAGAGTAGTCATCACATCTCTTCTCAGAGATAACCTGCCACCATTCTAGTGAGTCTTTCACTCTGTATTTTTACAGTCTTCATAAATTTTTGCTCATTAATAGAAATTGTATTACTGTATCTTTGTGTTTATGGTTGCATATCTGATACATTTATGTTATATTTTTGGATATCTGATATATCTCTGTATATTTCTTTATTATATCTCCGCTCTCATTTCATGCCGAAAATAATCTGGATCAGTGGTATCAGAGCAGGCTTCTCTTGATCATTTTTTTCAGTGCATGTCCCTGACGAGGTCCGAGTATAGAATGCTGGGTCTCAAGCTTGTATCTCTTGAATACAATCACTCTCTCATGCCCAAGAAACCCTCCATGGCGGACGAAAATAAAAACAATGAAGCATATGATTCTATCAATATGTTGCTTGAGAAAGCTCTCATGCGACAGAGGGATGAAATGATGGAGAATTTTTTCCTCATCCTTCAATTCCTGTTGATAGAAACATGCGCATCTTCATCAAACAACCAATTTAGAATCACCTCTCCTTTCAAGGTACAGGTTAATTTTGATATTCCCGTATTTGAAGGTCAGATAGATGCGGATTCCCTAGACAAATGGTTAAATCTGTTAGAAGGTTATTTCTCTGTTCATAATTTTTCTGGCAGGGAAAAGATCACCTTTGCACTTCTTCAAGCTCTCCCCCATGTCAAACATTGGTGGGAAACTTACTGGGAACAAAGTTCCACAAAGGAGTCTTGAATATATGGGGTCGAGCCCACTTGGGATTTTTTTGTGGATGCGGTAAAGGAACAGTATTACCTTGTTGGCAACTATGAGAATCAGTACATGAGATAGAACACATTGCGGCAAGAGAGGGTCCAAAAATTTCCAGAGCTCACGAATACCTTCCATACCTTTCACACCAAGCTGGGCATCAAAGACTCTGAACAACATTTGGTTCTGAAATATCGTGGGGCTTTACATAGATACATCCAAAATGAAATGTATTTTCTGGACATCTCATCACTCGGTGTTGCTTATCAATATGATGTTAAAATCAAGAAGAAATTTAAGCACCAAAACAAACGAGAGTTTGGGTCCGCAAATCTACAACACCAAAGTATGATAAAGATGGCCCTAACAAACAGTATTCTAAAAACCAATCCAAGCCACAGGAAAAGAAGGGTCATGGGAAGACAAAGAAGGACACTGAAAAATGGTGTGATATCCACAAAATCCCCTAACACAACACCAATGAATGTCACTCAAAATAGTCATTGGTGTCTGAGATCAAAGATAAGGACCCAAACCCTGATTCTGAATATGATTATGAAAATACTGGTAAAAGAAAGATCATCGATGTAGACTCCACTGCTATTCTCGTGACTGTAGCGATTCAACCAGAAGAGCCAACAGATCCTGAAGAGGGGAAGCGCCTTTTTCATTCACAGATGTGGTTGAAGGGGACCCTGCTGCATTTTATTGTTGATAGCGGAATCCAAGACAAACCTCATCTCAACAAAGGTCGTCAAACAGTTGGGATTGTCGACAACACCACACCCGCATCCATGCAACATAGGGTGGCTTCATTAGGGATGAGATCTTTGTGTCAGCCAATAGTATCAATTGTCCTATGACATCCATCCCTTCAAGGATGAGGTATTATTTGAGGTTTCCCCACTGGATGTATGTGATGTTCTCTTGGGCCAACCATATATGTGGAAGCACCATGTTGTTTATGAGTCTCGACCCCGCAATGTCATTGTTTCTCTGGGGGGTCATCTCTACAGAATTCCAGAGGTAGTTTCAACTACTATTCCACCTAAACAATGCTGCAAGGTAGTATCTCATACTACAAAATTCAGCTTCTTCACAATCTATTCAAAAGGTGAACAAAAGAATACTACAACCACTACAGCCTCGGCCCAAGCACCTTCTATCCAGAAGAACTAGGTCAACAAGATTACAACAAAGTGTAAATATTCTTTCTTCACACAGTCATCTCAGGTAGCATGACTAGTTGAACAGATTCAACCCCGCCAATAACAGGTTCGTGACAACCTTCCACAAACCAAGCAACACGACGTCTCCAACAAGGCAAGCAACTCACCAAGTTTTAGATTCAACAATTGCTTTCCCCTCTCCCCTGGGAATTCAACGCAGTGGAGAACATTTCTTCCTAATGAGGGAGGATCGATATAGGTGGATATCGGTTGCCACGAACCTATTCCACTAGTTTGAAAAACAATTTTTCACCTTAGAGTTTTTTTGGCAGTATTTCGGGTTCCAAACTTCTGGGGCTATTTTGAGGCCCTAAATGACGTCTTTTGGGGATTTTGGGTTCAGGGGGATGCCAAAGGAACATACTTTGACTAGTCTAAAATCATTCTTCTTAGTTATACCTTTCCAACGGTGTATTGAGCACCCAAAAAGGAGATTTTATGAAAAAGTTACGCCCCCAGGAAGTTGACATATCAACTACCCCCATCAGGGTCCACAAACCTTTTGGCTTTTCATCTTTTGGGGTTAGGGTTTTGGATTTTATTTATGTTAAAAATTCTTTTGGAGGCTCATTTTAATGATCATGTTCTTGCAAATGAGAGTAGTCATCACATCTATTCTCAGAGATAAGCTTCCACCATTCTAGCAAGTCTTTCACTCTGTATTTTTACAGCCTTTGTACAATTTCACTCATTAATAGAATTTGTATTAATGTATCTCTGTTTTTATTGTTGCATCTCCGATACATTTATTTTATATTGTTGGATATCCGAGATATATCTATACATTTCTTTATTATATCTCCACTCTCATTTCCTGCCGAAAATAATCCAGATCATGGTTTGCTAATAGTTTTCCTAGCAACAATTTCCTTTGAGTTCCCAGCTCAGAAATTCCTAGCTATCTGTGCCAGAGAGACCCTAATAAACGAATGAGATTCCCGAGGGACTGAGTTCAATGAAGGGGTGCATTCCTTGAGTTGGACAGGTCAAGAGGAAGAGAGTTGGCGGAAAACCGGGATAGTTGTAGGAGAATAGTCCTTCACAGCAAAGCCGTATGGAGGCTTCATGTAGATTTATTCTTCCAGATCCCCATTTAGGAATGTTTTATTCAGATCTATCTGTTCTACTTCAAAATAAAATATAGCAATAACAAATAACCTAAATCTTATATAAGTTAACTTGGCAACATGAGAAAAAATCTCACCAAAATCAATTCCCTCAACCTAGGAATAACCCTTTGCTACTAACTGAGCTTTATATTTCTCCACTTTTCCTTCTACATTCAGATTCCTTTTAAATACCCATTTTCTTCTAATGGGATTTCTTCCAGTCGACAAGTCCACTGTAAGGTAGCTAGAGAGGTAGTGGGGGGGCCTAGAGGGCCCATAGTGATAATAGTGGAGGTCATTCAATGTAAGGTGGACTAGGTCCACTATATTATTAAATAAGGCCC
>ML781994.1:641674-671183 GCA_009831015.1 Picea engelmannii
CACTTAAATGAAATTCTATCCAAACTATAAAAAAAAAAGTGAACCACCTTTATTCAAGATCTGACAAAAGAGTAAGTTATCACACAAAATACCCAACATAACAATATATTTAAATATATGTTTATAAACTTTCTTTATCATACTTATAGTTTTTATAAATAAATTATAATATATTTAAGTATAAGTTTATAAATTTTGTTTGTCATACTTATAATTTTTAGAAAAAAAATTTGATTTTATTTAAAAAACAAATATTGAAAAAAAAAATAGCATAAAAAAAACCATTTAATATAAATAATAAAAAAATCTATCAAATAAAAAAAAGAGTGAACCACTTTTATTCAAGATATAAAAAAAATAAAAATAAATAAATAGATAACACCATTCACTATAAGAAAATCCAACAACTTTTTACTTATGTTTAGCAAACATTGAATTTCTTCACTTAACAATGTTAACAATTACTTAAACAACTTTCTCTTTCTAGTGAATTGAAACTTTATTTATTATTCATTTTTATTTTAAAACATACAAAATTATGAAAAAGAGAACTTTATTTATTATTAAACTTTTATTTAACACATTACAAAGTAAAAATTGGTAATGGTTTATGTTAAGGAAATTATGAAACAGAGAAATTGGAAACTTCATTTATTATTCATTTTGTTAATAAAGTATAAAGTAAAAATTAGTAATGGATTATGTTAACAAAGTATAAAGTAAAAATTAGTAATGGTTTATGTTAAAGGAATTATGAAAAGAAGAATTGAAAACTTTATTTATTATTCATTTTTGTTTAACAAAGTAAAAATTAGAAATATGAAAAAGAGGAATTGGAAATTTTATTTATTATTCATTATTATTTAACAAATAAAAAATTAGAATTATGAAAAAGAGGAATTGGAAATTTTATTTATTATTCATTATTATTTAACAAATAAAAAATGACAAATAATAATGATTTATCCCATTTCTTCATCCTGTGAGCATCACCTGATGCAATGAGTGCTAAGTGGACTATTCAAATCATGGAAATTATTGGTCAGTTGAGATTAATACTCATGCATATATTAATGAATTACACTACACAGTTAATCCCAAAAATAATATCTAATATGTTTCACTATTGAAGCCCCTCTATGCTTAAATAATAAGAGTGAAGGGAGCCTTAACTCGATAGTTTAATGTTGCACTGTGGAAGCCCCTCTATGCTTAAATAATAAGAGTGAAGGGAGATTTAACTGGATAGTTCATAAGGCACAATACTTGCTAAAGTTTTGCAAATGGGGTAGCAAGCTAAGTGGGCTTTATTGTGGGAAAAACTCCATAGTTAAGTGCGTTTGAGCCAGAGACGTCTTGGGATGGGTGACCACCTGGGAAGTCCTGGTTATATATGGTTTCAATCTCATTTCTTCACCCCTGTGAGCATCACCCGATGCAATGAGTGCTAAGTGGACTATTCAAATCATGAGAATTATTGGTCAATTGCGACTAACAATCATGGATATAGGTCATAGATTAATGACTTACACTCTAGAGTTAATCTCGAAAATTATATCTAATATGTTGCATTGTGGAAGCTCCTCTATGATTAAATAATGATTTATGTTCAAAAAATTATGAAAAAGATGAATTATGATAAAAACGAGAATTATTGTTTTAATGTTTAAGTACTAATACATTGATTTTAGATTTTTTATTTTTTTTAATGTTTTAAGTCATGATATGCTAAAATTAGAGTAGAAACATTTTTTTGAAAAATTGGTTAAGTGTTAGGGTTGGATTTATACAAAGATTTAAATGTAGTATACTAATTTTTTTGTAATTTTTCACTTGTATAAAGTGTCTCATGGTCCTAATGTCTTATGAAAATAAAATATGTTGTATGTTTTTTCAAGTTTATGGGAAGTTGAATTTATGTAGAGTAGATGAGTTGAAAGGGATATAGAATATTATTAATTTATAGGTTGGGTCTATTTATAGTCTTGGAACATTCAAAAGTTAAAGGAACAATTGATTTATCATTTGTTTATCTATATGGATTTAAGATTCTTACAAAGTACAGTTAATATCATTTTGAGTTTAACGCTTCATTCTTATTTCTTTAAAAAAATGAAAGAATTAATCTACACAATGTTTTAATTGCACATGACACTCTCAGATATCCACACATTCATTGATGAGTCATGTTTTGTTGATTCCATCATGCACACTGGGAAAGATCATAATTGAATAAATTGTTGTCATTGATTTCAGAGGAAAGTATGTATTCAAATGTAAATGTGACTTTAATAAATACAAAAGTGGAAGTGAATTAAAAAAAAGGTAAAAATGAAAGTGGAGTAAAAGTGCACATGATATTTTCACATGGATTTAAAACCCATGGTGGTAGTTTATGCATGGTATGTTAAAAAGTGAATTAAAAAAATGAGAAAATTAATTATTTGTTTAATAAAAGTCGTGTCTTTTCAAATGAACATGACTTTTCATGTAAATATTATGGTATAGTATAAATGAAGAAGATGATTATGAGAAAAAATGTGTGTGTGAGTGAAAAATTAATATTCTTATGCATACCATTTGAGGAGTGACTATTGAATATCATTCAAGGGGCGACAATTAAATATTAGCAAATATCAGATTTGGTGTTTTAGCAAATAAATTTGGCATTATAGAAAGAAAAAATTGTAAAAGCATATCTAAGGTAGAACTAGAAGCAAGAAGATCTCGTGAAGGAAGAGTGAAAGAACAGGGAGCGAGCGTCAAGAAAATTTGATGAAAGCAGAAGGAGTGTGTGTCGAGTTGATCTGGAGAAAGTAGAAGTAGGGAGTGCAGAGCAGATATGGTGAAAGCATAAGTAATGAGCGTAGAACATATTTAGTGAATATAGAAGCAACAAGTACACTAGTGAAGGAAATACAAACTTGTAAGTAGGTTTTTGCCTACATAACATATAGTTGTGGGGATTGGTGTCTCATGTAGGTAGTTACCTACAAATAGTTGAGGAGGTCAGTGTCTTCTAAAGATCGGTGCCTATAAACAACATAGGGGATTAATGTCTCTTGTAGGTAGGTGCCTACAAACATGTTACAACAAAGGGGATTGGTATCTCTTATAGGTCAGTGCCTACAAACAATAGAGGGGATTGGGGTCTCTAGTAGTTTGGTTCCTACAAACATTTTTAATTGTAGGTTGGTGCCTATAGATTAATAAAAAAAAGTTTTTGTGGTTTTCTCCCGAAAGGGTTTCCACATTAAATATTGTGTCTTCTGATTTTTATATTTATGTGATTTCTTCATTATGGTTTATGAATGTTAAAAAAAAATATAACATTATATTGATTCAACCCCCCCACTCTCAGTATAAGTGTGTGCTCAGCAATTGGTATTAAATTCAGTTCCTTCATAAATACTCTAACCATTGCAAGGTAGATGTAACATCCTCAGCCACCCACAGGCCAGGGCATGCTACCTTCAACCCCAACCTTGGAATTCATACTCTTACCGATACCTTCTTTAATTAATAAACACACATAAGATACAAGATTTAATGACATGCACAAAAATATCCAGCAAGCATGCATAATCTAAAATTTAGTTAAACGATAATTAAAATACACAACAAAATACATTCATACACAGATAATAATATCACAATAGAGAGCACTTATCTTTATAAAAAGGCGGCACCAACTGGTTGTTGACTAAGGACGTTCCATCGAACCATAGACACCACTGCTCCAAATCTCAATAGCAGTGTCACCCCCGTGCCAGGGCTATGAATCCACAAGGACAGTTCCAGAGTGTGCTTGGGTTCCCAAACCAGTCATCTCTCAAGCTCTCACAGGTTTCCCAACACCCACAAAAATCCAAGTACCCAAATCTCTTCTACCCAGCCTGTACCGCCCAAGAGACTGGACCTCCACCCTTCTCTCTCGCACAGTCCCTCAGGCAGTCCTTCTTGTTTTTACTAGGGCCTCCAGCACAACTGGACCAAAATATCAATGTGGGAACTCTCAGGACTCACAATTGTGAACAAAACAGGGCATCTGCCAATACATCTCAGACATGTAGACCCCAAGTCATGACTGGATTTCACCAACGACCATTACAACCAACTATCATGTGGCTAATTCTCAACAGTTCCTTTCCCTTTACCAGGACAAGACGCATGTGAGGATGGATCAATGGATGGGTAAGGGAGTGCATGGAAGTGTGTGAGGGAAGAACGGGATAACGTAGAGGTCATGGAGCGGACGAGCCAATGACCAACCCCACAATCAAACCAGGGATGGGTTTAAGTATTTTCGTGGGGAAATCATGAACCTCCTGGCCTTCCCCAAAAAGATCACATAACTGATCCCATCCCTTAGGAAAAAAGGTAATTAACATAGGAATAAACATTCATCCCCTCAAGCCCCCTCTCTTGTGGAATCATATCCCCCTATAACTCTAGTCCTTATCCATCTAGCAACAAACAATGTGTTTATTATTAATAATGATCAAAACATTACATTTCTTGGGCATACTGACCCTTTAATAATTGTTTGGGCACTCAGGCCTCTCAAAATTGTAACACTACATTATTTAAAATGGGGGTTCAAAACCTGGGGTGTTACATCCCCTCCCCCTTATTTTGGCACTATCCTCGGTGCATATACAAAATAGAGATCAAAATTTCAAATTTATTCAAAAAGATGCGGTTACTTTGCCTGCATGGCATCTTCATGCTCCCAGGTAGCATATTCATGACCGTAGCAGGTACACTGATCTTTCACCATCTCTATAATGTGATTCCAGATCATTTTGACTTTTTTGTCCAATACCTGCACTGGCTGAACCTGAAAATATCCCTTTGTCTCTACTTGGATTAGTTTCCAATCAATAACATGGTTAGGATCATGTACATATTTCTTTATTAAAGAGACATGAAATACATTATGCACATTCATGGAAGCAGACAATGCAAGCATGTATGCAACTGGTCCTATTCTGTCCAATATTTCAAATGGACCACATAATCTGGCTACCATCTTTGTACAACTACCCAATTTCAGAGAGATTTTTGTGGGCTTCACTTTCAAAAGTACATGTTCCCCTACTTTAAATTCTCTATCTTTCACGTTCTTGTCTGCATAAACTTTCTATCTATCCTAAGCGACCTTTAAATTCTACTTGATCTTAACCACCTGGTCTTCGATGTCCTTGAGCAACTCCAGCCCAAGTACCACTCTATTTGTTGGGTTGTCCCAACTTACTGGAGTATTGCATTTCCTACCATACAAGGCTTCAAATGGGCTCATTCTCAATGAAGATTGATACCCATTATTATATTCAAACTCAACCAAGTGTAAGTAATCTTCCCACTTAGATGGCTTATCCATCACATATATTCTCAACATGTCTTCAATTATTCGATTGACTCTCTCTGTTTTCCCAACTGTCTGGGGATGATATGCGGTGATAAAATTTAGATTTGTGCCAAATCATTTAAACAATTACCTCCAGAAATTAGAGGTAAACTTTGTATCTCTGTCCGAGACGATTGTCCTAGGTATCCCATGCAACCTAGTAATTTCCTTCATGAAAATTTCTGCAATATTAGTCGTTGTATGTGTTGTCTTCACGTGCACAAAATGAGCAGTCGTTATTAATTTTTCAACCACCACCATGATTGAATAATGTTTCTTATTCATTATGGGTAATCTTGTGATGAAATCCATGGTGATCACTTCCCATTTCTTCTCTGGAATTGGCAATGGCTGCAACAAACCCGTTGGGGGCTTATGCTCAACCTTCACATTCTAACATTCCATACAACATCCTTCTTCATTCCCAACCAAAAGAACTAGATTCTTACTGTTCTAATTGTTTTCGGGTAACCAGGATGTCTAGCACAAGGAACATCATGCATTTCCTTCAGTACCAAATTCCTCATTTCTCCGAAACTAGGAACATAGATTCTATTTTTATGCATGAGTAATCCGTCTTCCTTTATCTCATACTCCTTTATTTTCTTCTGTACATCTCCTTGCTGTAAGTTTTCCTTTACCTGTAGGTAATGTTGATCTATAACAAGACCATCTAAAATTATGCTCTTCAAGTCTGATTGATGCATACTGACAATAGTAGCATGCATGAGATGCACTCTCCTACTAAGTTCATCAACAACCTTTTTCTCCTTCCCCTTGATATGCTTGATATCGAATTCATACTCACTTAAAAATTCCAACCATCTTGTTTGCCTGGCATTCAAGGTTGGTTGTTCAAAAATATAATTCAGGCCAATGTGGTCTATTCTTAATTCAAATTTATTCCCCATGAGATAATGCCTCCACATCCTCAAGACGTGAACAATGGAAGCAAGTTCCAATTCATGTGTGGCATAGTTCCACTAATGTTCCTTAATATTTCTAGACTCATATCCAATGACAAGTCCATTTTGCATGAGGAATCCCCCAAGTCCTTCCTTGCATGCATCTGTACATACCAAAAAAAATTCATTTGGGTCAACAATCTTTAACATAGGTGCACTAGTAAGTAATTCCTTCAAGAGATTAAAATTGTTTTCACACTTGAGTGTCCATTCAAATTAGTTCCCTTATTTTGCAAAGAAGTGATGGGATGAGAAATCTTAGAGAACCCTACTATGCACCTTCTATAGTAGCCAACTAATCCCATAAAATATTTGACGTCTAACACATTTCTGGGTTTTGGCCATCCTCTAATGTCTTCAATCTTCTCTTAATCTACTGCTATGCCCTGCTCTGAAATAATGTGTCCCAAGTAATGGATCTTCTTTTGATAAAAAAAACACTTAATACACTTGGCATACAACCGATGTTCTCTCAGTACTTACAATACCAGTCTTAAGTGATGTTCATGCTCCTCTTCAGACTTAGAATAGATAAGTATGTCATCCAGGAATACTATGACAAATTTGTCCAAATAATTTCTGAATATGCCATTCAATAGCACATGAATACAATTGGTGCATTGGTTAGTCCAAATGGAATCACTACAAATTCATAATTCTCATACCTGGTCCTAAAGGTTGTCTTATGAATGTCTTCTTCCTTGATTTTTACCTGATTGTATCATGCCCTTAGGTCAATTTTTGAAAATATTTTTGCTCCTCTTAGCTGATCAAAGAGGTCATCAATTTGAGGAAGAGGATACTTGTTCTTTATAGTGTACTTGTTCAGATGTCGGAAGTCAATACACAGCCTCAAGGTTCCATCCTTATTTTTGATAAAAAGTACTGGTGCTTCCCAAGGTGAAACACTTGGACGTATGTACCCTTTCTCCAACAATTCCTCCAACTTCATTTGTAATTCTTTTAACTATGGTGTGTTCATTCTGTAAGGTGTTTTTGACACAGGGGAAACTCCTGGCACTAAGTCAATTGAGAAATATATCTCCCTCCTTGGTGGCAATCCGGGTATTTCTTGGAATACATCTTCAAATTCCTGCAGCATCGATAAATCTTCAAGGCTTGGCCCCTTTGTATTATCTAGCTCTTCCACATGAGCTGCATACAGTTGGCATCCTTTTCTAAAATATATTTTCAACTATAAATCTAAAATCTCCCTTATAGAGATGGGTCTTGGAACTCCTTTCAGAGTTCTCTATTTTCCATTTCCATCAAGACATGTAAATGTCTTGTTATGACAATCTAGGACAACATGATGCTTGTCCAACCAATCCATCCCAATCAGAACATCATAAGACCCCAATGGTATGATATTTAGATTAGTGCTAGTATTCATGCCATTAAGCCTTATGGAACAACTTCTGACCATATCATGGATTCTTCTTTTGGTTCCAGTGGCTAACTGAACCAAACTTGATTTTCCAAGTTTACTTTTCTCCAAATGTAGTCTATCCACTATCTTAGGATCAATGTAGCAATGAATTGCTCCTGAATCAATCAAAATAGAAACATGATGATTTGTGATATTACCTTCCACCTCAATCATATTGGACTGGTACTCTGCTTGTCGATCATTTAAAGATGCATATATTCTTCCCATATATTTGACTATTGTAGCCTCTTGGACGTTGTGAACAGTCTTCACTCTGTCTTTTCTGTGTGGGAAATCCTTGTACATGTGATCTTCTTTGCATCCCCAACATTGGATTGGTGGTATTCCCCTTTTTCCCAAGGAATCTTCTTTCTTGGATTCCCCCTTAGCATACTGATCTTGTCGATTTCTATTAGGATCATTCCTATTGAAGGGAGGTTTGAATCCTTTCCTCCTCTAATCAGACTTCTCATTTTTATTTTCCTCCCAAGATTTCTGCAGGGATTCTCTTCCTTGACCTTGCTCATACAAGTATTTACCCTTCTTGATGGCCTTAGTCAAGGTCCTGGGTTCATCATACTTGATATTTTCCTTATAAAAGGTTGGCAATCCAATTGGAAATCTCATCACCAATGAACTTGACATATTTTAAAAATCCCAAGAACTTATTCTCATACTCTGCCATAGTCATGCTTCCCAACCTGAGTTCAAAGAACTCCTGCATTTTCTTTTCATAGAAATGCTCTGAGAGGTACTCCTTATGGAAGTACTTCTTGAACTATTTCCAAGTGATCCTACTTTCATTAACATGTTCCACTTACTTCAGTTGGTCCCAATACATCGCAACCTTCCCATGTAAATTGTAGGTGGCAATCCTGGCTTCCAGATTTGATGAATAGTTATGCAACTAAAAATATCTTCGGAGCCCAAGAAACCATGATTTGGCATCATCTTCCCTTTCTCTTTCACCATTGAAGGAAGGTGGATTGATCTTCCTCATTGTTACACATCAACATTACTCTCTTTGATAAGTGTCGCACGTGTCGCATGTTCCTCGCAACTGTCGCATGTTGTTCACAAGTGTCGCGAATGTCAAACAAAGCATATTGCTATGATGATGACACTAAAGAGACACTTAGAATACCTCAAACACTTGATTTGAAGAAAGAGAATGGCTAACTGAAGTCAGGTATCTCTTGCCACCTAAAAGGAGCTCTCAAACTAGAGTTTTAGGAGGGAGCGCTCCCCTACATCACCCTTAGGAGCGTTGGCGCTCCCCTATAAGGTGATAGGGAGCATTATAACACTAAACCACCCCTCTGAAGGAGTGCTACCAATATTTGAAGTGTTGGCGCTCCCCTTGAGCCTACTAGGGAGCGTTATAGCGCCTTGATGCCCCTTTTGAGGGAGCGCTGTCTAATCTGGGCAGCGGTTGATCTGTTAAGGAGAATAAGGGGAGGATATTTCAAGTTTGGAAGGCAGTTGCAGTCAAATTCCTGGTTCAATCATGATCTTAGGAGAAGATCCCTGATCTAAGGAGGGAATTCCTCAACTTACCCTAAATATACCCCAAGAGGTTAAGCCTTTATAAACCTATATAAATAGGCTCTATGATGGTGAATAGGAGGAAGAATTGTAAGCATGAAACCTATGATCTCATAGGAAACACACAGTGAACTGGAGGAAAGTGATCAGTAAAGTTGTTGTCATCTAGATCGTGGATCTTTTGAGCAAGGGTTAGACAAAGGGGACTTGACGAAGCTGTCGCATTCGCATCTGCGGTTGTAAGTTACTTCTGTCATTGTTCTCATTAATATGCCACGCTTGGCCTGTTTCTTTCTAGTTTTTGTCTAATTGTACATGAACTTATCTCTGATAGATAGATCTATTTCAAGCTAATATCAATAGAGTAGGAAGTGGTTGTACTATTGTTTGTCTACAGGGCTCATCGAGGAGTGAAAGATTGGAGCTCAACTCGAAGCGTGCAGGGACAAACGTCGATAAAAGGTACTTCTCTCCTCCTTCCTTCTCATTCATTAGTTTGTATAGATCTGAAAGGAAGTCAGTGTCCATGTTAAGCATCTTCTGTCTTAATAGTTAAGAGTCTATCTCTCAAGAGGAGATCTACCTGTCCGCAGGGAGATTTTCCTTCAACAAAAACTGGCGACTCCGCTAGGGAGTCTCGAATCGGAACTGCTTGGTTTTGATTTATCCTCATAAACCTTGTCTTACCCCCTTGATTTTTTTCAGACCTGTTTCACCCCTTTTTGATTGATTTCATGAGCTGATTGACTCCCTACCCCATCACACTCAGCTTGATTGACAAGACTAGACTGCAATTTTTGGATTTTTTGACATTTTTAGAAGCTTCTCAAGCCTGGCGCCCCTGTGGCTGTGTTAACAAAGCGCCAATGCTCCCTGAATGTCTTACACAGAGTGCTATAACACCTGGTACCCCTTACACCAGAGAGCCAACTCTCTTTTGGCCAAAAACCTTTCCAAAATTGCCTTTTTCAGGGTCTAGTCTCTGTGTTTTATTTGCTGAGCTTCTATGTGAGTCAATGTTTCTTCCCATTCAACTTTGACATCCTTCTTTCTGAGGAACAAATACCTTGTTGTTTATATTTTGTAGCCTTCTTCATTATTTTTGAGTTTTTCCGTTGATTGGGAGTTTGAAACCAATGCATTTTTTGTTCTCTCCTTTTTGATTGAGCGAGAAACTCTGGTGAAGGACATCAGAAGCCTACAAATCTCTCCATTTGGTTTTAGTTAAGGACATTGTTCTTCGACATTTCTTTTGGTGTGAAGTTCTTGATTTTTCTTTGTTTTTTCTTTTCTTTTGCTTCTTGTTTTTTATCGCAACAAGAGGGTGTATTGTTTGTACGAAACCCGCTTATGTTTGTATGAGTTTCCTTGATCCAAAAGGATAATTGGCAGGAAGAATATTGTTTCAAATTAATCATTATTCATATACAAACATTAAAGAGACATCTTCATGATTGATTTTTCATATTAGAAGGCATTTCAAAAAAATTTAGCACCACATTGGATTTAATTGAAGAAAATTTGTTTGAGGACATTCCTTCTTAGTGCTTGTTAGTGAAAAGAACTCTCTCTCTCTCCCTTAAATAGATCTTCACCGAAAAGAAATGACTGCTTATCATCTTTGATGCATTTTTTTTGGATTGAGTTGTCATTCCATCCGTTTCACTTCCATGCACCCCTTTTTTGAATAAAGAACAACTATTAAATGAACGCTAATTAAAAAACTATCTAGAACATTTTCTTTTCTAGGATCCTCCACCAACAGTAGACTAGGATTGGTACTTTGGATTAGGCTGTGAGCATAACTCTCCAAAGTTTCCAAAACAAACATTAGCATCTTGAGCTAGGGAGAGTCAAATCCAATTGCCGTATAAGTCTACCTGGGATCCCCCTCTCACACAGGGGTTGCACACGAGGTCGCACTCGGGAAGCTACGAAGATTATCCCTTCGTGGTTTGACTGATTGTAGTGGTCAGATCATATTATGGGGATCGCTTAAAGGTATACCCACAAGGTTGAGTGGAAGCCTTTCAAGTTGATTTTGGGCTAGATACCCTGCCCGTACGTTCGGACTGGACTGTCGACTGTACCCGCCCAGGGGTTGACTGCGAATTGGTAACCTTAGTGGCCATAATATTTAGGGTCTTACACAAGGTGACAGTGAAGGGAAGTCTCACTGTACCTGGAGCAGACATTGGTCAGACTCACTCGGGCTCCTTGGAGGGTAAATCCACAATTACTGCGTGGAAGCTTGCACCAAGGCGTAAGTTCAGTAAGCAGGTTTCCATTGTAACTATTCCACCATATCCCCGCCCCTTCTTGACTTGATCATGCGACGTTGGATTTCATCACCAACTAGTACGATCATCGAGAGAAGGTCCTGTTTGCTTGGTTGTGATTCCTAGATTCTATTAGCGTATGTTGTTTCTTTTCAGTAGTTGGCCATAGATCTTTTTCGTCGACTCTTTTTCGCCAACATCGACCCTCCACGCCATTCACGGAGGCTATAGGGACTTCCTCTAGAAAATATGGAAGGGAATACCCCTTTACCCCCTCATTCTATGGAGGAATCTCCTCAATAGATTGAGGTTCAAGATACTACAACCTCCCAAGAAGATGTTCCCACTCCTTTAGAAAATTTTTGAATTGTTTCAGAGTCTCCGAAAGATTTCCACATTCCGGAGGGATATGAGCGACGTGTTCTCCAATTGAATTCAGTCGGTGAATTTGTCGTTGTGAATCCTTCTGACATTCCGACTGGGCCTCATTCAAACCCTTTAGTCGATGAACCCTTTTGGATCGCAAACATTGTTCGAAGTCCACCGCACATGGTGCGGGATCTTTATGGAGCAGGAATAGGTGCTGACGTGCCTATCACCTACACCGTACCCTTAAACCATTTTACCAGTACTACCATTTTTTTGGCCACACCATCCGTTGGTCTGAACACATCATACATTGGCCCAAGATCCACTTTTTATCTCCAGACGACCCATTCTACAATGGTCCCTCACGTTTCGACTATTCCCGTCGGTAATGCGGTGGTTAGCCAAGCTGCAATTGGCACACTAGTAACACCTAGACCTTCATCATCACTCCCTTTTGGGTACATAGCACTAAATTATTCCGCTACCACTACTACCCAAGTTATGCCAGGAAGTTCCATACCTATACAACAACCCGAAGGGATCGGTCTTGGTGGTCTTAATCCTTTCAGCGGTATCGGTCAGTCATTTACGTCTGGTTCTCAGATTTCGGGAACTCTACCTCAAGATGGTGGGCATCCTCCCACCGGAGGACAATTTCCATTTGGAGGGCACCCTCATGATGGGGGGCAGCCTCAATCTAGAGCCTACCATCAACTGTATGGATAAAATGTGTCTACCACACCTAATCCGTGGAATATCCCTTTTCCAGGAAACCCACAGTTCTCGGGGGGACACAATTCTCAAGCTCCACAACAACCTCCTTATGGAAAAATGCCGAATTCGGCTTATAATCCTCAAAACCCATTCACTTATCCTCCGCTCGCACATGTTTCTCAAAAAACCTCAAATCCTATGTACCCTGGTCAACACCAACCTTATACAAGAGGGCCCACTAGTTACAATTATCCGCACAACCCAGTGTATGGTCCTAATGGTGTCCCTATGCCACACCAGTATTACCCATAGGTTAACCGACAACTGCCTTTCCTGGAAACTCTGGACCTTCCAGACTTGTCTTGGTTAACAAATGATCCTATTTTTCATTCTCTGGTTTGTCCAGCTATTCCAGCTAAACTTCCTTATGATATTCCAAAATTTGATGGAAAGTCTGGAGAATACCCAAACAACCATGTGATGACTTTCCATCTATGGTGTTCATCCAACTCCCTCATGGACGATTCTATACGTTTGCATCTTTTCCAATGAACGCTTACGGGTTCTACAGCAAAATGGTACATTGAACTACCCCGTGCTTCTTTTCATGATTTTAACTCTCTCGCCATGTCCTTCCTCACACACTTCCAATTACCCATTCGATACGAGATGGGTACTGAAATATTGACCTCCCTTCGTCAGAAAACTTCCGTACATATCTCAGATCATATTCATGAATGGAGACGACGAAGAAGGATAATCAAAGCGGTCATCCCTGACCAATTATTAGCGGAATGGTTTACTAAATCATTGTTACCCCAGATCGCTCGTGATGTTGCCATGGGTGGTGTAGTCACCGAGGAAGAAGCCATTGCTCGAGCTCAGTATTTGGATTTGGTTTATTCACAATCTGGTACTCTGTATGAGTTGATACCAAATGCTACCCGTGCCACTAATGATCCATCCAAACCATCATCTACCTCACACATGGATGGAGTCATTGGCTCCGTCAAAACCCAATCTCCTTCCCAGTCGACTGGAACAACCGAGTGGTCCGCTCTGACGCCTGCTCCTAGTAGGACTGCACCCTCTTCTAGCCCCCCTCAAACTCAGGTCTCTGAGGTGAATGCGGTCCAATCGACCCCTTCACAACAACCTGGGGGCAAGAAGAAAGCAAGAAATAAACCCAAGAAAAATAACAACAATGAACAACCAAAAAATCAACCTCAAACCCCTGCTACTGGAAAACAACCACAACGAAAACCGAAATTCCCATGTCTCATTTGCGGTGATGATCACTACACCCAAGACTATCCACATCGCGATGAAGTGGCCAAGATATTTAAGGGAAATTCACAACCCGCTATGCTTACTCAACCTTTTCCACATCAACAATCTTTGGTTGCTCAAACCCCCACTCCAGGGAGAAGTTCCAACCAATCCCATGATGAGGCCTCGACAAGTGCCCACATTTACATGTTTAACAGGATTAATCTGACGACTCGCGCTACGACATATGACACACCAATTAAACCTGATAAGCCGAAACTACTAACGGTTCCTCACCAGACCCATTACCGTCGTCCGTTAGTCCTTCGTCTGCTAGCCTTCCGTTCGGGCCACTTCAGATTGAGAAACCTTCATTTGACTCCATTTTACGCCCTCTTAAGAGCACTATCTGAAAATCTACCTTTAATCCTAGTTCGCGGGCTACCCAAAACTACAACATTGTTGAAGATTTGGCTCAAGCACCGTGTGCTATGTCTGCTCTGGAAGTTCTACAACACTGTCCTAGCCAACGTAGAACGCTCTTGGCTACCATCGGCACCTTCGATCCTGAGTCGTCTAATAGCCTCACATTTAATCTGGATGATCATCAGCCTCTACTCTCCCACCAACTAGCTTTTCAAATCGATGTTGTTGTCCACAATCAACAAATACACCGAACTATCTTGGATGAGGGAGCCTCTACTTGTGTCATGTCTTTATCTTGTTGGAAAGGCTTAAAATCACCTGCCCTTAACAAATCCCCCATGATGTTACGCGCTTTCGATGGGCGAGGTTTTCATCCTCACAGACTGTTACAATCCTTAGCCGTTCAGTTGGGCAGCAAAACTGTTACTGTTGATGTCGAGGTGGTCGATGCCCCCCTCGATTACAACCTACTACTTGGAAGAAGTTGGTTCTACACTATGACTGTCGTCGCCTTGTCGGTGTTTCGATGTGTTCAATTCCCCCATCAAGGAAAAATTGTCACTATCGATCAACTAGATTTCTGTACACCCGACGCTCGTGCCCCTATCACCAACAACATTCCTTTTTTGGGAGACCACAAAGTTACGTATGAAAGCGTTGGTGTTGGCTTGTTAAAATATTCTAGCCTTATGGGTACTTTCCCTACACCACTTCCACCCACCACACATCATATTTCCACCGTCAATATGATTTCGACTATGCCTTATCAATCTTTGGAATCATCTGACCCTTGGATTGTACCTAGTCCTATGGAATTTGATGTGCTAGGTGACACCATGACACTTAGCCCAGCTGAGGCCGCATACATAGATATTAAATATTCCTCTCCCTCCCTGGACAACCCCCACCTATTGGCACCCGATGCCTACTCGATGCCGTCATGGTTGGATTCCCTATCGCCCGCAATCGACTACATTTCCCAAATTTTCCCTTCCGATGAATCTATCATGGAGATGCTTAGTATTGACGATGTACCTTGGGATGATAACCATCATCAATCCTCTTTTCTTCCACCTCTGGAAGAAATTAATCAAGACATACACTATGTCTTCCCTCCTGATGTTACCCATTCTCCACAATCTCCCATCCTCACACAATGTACTCTTTCTCAGGGGAATATGGGCAATATCTCTACTACGATCATTATTGATATTTCGATGAAAGAGGGAGTTGTGGAAAACATTAACCTTGGTGATAATTGCACACCCGAAGAAGTGGTATCTTATACCGCTCTGTTAAAATAATTTCACGATGTCTTCGCTTAGAGCTACGAGGAAATTCCAGGGATCGACCCTTTGATCATCGTGCATGAAATCAAGACTTACCCTGGCGTGAAACCTGTCCGACAGAAACTCCACCTAGTCCATCCCAAGAAAATCGCGGCTATAAAGGTAGAAGTTGAGAAACTCTTAAAATCTGGCTTTATCTATCTCATCCCTTTGACATAATGGGTCTCCAACCTTGTTCCGGTTGCCAAAAAACAAGGGACCATCCGTGTCTGTGTTGACTATCGGGATCTCAATAAGGCTTGTCCAAAGGACAAATTCCCTATGCCCTTCATCGACCATATCATTGATAATTGCACTGAGAGCGTAATATTCTCTTTCATGGATGGCTTCTCCGGGTATAACCAGATTGAAATTTTACCTGCTGATCAACATCAGACCACCTTTATCTGCCCATGGGGAACTTTCG
Source organism: Picea engelmannii (assembly GCA_009831015.1). Taxonomy (NCBI): domain Eukaryota; kingdom Viridiplantae; phylum Streptophyta; class Pinopsida; order Pinales; family Pinaceae; genus Picea; species Picea engelmannii. The sequence continues at coordinate 657,836 of ML781994.1, forward strand.
CCTATCGAAATCTACCTTTTGGTCTCAAAAATGCTGGTGCTACTTTCCAGTGGGCCATGTCGTACGCTTTCCACGATATCAAGCATATTGCAGAGCCTTACCTCGACGACTTGCCGACCCACTCATCCAATCGATCAGATCACGTCGATCACTTACGGGCTATTTTTCTTTGATGTCGGTTTTACCGTATCCGCTTGAACCCACATAAATGCATTTTTGTTGTCGAATCCGGTCGAATCCTCGGATTTATTGTCTCTAAAGAAGGGATTAGGGTGGATCCATTAAAGATTAAGGCTATTCTAGCCTTACCCCCACCTACTAATTTAACCCAACTCCAAAGTTTGCAAGGGAAACAAAACTTCCTTTACCGTTTCATTTGTAACTACGCTGAGATAACTAAAGGATTCATGCGATTGTTGCAGAAAAACACCCCCTTCATTTGGGATGACATCGCTTAATGATCGTTTGATGCTCTCAAGCATGCCTTGACCCACACACCTTTGTTGCATCCTCCAGAGTATACAAAGGACCACATCCTTTACTTAGCTGCCTCTACTTCCACTATTGCAATGGTGTTAGTTCAAGAGGACCCCAACGGTGAAGAACATGTGATCTATTACCTGAGCAAGAGTCTATCAGGACCCGAACTCCGATATTCACATGTAGAGAAACTAGCTCTGGCAGCCGTTATCGCTGTCCATAGATTTCGCCATTACATCCTACTATGCACCACCACTATGATTGAGGACTCAAACCCCATGTACCATGTCTTGACACGCCAAGTACTCGGGAAAAAATACTCTAAATGGATCGTCATCCTTCAGGAGTTCGATCTTGAATTTACGAAGTCCAAAGCCAAAAAGTCCCTGGTGTTTACGGAGCTTATCTGCAATCTCCCCCATGCTGATGAAGATAACAAACCTAGAGATTCTCTTCCTGACGAAACTCTTTTTCTCATTAGCACCTCTGATCCTTGGTATGGAGACATCCTCCTCTACCTCCAAACCCAACGCTTTCAGCCCAACATTTCCTGTGAAGAGCGTCGATGTATTCGCCACCATTCTAGTCATTATCTTATTGTCGGCAACACATTTTATCGTCGTGGTATTGACACTATCCTTTGATGATGTTTGATTCATGCAGAGGATTAACATGTTCTGAACGATTTTCACCCTAGAGCCTGTGGTGGTCACCTCTCGGGGATGGCCACAGCCCAAAAAATTCTACATGCCGGCTATTTTTGGCCCTCGATTTTCAAAGATTGTATTGAGGCAGTCAAAAAATGCCCACCCTGCCAAGTCTTTAACAACAAGGCACACACCCACCCTACTACGCTGCACCCCATTATTTCCATCGGCCCCTTCGCTAAGTGGGTTATCGATTTCATGCAATGTAATCCTACCTCAGCCCGGGGGCATGGTTATATAATCGCCGTTGTCGACTACTTTACCAAATGGGTTGAGGCTATGCCTACCTTTCTGAACGATGGTCGTACCATGAATCTGTTTCTTTTTAACCACATCATAACTTGTTTTGGTGTACCACGCGCCATCGTCACCGATCACAGTGCACACTTTAAGAACCAGATGATGAGTGAATTACATGCCAAGTTGGGTTTTATCCATGAAAACCCATCCCCATACTATCCTCAGGCCAACATACAAGTTGAAGCTATCAACAAGGTCCTCAAAACCATGATTCAACTCATGGTAGAGGAAAACAAGACATCCTGGCATCTACAAATTTTCTCCGCTCTCTAGGCTTACCGTACTTCCGTGAAAACTGCAACTGGGTTCACTCCTTTCCAGTTAGTGTATGGCATCGAAGCTATTTTACCAATCGAGTGTGAGATTCCATCTCTGAAACTTAAATTAGAACTCCTACCCCATACTTCTGCCGAAGAAGAACGTTTCTTATATCTATCCAAACTGTACAAAACACATTGTGATGCCGCTCTCGTTAACGAGGCACATCAGAAACGGATTAAAAATCAATACGACAAATCTGTCCATCCTCGGACTTTCGTAGAAGGAGACTTAGTCCTCGTCTATGACTAGGCTCATGAAAAATTAGGGACAGGTAAGTTAGAACCTCTGTGGCATGGCCCTTACATTGTGAAATGTGTTCTGCACAGAGGCGCCTACGAGTTAGTCGATTATGATGGAATTTCCCTAGGAGAGCCTCAGAATGGAATTTACCTTAAAAAGTACTATGCCTAGATCACCCAGCATGTGTACTTTGTACATTATTGCATTTTAGTTTGGCGTGGCTGTTTCTTTCACGTGCTCGAGTCTTTACCTTTTCCACTCATAAATGTGCCTTGTGTTTTCATGCGCAGATGATGTCTTCCTTTCCTATCTTTGTCGGGTTTGCGGATGGCGCTAGTCGACACACCTGGAACATTGCTTTGACAACATGGGTCATTTACCAATTTGACGAGGTGGTGAGTTCAAGAGGTATATTCTTAGGACCAACGACTAATAACATGGAAGAATATCATGCTGTCATCAGACTCTTGACCCAAGCCTCCTCCCTAGGTATCTCTCGTATCATTGTTTACTTAGACTCCCAACTTGTGGTCTATCAACTCAATCGAATCTACGCTATTCATAATCCTATCCTGCTACGTCTCCATCTACAAGTTCGTCGTCTCGAACAAATGTTTGATTATATTGAATACAAACATATTCCAAGAGAAATCAATAGTGTTTTGGATTCGTTAGCTAATTACATCATGGATCAGTATCTCACCCATATATAAGATTTCATAAAGGAAAGAAAAATTGTACATCACATGTAAATTAAAACACATCACATAAAAGGCATCATCATGTACAAATGTTTTGGCACTGTAAAAACTCAAAACTGTATATATATACATAGCGTGACTGAAAATGTTTTGATTACATCAAAAAAGTATTTAGAAGAGCAAAATGTTGGGTCTTTACACACATACAACATCGCCTGACAAGTCATACAAAATAACATCACCAGAGAGACTCTAATCTCCCTGCACTACATTGTGCTGAGAGTAACATATCACTGCGTGCACTATGCATCTCAGTAGAGAATTAACATTCTCTAGCACTCCCACAATGTGCCTCTGTAGATGTAAAGGCACTTCTCCCCTCCGTAAAGGAGGAATTCCCATCGTGAGGCCTTGAAGGTTTCTTTCAACCTCCCAGAGACCTATCACTGGTGCCCCCGGATCTGTTGCAACTGGAGCACCCCCATGATGTCCTGGTATCGGTATCTCATCTGAGTGCACTACTCCCTTGTCTGCATGTTGAAAACAATAAATCCATTAAAAACTCTTCTACGTACCCAAAAAAATATATATACATTAAAAAACTTAAAAAACAAAAACTAGACAAGGTGTTGCTTATTCTCTCACCTAACGCATCCCAATCTTCCCCCGTGGGTAGAATCAAATCCATGCTCCCACAAAAGTACACATCGGCATACGGGAAGTCTTCGATCCAAAGATACTAGCGTCTCATCCAAGCGAAGAAGTCACCGGTGAAACAGAATTCTGACTCTGCCACTAGTCTCGGAGACAGACTAGTCCACCGTTCCATCCGTGGTTCTTCCACTAGTCGTACTGCCAGTGCTATCTGAGACTGCATCTGAGGCATGCACTCTAATAAAAATGAGACCAAGAAAGAGATGTATCCGAACTATTTCTTCCCCATCCTACACCGCGAAACCTGTTCCTTCACATTCCGAAGGAACCCTGCACTCCAGTTAAATAGTGTTGGTTCCAAACACTGTACACCATAAGATACCTGTGATCTCGATGCCAGATGTGCGCTAGTTCTTCCTGTCACACTCGTGATGGAAAACAAAATAGATCAAAGGGGTAACTCTCTGATATCCTTGATAGGGATTCTACCCCCCACCAGTCTTGCTCCTAGGACACAATGACGTGCCAAATACACGCCCACTTGCTTAGGAAGCGCCCTCTGTCCAGAAAAAGATATAGGAACCCCTCTTTTCGAGAGGCCAGTCAAGAAATATACGTCTTCCAACTTGATGGTTAGAAGTTGTGCTCCGATCTGGAACCCTTGCTTCGCGACATCCCACAAGCTGATTATGTGCTCAAGCAATAGAATCTCCTTCTTCATTTTTTGCAATTTGAAGAATTTCAGTAAGCCACAAGCTCTGAACGCGGCCCACGTGCGAGGAATCCACAAAGAATCCAAGTCATCAATATCATGCTCTCGTTCTTTCCACTCGATCATGGTCGCCGAAATCACCTACAAACAAAAAGAAACAAAGAATTTCATTATTCAATTTTTCGGCAATTTCAGCAATTTCTTAAGCAATTTAAAAACATGAAATCTAATGCCTACATTGTTAAAAAATACCACGCCCTCTTTTATAATCATCATTCCCTCTCTTTACCATTCGATAATCATCACACAATAATAAAATGTTTTTAAATTAAGATGATGTTCACAATGGTTGCATGGGCATATGTGCAAATTTTTTATGACTTCTTTGACAAAAATGACCCATCTACTTAAGTGTCAAGGCATTGGCATCTTGGCTATCACTTTCTAAAAACGTTTTTGCAAAAAGAATGTCTTATTCCCATCATTTTTAATAGAGGCCGATTTGATCTTTTTGGAGCGACCTAGGGCTTCATTTTTTAAATTAAATACTGCTATGAAAATGAATATTAAACCATGTAATTGAAATAAGGGGAGATGAAGATCTACCTGGTCCAAATGGCGAGAGGAATGGTCAACCATAGCTCCGGTATCAAGCGAAACAAGATCCTTATCCAAAGTGAGAATCTCCACTGCTACAAATCCTTATGTAAAATGAAATGGTAAATGAAGATTTTTCTTGTATTACTAGTTATAAATTTCCATTTTTTATAAGGTATAGTTATTTATGGGTTTCTCTAACAATATAATGGCTTCACTAAACCTCTGTATTGCATTTTTGACACTACAGGTTTCCCAGCAGTTATGATCGTTCATTACCTTGTCACATCCATGAGCATAGTCTTAGTTCATTTTCAAGCTCGAAAACATGAGAACGCACCGGGTAGAATTTTATCTCTTTTTCGGACCCGCATGGACACACGAAAAAGGAACCCCCTGGAGTCGTCTTTAAACTCTTTTCAGACTCTCTAAATATGAAAAGATCTTCGAGTGACCTTGCTTCCTTTAAAACTCGTTAAAATATTTGAAAGGGCGTCTTTCGAGCGATAGTTTATCTCTTTTTCGGTCTCGTCAGACTACTTTACGAAAAAGGAACTAAGAGAGTTCTCTTTTAAGTGTTTTTCCATACTCTATAATCATTAAAAACATTTGAGTTTTCTTTCTTTGGACTCATTAAAATAAACATCGACAGGCCCATACGGGATCGAACCATTACTTCTTCCAGTTCGTTAAACAAAGGAAGAGGAACTTACCGAAGTTGAGTTATATCGAGCATGTGTTATCCTCCTCGAGATCATTAAATCAAAAAGAGGTACTCGTCTATCTCGATGGGGGGAAATTTGAAAGAAGTAAGCCAAGCAGTCTCTTGAGAACATTACCAAGTAATTCTTAGAGTTTCCCTTGAACAAGACACTTTGTCATTTGCACGCATTATAATCCGCTGAACCTCTGCACTGAGCCAATCCTTTGAGTTTCTCTCACTTCTTTGGGTCACCTGACGTAAGTCACAACATCCATTGCATCATGAATTTTTGGTCCATGTCATGTTTCTGCTGCTGTGCCTCAGTGTTCAAGGGAAGTATCCACCTCGAGAGTCAGCCATCACAAATATCTTGTCTCAATACCTGTATCAGTCCATGTTCATTTGATCTACCAATTACATCTCTATGTCCATTTCGTGTCGTTGATGGGGGATACATTAAGGCCCTCCTTCGACGAGTCTATTCCTATCGACTTCAACACATTATCCGAGAACTAGGCTTAGAAACCAGTTATTACTTTGGGACCTGCATGCCTCAATGGCAGGCCTCCTCACATCCGAAAGTGGGTTTACATCACTAACCTCAGATCAGATGATTCCACGGATTTTCGACTCTAGCTCATCCATTCACATTCGTTGGAATGTACTAGAGTACCTTGGGAATCATTGACATCAATGATGATCTCCCTCGCGCTTGTTAACGGTTTACATAATTAACCGATAATCAAGTGGTTTCTGCCATGTTCGACATCAGGACACCGATTCACATGGTTATACTTTTACTACATCAGGATCGGTAAGAAGACCCTGGGTTGAGTGATCACTTCGATATGTACTTTGCCTAGGTTGCAAAGGAATTTCTCTTGAACAATTACACATATACTATTACATAGATCCACTTTGTATTGGTCATGGCTATGTCTTGTCATCTCATAGATCCACTGTATATTCCTCATGGCTATGATCAGGTTAGGTCATCAGAGTATACATCCACACTGTATCCTCAGTGGCTATACCTTTTTATCAATACAATTATGGATCCACAATGTATTTAATGGCGGCCATATCTTGCAAGTCTTGATCACCCAAGCATAGGTATGCCTGCCTTGGGTTTTGAAACATGTCCTGATATTTTTTGGATGTTTGTGTGCAACTTCTATCCGGTTCTCTGAGTCTATACCCTTGCTTGAAAGTATACAAAGCATTTCAGTTATCAGTTCTCATCTTCTAACTTCATGCTTTGGGGGGAAATCTGTTACACATCAACATTACTCGCTTTGATAAGTGTCGCACGTGTCGCATGTTCCTCGCAACTGTCGCAAGTGTTGCATGTTATTGACAAGTGTCGCGAATGCCAAACAAAGCATATTGCTACGATGACGACACTAAAGAGACACTTAGAATACCTTGAACACTTGATTTGAAGAAAGAGAATGGCTAACTGAAGTCAGGTATCTCTTGCCACCTAAAAGGAGCTCTCAAACTAGAGTTTTAGGAGGGAGCGCTCCCCTACATCACCCTTAGGAGTGTTTGCGCTCCCCTATAAGGTGATAGGGAGTGTTATAACACTAAACCACCCCTCTGAAGGAGCACTACTAATATTTGAAGCACTAGCGCTCCCCTTGAGACTACTAGGGAGAGTTACAGTGCCCTGATGCCCCTTTTGAGGGAGCGTTGTCTAATCTGGGAAACGATTGATCGATTGAGGAGAATAAGGGGATGATCTTTTATGTTTGGAAGGTGGTTGCAGTCGAATTCCTGGTTCAATCATGATCTTAGGAGAAGATCCCTGATCTAAGGAGGGAATTCCTCAACTTACCCTAAAGATACCCCAAGAGGTTAAGCCTTTCTAAACCTATATAAATAGGCTCTATGATGGTGAAAAGGAGGAAGAATTGTAAGCATGAAACCTATGATCTCATAGGAAACACACAGTGAACTAGAGGAAAGTGATCAGTAAAGTTGTTGTCGTTCAGATCGTGGATATTTTGAGCAAGGGTTAGACAAAGGGGACTTGACGAAGCTGTCGCATTCACATCTGCAGTTGTAAGTTACTTCTGTCATTGTTCTCATTAATATGACATGCTTGGCCTATTTCTTTTTAGTTTGTGTTTAATTGTACATGAACTTATCTCTGATAGATAGATCTATTTCGAGCTAATATCAATAGAGTAGGAAGTGGTTGTACTGTTGTTTGTCTACAAGGCTCATCGAGGAGCAAAAGATTGGAGCTCGACTCGGAGCGTGCAGGGACAAATGTCGATAAAAGGTACTTCTCTCCTCCTTCCTTCTCATGCATTAGTTTGTAAGATCTGAAAGGAAGTCAGTGTCCACATTAAGCGTCTTCTGTCTTAAGAGTTAAGAGTATATCTCTCAAGAGGAGATCTACCTGTCTGTAGGGAGATTTTCCTTCAACACTCATCTCTCCTTGCAAACTATATACCTCTTGTTTTCTTCTTTTTTGTCTGACAGGGGACACCTCTGAATTGCTTACGGGATCATCCAATGCATCAAACTTTCTTTCTGAGTAAGGAGGTGAGTGGTGTCCATGAGCTTTGATAGCACTTCTGGAATAACCAACTCTTCCACAAGCATCTCTTATTGTTATAACCCTAAATTGCACTATCCCTGCTTACCTGGCATCAGGCCTACTCATTGCCTTTCCTTGCCAAAGCCATGCTGAACAGACTCTTCAAAAACCTCCTAAATCAAGTAACCCGTGCCCTAACCTAGCACTGGGCACATTGGGACGCTGGTAGGCCTCATGCAGCACGCGTGTGAATGCTGGCTGACCCACTACAGCCCGCGTTTACCTAACAAAGCAAAAAATCAGGAAAGTTTCCGCCGAGACGAAGAGATTTTTGTCAGTTAACTGGAACTCCCAACCATGCATGGCCGAGAGTTTGCCAAAAACCCTAGCTCCTTCTAGCCTATAAAAGGAGGGGTAGGGGTACTATTCAAAAGGGGAAAAATCATAGCAAAGAAACTCTGCCAAATTGCCAAGTCCATTTTGTCCCAACCCTTTAGCCTTGCCTCAAGCTTTAGGAGAAATTCAAGCAACATCAGTTGGAGGAAAAAAGAAGAGGAGGATCCCAGGATTAGGATCGAGGAACGGTGGCCGGTCTCAGAAATCATTGTAAGTGATTCATATTGAGACTAATGAAAAAGATGCTTTTCCTGTCCCAAATACATGAGTCTTATCTATGTTATTTGATTTGTGTTGAAACTCTAACCCTCTAGTATATTAGTAGCATGCATGCGTAGTTTTGTCTTATTTGCAGGATCGCTTTGTGGAAGGAGCAACAACAACAAGGAGATAAAAGCTCAATGGAGGATCTACTTCAACCGTCGATAAAAAGGTTAGTTGATTCTTCCCATGTTTGCCTAAGAAAAAGGGTTATAGGTTTGGGTAGGAGGTTAAAAGTTATTCTTGAAGGGTCATGATCTGCGTACAAGTTTAAAGCCCTAGCTTGTTAGTCCGTAGGGTAGAATACCCCACAACAGAATTGGCGACTCCACTGGGGATATTTTACTCTTAGGGTTCCTGGATTTGGTTAAAGATCTTTTGGCTAGTTCAAAGAAGTTCAGTCTCTGTTTCTTTGTTTATTTTTTGTTTTCTGTTAGGTCAATGCTAGCAGGGAACCTGGTTATCAATACCAGTTTTCCTTGACGGATGCTTGACATTCATTCTTGGGACACACAGAGGTACATGCAGCCTGCAGAAGGCCTGCACGCATGTACCCGCGCCATAACTTTCTACAGCATGCGTTTGCCCGCGTGCTGCAGTAGTTGAAGTAGCGTGTAGTTTTCAGGAAGCTCGAGAGGCAGTCTCCTCTTCCCTGTCAGAAATTTATCTTCTCAGGGGGCTTTCTGGATCCTGTCTGGGTCTTGTTTGGTTCAGTGTCTTGTTTTTCAGTCTGTCTTGTTGTGTTGTTTTTCTTTACGTTAGTTTTTCTTTTTGAAAATCTTCCTGTTCTGTTAAAGTGATAACATCTAAGCCTTTTAGAGACTCTGGTTGTCAATACCAGAAGCCTTTTTCAGGACTAGACTGTCTGTGTGTGATTTTATCTTAGTTGTTAGAGAGACCCGTGGCCTGTTTAAGGCTTGACCGCGGGTACCCGCGCACTGTAGAAGCTCAGCACGCGTTTGCACGCGTGCTGTATTGGTGACAGTCACGGGCCTGATTGCAGCTTTTCAGCTTGGGTGGGGCAGTCATTCCCTTCTGTGGTGAGAAGAGTTTCTTTCAGGGGTCTAGAGTCTGGGGCTGCACAGTCAGCAGGTTAAGGCAGTCCACCCTTAGCTTGTGCTGGTTTTTTTATTTTTTTGATAGAACAGACAAAAGAGAAAAAATAAATAAATTTGTTTTATGGTTTTTAGGCAAGTGTTGGAATTAGTGCTTTCTTGATTGCTTTTTTGCATTTCATTCTCTGATTCTGTTTGCGATCTGCGCTTTAAGCCAGATTTTTCTTTTTCTCTTGGTTTTGATCTTGTCATCATTTTTCCTTGTTGCGTGATTTTGCAATAAAATAAAATAAAAAAATTTGTGTCATTTTCTTCTTGATTTTGAGGATTTTGTTGTTGCATCAATAGCTAGGAAAGAAGTCTTTTTGAATAAGTTTTTGTAGTGCATGTCTAGTATAATTAGCTCGTAGATCTGAGCGAAAGTCCTTCATATTTACTTCATTAAATCTTAGGAAAATTCGAAAAAAGAAAGAAGTCTTTCATTGAAAAGTTGTTGGTTTTGCATTTTATCAAAATTTTGTTTCCAAGCATTATTGTGCATTTTGCTTCGAGTCCTTTTACACACCATCAGTTTCACTTCCGCACCTTGAGATTTAAAAATCCCATTAAAAGCAATGCTAAATAAAATCAAGTGGACTTTTCTGTTTGTAGGGTGCATTCACTAGCTTAAGAATAGGGCCTTGGAATAGGTTGGAGAGTAAATTCTCCAAGGCCACCCAAACCAAACATTGGAGTCTGCCATTTAGGGAGTGTAGAAATCCAGTTACGGAAAGTTATTCAGGACCCCCCTCTAACACAGGGGCTAAACACGAGGTCGCGTAAGGAAAGGCAGCGGAGATAACCCCTCCAAAGATGGACCGAGCATTGCGGAGAACACATATAGAGGATCTGTTAAGGGATTTCGTCGTTTGCACTTGCCACGGAGCTTCGTGGATCTCGAATCCATTCGGGGTCCTCAGTCGTCTTCCAGAACACTTGCTCTCGATACCCTTGACAGGTTTCGGGTTTGATACCCTACTCATTGTGGTCTACCCGACTGCCGACTCTACCCGCCTGATAGTTGTTCGCGTGCTGGCAAACTAGTTGCCTATCTTTTCTAGGGACATACACAGGTGACTGCGAGGGTATACCGCGGTACCTAGGGCGGACATTGGACCAACGCTTTGCAGAGTAGACCGGGAGGGTGCTTCCTTATTCGAGTTTCACTTGCACCGATAAGGTACTCTAGTGTTGGTTGTTGTAACTGCTCTTCCTACTAATATAGTGTTTGCTTGATTTATCTTCTAGGGGATTTATTTTAGTGCGTGTTACTATTTGTTCATGTAGAATACCTTAGCATGTCGTGATTCTTCTCAGACAGTGGAGGATTCAGAGCTCCGCCGATCACGAAGGCTTTTGGGCCTGCCGCCGGTTATCCTGGAGCCACCCCCGCCACCACTAAGGCGAAAGCTAGACCATCAAGGGTCTTTCGAAGCAACCGGGGCTTTCGATCTCAAACAACCCCCCGAGGAATCGACCGCCAATCTTGGATTGGTTGAAACCTCAAACACTGATATTTGGACACCGATTATCGTACCAGTCCGATTTACCAAACTCTTGTCAGCGCCACATACAGCTATGAAAACAGACGCTGCTACTTCCTCTGGGATTTCTTCCATTCCTATCACTGTTGTTACCACAGGAGAAGCTTCCCCTAAATTACCGTCGGCGGTCAGGACCACCATGGCCTCGGCCGCAACTTCATCGCAAAGTGGACCGACACCATCTATCGTGGCAGCCACAAATCCCTTCACATCTAGTGCGACAAGCACTCCGTTTTCATACGATATGCCTAGTTCAGGAACGAGTCCTACACTCACACACTCCACTTTACAGACTTTGGGTCTGGGGGCAGGGAGCTCTAACGCTCCTCTACAAGGTCAACCTGGGGGCATTCCTGTCCCTTTCAATGCTTTTCCTCACGCTGGAGGTCATATTCCTCCTTCGTCCCCGTCGCTCGGTGGTCCGTATCAGCAGACCACCGGACAGCTCGGACACACAAGTTCACTTGGAGCCGGGAGTCAAGGACAACCTGCGCAAGCTCTGCCGGTAGGTTCGTCACCGTTTGTTTGGAACGGGACGCTTGGTAATAACACACTCAACCCCACTGCTTTCCCATCAGGGGGCAATCCTATCTTTGGACAGTCTAATCCGGCACAGGGTACTATTCCTGCGCTGGGGGCACATATACCAGGACCTTGGAACTCAGTACAAGGATCCAATCCTGCCACGGGAATGCCATTCTGGGGAAATGCTTTCCACAATCAATGGAACCCCGGACAAACTACTATGCCTCTCCCAACAGGACCGACATGGAGTAATCCTTCCCAAAGTCCGCCAAACACGATGAATGCCCAACAACCTCTGTCCTTTATGGGGAATCAGCCAATGATGTCCCCGCAAATGAAAAACCCTTACGCTGGTCAGGGCCACGGTTTCTACCAAAACCCTGGCCAGCAACCAAAATTTTCCTGGCAACCTGGTTCCAGTCAAACCCTAGGACCCTTTTATCCTGGCTATCAGCAACAGCCTAAACTACCTTTATTGGCGACGTTACACTTGCTGGATTTAACACAGTTGTTGAATGATCCTATCTGTCACGATCTACGTTGGCCTCCTATGCCGACGAAGTTTCCTTCGTACATCCCAAAGTTCGAGGCCAAACCTAATGAAGATCCAGGTGATCACGTGACTACTTTCCACTTATGGTGTTCATCTAACTCACTGAAAGATGACTCCATCCAGTTGCGATTATTTCAATGCACTCTTATTGGGAGTGCTACGAAATGGTACATAGAGCTTGACCGCTCACGATATTCCTTTTTTGGCGAACTGGCTATGGCTTTCCTTAACCATTTCCAGTTACCTGTGAGATACGACGCCGGCACAGAGTTGCTAGCCAATTTCGAACAGACGTCAACGGACCATATCTTGGATCATATTCGAGAGTGGTGACGCCGAAAGAGTATTATCAAGGTACCTGTCCCACCAGCATTCCTGCTAGAGTGGTTCCTTAAGTCTTTAGTTCCGCAGTTATCCAAAGACGTCGCAACTTCAGGGGTTTTCTCAGAGGAAGAAGCCATCATGAGAGCTCAACAGTTTGAGCTTATCTATTCTCAGTCTGGTCTATTGTACAACATCCTGCCGGATGCACCACGATCGATTCTGGACAAAACCAGACAGAGAGCCGAACCACATGCCGATGGTATAGTCGGTTCGGCACAAACCAAGCCCGCTGAGCAATTGACAAAACAATTGCAGCAGTTATCTATACAACACTCAGTGGCCAGCCAGACTACTGCTTTGGCTGCTCCTCCTACTCAAACGTCTGAAGTACACTCCGTACAGATGACTAACCCAAAGGGCAACCAGCAACCCGAGGGGAAGAAAAAAAAATGCAAGAAGAGTAAGGGGGATAAAAAACCAAATGATAAGGCTGCCAAGGGCACCACAGAAAAGAGAAAGGTGAGGTATCCGTGCAACCTATGTGTGGAAGACCACCCAACTCACCTATGCCCTCAACTTGCAGAGGCCCAGAAGTTTGTCACACAGCACCAGCAAGCCGTGTTGACTAACCCTTTTCAGCATGGGCAGAATTTAACTCAAGCCTCTGCGAGTGGCGAAGGGGGCAGCC
>ML781994.1:681267-701611 GCA_009831015.1 Picea engelmannii
TTAGTTGATTCTTCCCATGTTTGCCTAAGAAAAAGGGTTATAGGTTTGGGTAGGAGGTTAAAAGTTATTCTTGAAGGGTCATGATCTGCGTACAAGTTTAAAGCCCTAGATTGTTAGTCCATAGGGTAGAATACCCCACAACACTTATTCCATGACACTTGCCTCCTTCCTCTTGTCTTGAGTTTGATACCTTCCTCGTTCACCTCTGCAACTTATTTAATCTCTGTAACACTCGATCATTTATCTGAATTTTCTCTCTCATCAGTCTCTCATTGTATTCTTTGTAGCTCTGCACTTCCATCTTTAGGCTTCTCACCGATTATAATAATGTTTCCTGCTCTCCTTTTCCCTTGCGTCCGTTGGACTCCATCTCTGCATTAACAACTTTGTTATTCTGACCTTTGGCCTCCTTATCATGACTAGAGGCTCCCTTGCCTTCTTCCATTTCCTCAATACGCATCGTGAGTTGATGTGTTTAAACCCCTTAATTCTTTAAAATGTGCAAGCTGCCATTTTGTTAGAATTATTCATATGATAAAAAAAATTGCCAAACCATGCTACAAGTCTCTTTGTTTTTTTTGTTCATGGATACCATATCCCCATTCTCCAAAAATAACAGTGTCCTGCACAAGCGCTTCCTTCAAACCACTTCCCAGGTGACCATGACTAGAAACCAAAGCTAAATCCTTCCTTAGAACTTTTCTATCTCGAGGACAACCAATTAGGCCCTTAGCCCTCCTTCCCTCAGCTCTAAATCTACATATGACCACGACCATGACCCTGCGCTTAGCTGAAAAAGTGCTTGTCCAGAGCTTCATGACTTCAGAACTTTCATCCAGGACTGGATCAACGTTCCTCATCCTCTTTCACAATTAACGATCAAGATCCACTTCAGGACTCCGCGCTTCAGGAGTATCAAATTTCCTCACTTGTGTCCTCCCAGAACGATTTTACCCAGAGTTCATGATCTGTCGACGTGTGTCCTCCCACAAATCAATGACTGTGAATCACTTCAACTCTTCGGTCTTTGAAAGTTTCAAACTTCCCTCCTGCACTTTCTCTTGGAGTCCTTTCACCCGAAGTCGACAATCCTTCGATGTTTGTCTTCTGGAATCAACAGTCGATAAGTACTCCAGCCTTCGGGCCTTTGGAAATTTTCCACCCAATGAAACCTATCACATCTCTCCCCTCTGGAGTTCCCAGTCTCTAGACTGTACGATCTATCTCCAGGTGGCGAAATACTGGAAGCAGACAAGTGGCCCAATCAAGCGGGATCCACGTGTCACGTTCTAACTAAACTTTCGATACTCCAAATGATAAAAAATTACTAACATGTGGCGGACATACCATGTGTCCATGTCATCCTAGGTGACGTCTGCAAGACACGTCACTTCAGGAATTCCAGGGTCCACATCACCTCTAGGTGACATCATTGTGCCCCATCACTTCGGCTCTTTGGGATTCAGGACTTTGGGAGTTTTCATACTAGCACACTTCCAATCCTCCCGAACTCCGAATTCCCAAACAGACCAATATATTTCTATGTGCCCTCCTAGATCGGATGATAAATATTCACTTCAGGAATTCACCTAAAGTCCACGGATCTATACCACGTGTCTTCCTTAATCTAACGGCTACGTTTTACTTTGAGACTTTGGACTTCGGAAATATCAAACCTCAACCTTTTTTTTTTAAATGTTTTTATTTGAAGTTCACGATCTACTGACAGGTGTCTCCTGCGGATCGATGACTATGATTACTTCGAGACTCTGGACTTCAGAAATCTCAAACTTCAAAACTTATCTGGCCCCATTGACTTTTATCCGAAGCCCTAGATCTAGCGACGCGTGGCTCTCGACAGATCAATTCCTGATATCCTTTCAGGTCTTTGCGTTTTAGAAGTCTCAAACTTCAAAACTCCTCCTTGCTCACTTTTTCCCAGAGAATTTTATCTGAAGCACATGATCAGTTGATGCATGTCCTCCTAGATATCGACGGTTCCCAACTACTTTGGCTATACAGAGTTTTGATGTTCGAGCACCAACATGTCACATCACTTACTGCCTTTCCATTTGTGGGGGCACACATTGGTGGTTTGGAGTAACTCTCTTTTCACCCAACAATTCTACTGACAATGATACGTAACCCCCTCGGTGAAACCATGGTTTGGATTGCGGGACCTCCTTGGGAAATTAACTTCCATGCAACTTGGTTCCTCGCAATTCCTGTTGGCTATTGATCTCCCTATCCAATGGGATCTGATGGTTGTGACCTTAACCCTTGCTTCTTTTTCATCGTACGACCCTTATTCACATGTCGTCCGATCCAACGATCTTGGATCTCTCCTGATCCTATGGTGGTGATCATTCCCAAATTCGAAGGGGATGATCACGATCCTTCAAACCCCTTACAAGGGATCTCTGACATTATATCTCCTACATGGATTCTGCAATGCGATTACTTCTGATCTTTTCAACTTCATGGTCAAAGTTTGATATCCACCACAAGACTCTGACCAATAGACCCGACCCATATCATCTCGGTGTTTCAACCAAAAGCTATGATACCAATATGTAACATCCCCAGTGACCCACAGGCCCGGGCATGCTACCTTCAAGCCCACCCTTGTACTTCGTACTCTTAGCGATACCTTCTTTAATTAATAATCACACATAATATACCAAATTTAATGACATGCACAACAATATCCAACAAGTATGCATAATCTAATATTTAGTTAAACGATAATTAAAATACACAGCGGAATACATTCATACACATATAATAATATCACAATAGAGAGCACTTATATTTATAAAAAGGCGACACCAACTAGCTCCAGACCAAGGACGTTCCACCCAACCGTAGATACCACTGCTCCAAATCTCAACAACAATGTCACCCTCGAGCCAGGGCTATGAATTCACAAGGATGGTTCCAAAGTGTACTTGGGTTCCCAAACCAGTCATCTCTAAAGATCTCACAGGTTTCCCAACATCCACAACAATCCAAGTACCCAACTCTCTTCTACCTAGCCTATACCACCCAAGAGAATGGACCTCCACCCTTCTCTGTCACGCAGTCCCTTAGGCAGTCCTTCTCCTTTTACTAGGGCCTCCATCACAGATGGTCCAAAATTTCAATGATGCAACTCTTAGGACTCGCAATATGTGAGAAAAATAGGGCACAGGCCAACACATCTCAGATATGAAAACCCCAAGTCATGGCTGGATTTCTCTAGCAACCATTACAACCAATTATCCCATGGCTAATTCTCGGTAGTTCCTTTCCCTTTACCAGGCCAAGAAGAAGGTGAGGATGGATCAATGTATGGGTAAGGGAGTGCATGGAAGTGTGTGCGGGAAAGAATGGGATAACATAGAGGTGATGGATTGGACGAGCCAATGAACAACCCCACAATCAGACCAAGGATGGGTTTAAGTATTTTCATGGGGAAATCAAGAACCTCCTGGCCTTCCCCAAGAAGCTCACATAACTGATCCCCTCCCTTAGGAAAAAAGGTAATTAACATAGGAATAAACATTCAACCCCTCAATCCCCCTCTCTTGTGGAATCATAGCCCCCTATAACTCTAGTCCTTGTTTGTCTAGTAGCCAATGATGTGTTTATTATTAACAATGATCAAAACATTACATTTCTTGGGCATACTGGCCTTTAATAATTGTTTGGGCACTCAGGCCTCTTAACATTGTAACACTGCATTATTTAAAATGGGGTTTCTAAACCTGGGGTGTTACAGTAGATCTCGAGAGCACACATGGTCGGTCAGGAAGGTTTCTCTACAAACATGGCTCCATTGTTTGACAAAAAAAACTAAGCCTTATAGAGTATAAGGATGTGAACATATCTAATGGATCTTGGTTTTGATATTTGGCAATTTATCTTGATTGGTTATATAGCCACAAAAACTCCACCAATAGATACGACCGGGAAAAAGGCTATTGAAAATGATGCAAAATCCATGAATTCCATCTTGTGTGGATTGTCAAAATTAGAGTTTGTCAAAGTAAGACATTGCAAGTTAGTGAAAGAAATTTGGGGCACACTTCAAAACATCCATGAAGGCGATGAAAAGGTCAAAAATGCCAAAATCATAGAATATAGTTCGAGAGTATGAATATGTGTAACGTCCCCCAACCCAACCGATGAATATTACGGTGCAAAATGCTCATAAAAATGAAACCTTTTCTAGCTAAATTAATTCATTTATAGTTAACTAATTTCCTGTAGCTTTCAAATACAAATTAAAACATATTTATCTCTTGTCTACAACCATAAAATATAATCATCTACAACATGCTAATAATTGACATGAAATGCAACTAAACAACTCATTACATAAGCATATAAATCATTCTCATTAATGCACAATTCAAGCACAACATCAACATATGTAAATAACACAACAACAAGATACAACACTTATATTTAAACAAGAGTTGTGCAACCAAATACTTTGGATATACATTCCACCCAACCATAAACTAACTGTTCTGAATCTCAACAACAAGTCACCCCCGAGCCGAGGCCAGTAATCCACAAAAGAGGGTGATCTCTCTCATCCCACTCACAACTCATAAACTCATATGAATTCACTGATATCTTCCTACAACTATCATGATTGTCCTCCATATCTCTTCCTCTTTACCTACCCAACCCAAGGATTGTACCCCTTCATTGATCTCAGTCCCTTGGGTTTCCCATTCATTTATCAGGGTCTCTCTGGTGTAGGTAACTAGGAATATCTCAAATGGGAAATCAAGGAAACTTGTTGCTAGGAAAACTACCAACAAACCAACATCAACCACTTATTGTTTTAGTGCAACTCATACAAGAGTTCACTCTTCATGCCTGACAACCTGGTAGACTGGTTATTCAATTTCCATCTCCAAATATGCTCCAATACACTCTTTCTTGTTCTATAATTCACCCTCCTTGGTTGCACCAGCTACAAACTCTCTTTATTTATCTCTACTTGCTCCTCATTCACTAAAACACAATGTGTAAAACTGCTCTCCCCACCCATACAAATTTCCTCTATTTGGCTTTCTTTTCTTGACTCACACTCTTTTCCAGGTTGATTGTACTCAACCCCCATGTGACCAATAACTTTGGGATGTGACTACTCACACCCACCCTCTTACATGTATTCAATGATTGTGTTAGGGAACACTCAATTAGAAATGGGAAGGTTCATATACAAATAGCAAATTTAGGAAAACGGGTTGAATTAATATACANNNCCCATCTCTTTTCCATGTCCCCTTAGCACATGGCATCACATTTTTATTATTAAGACATAAAAACACAATTTGGATATTACATCTCTTTGGTTGTAGCCACACATTATATCTACATAAGCATTAATTAAACTGAGGATTACAATGGGGATGTTATATTCCCCCTCCCCTACAATTGTGTGTTGTCCTCGATGCACACTTTGTCGATATACATATATGGAAAATTACATGTCAATATCTAAAAAATAAAAAATTGCAATTTTAAAACTCCAACAACAGTTCCAACCAAAATCCCATGTTCCTCTTAACTCATCGACCCAAGGAATGTACCATTAATTTATCAGGGATAACCCAAGGGATGTGCCATATGTTTATCAAGGGTAACCCAAGGGACATACCATCCGTTTATCAAAGATAACCCAAGGAATAAGCCATTATTTTATGAAGGTCCCCAACGCAGTTGGCTAGAACTCCAAGATGTGGTTTTAAAACTCTAGCTGCTCAAAATGGAGTCTTTCATTCAATTTTCTTCAAAATTGTCAAACATTTGTGGGTATTTTGCTTGCATGTTTTCTTCATTCTCCCATGTAGCATCTTCAGGACCGTAACAGGTCCATTGAACCTTTACCATCCCTATGGTTTTTGTTTCTTAGCACTTTGACTTTTCAGTCCAGGATGTGTACTAGTTCCACTTGAAAATCCCCTTCGTACTCCACCTAGATCACATTCCAATCAGTTATGTGGTTAGTGTCAGGAACACATTTCTTTAATAATGATACATGAAATACATTATGCACTCTCATGGATGCATGAAATGCTAGCATGTATGAAATTGACCCTATCTTTTGTAATATTTCAAAACATCCACAATATATCACTCCCAAATTTGGGAAACTTTCTAATCTTATCAAACTTCTATTTTTCTTTACTTTTAAAAACACATGTTGTCCCACTTTAAAATCCCTGAAAATTTTGTTTGTCTGCATAAATTTTCTTCCTATCCTGGGAAACCTTTAAATTTTTCTTTATCTTTTCTATCTGCTATTCCATTTCCTTTAAAAATTATGGCCCAACAACTGATCTATCTATTGGATTATCCCAAATCACTATTGTATTACATTTTATTCCATACAATGCTTCAAACAAAATCATTTTTAATGAGGCCCGATACCCATTATTGTATGAAAATTCCACTAAATGAAAATAATCTTCCCACTTTGATGGTTGATCCATCACATACATTCTAAGGATGTACTCAATTATCTTGTTGGTCCTTTCTATTTTCCCATCTGAATCTGGATGATACATTGTATTAAGATTTATATTTGTTCCAAATCCTTTGAAAAAACCTTTCCAAAAATTCGAAGTAAACTTTGGATCTCTATCTGAAACTATTGCCTTAGGCACTCCATGTAGCCTAACAACTTATTTCATATATATTTCTGTAATATTTGTTTCCTTATGTCTAGTCTTTACTGGATTAAAATGCACTGCCTTAGTCAATTTATCCACCACCACCATGATGAAATCGTGTTGCTTCGTTGTTCTAGGAAGCTTAGTAATAAAATCTACTATAACAACTTCTCACTTCCATTCTAGAATAGGTAATGGATGTAGAAAACATGTTGGATTCATATGTTTAGTCTTCACTTTTTGGCATTATAGACATCTAACTATGTAATTAGTCATTTGTTTCTTTGTTCCTAGCCAAAAGTATTGGCTTCTTACAACTTTTTTTTTTTTGATATCCTTGGTGCCCAACATATGGAACATTATGCATTTCCTTCAACATTGCATTTTCAGCTCACTGGAATTTGGTACATATACCTTTCCTTTGAACATGAGAACTTAATCTTCTTTTAACTCATAAGATTTAAATTTCTGCTGAAAATTACCTTTCTGTAATGTTTCTTTTATTTTTACATAATGCTGATATGAATTTGCTACTACAATAATTTGTTCTTTTAGATCTTTCGTATACATGTTGATGGCTACAATATTTACTTCATGAGCTCGAATTTATTACCCATAAGGTAATGCATCCACATTTTGAATTCATTTACAAACACTACTAACTCCAAGTCATGTGTAGCATAATTTATTTCATGCTCGTTTAGTTTTTTGGACTCTAGCATACCACATGGTCCTTTTGATTAAGAAATCCTCAGAGCCCTTCCTTGCACGCATAAATGCACACAACAAAATATTCACCTGGATCTGCAATATTCAAGATCGATGCACTTGTCAATATTTCCTTCAACTGTTGGAACCTTTCTTCACACTTGGAAGTCCATTCAAACTTCACTCCCTTCTTTTGCAAATAAGTGGTTGGACTTGCAATATTTGAGAATCCTTTTATGAATCTTCGGTAATTACTGGAAAGACCCATGAATGATATTACCTCTATGACATTCTTTAGCATTGGCCATCCTCTAATGGCCTCTATCTTCTTAGGATCCACTTCTAACCCATCTGCTGAATTACATGCTTCAAGTAGTGAATCTTCTTTTGAGAAAATATGTACTTATTTATCTTAACATACAATTTATTCTCTCTTAAAACTTGCAACACCATTCTTAAATGTTGCTCATATCCATATTCTAACTTAGAATAGACAAGTATATCATCTAGGAGCACAATCACAAACTTGTCCAGGTACTCCCTGAACACTCCATTCATAAACAGATTAAAATTGTTGGGGCATTTGATAGTCCAAATGTCACTACCATGAATTCATAATTCCCATATCTTGTCTTGAATGATGTTTTAGGATATTTAGAAACTTAGGAGTTAGTTAAGATCTACTTGGTCTATTGTGTCATCAGGTAAATGTGTGTTTATTAGTGTGTGTTGGACCCCAACAACCCCCTTCTTCTATGAGAATGGTTTGGTTGAAGACATGGATTAATAAAAATGATTTTACAGGAAGAGTTTTTATTGCGACACATATTTTCTATTACATTTGTTCACATTTTATCAAATTTGAATGAGGAAGAGATGAACATAGAAATCTTAATTTAAATGAAAACATTAATTTCTATCAACTGTTTACTTTTGTTTAAATTATGATTGTGTTTTTGTCTTTTTCTCATTAGAAATCATTTTCATAAAATCATTTGGTAGGTTTAATTAATTAAGTTATTTTGTCAGTTTGCATCGCATTTAAAAAACAAAAATATTTTTTTTTTATCTATCATTTGTTTAATTGTGTAAACCCAAAATTAATATTTTTCTCCTCTCCATCAACTTGAAGCTTCTAGAATTCTAATATCATATTTGAAAGAAAAATATAAACAATATTTGCTTAGAACTTATAGTTAGTTTAAATTCATTTTGATTTTATTGTTTGAGATTTTGTGTCATTCACATTTTTTAGGTTATTAATTTGATTTCTTTTTGTTTCACAGGTTTATATTATCATTTATTTGGTACGGATAATCATGGATTGATTTTATTATCTAAATACTTTCAATATAATTGATCCAAAAATAACATTGGATTGTTGCAAATAATTTATGAGCAACAATGGATAAGATTTGGAAATGTGTTCAAGAAAAGAAAGACGATTTTGTTGGACTGATTGAAAATAAAATGTGAGGAATATGAAGAAATGGTTGAAAACCCATTTTTAGAATGGACCCATTTATCTCACTCGTGATATTTTTCCCAAACAAATGCGCGATTTGAGATATATTTTTGTTTCTTTACGAGGCAAATTTCAGGTGGTGGAAATTATTAGTGATGCTGAGACTATTCATTCATTGCATAAATATATGAGAGAGTTCAGAGCCCACGGGATCCAACAAATTCAGAGGAGGATTTTTATCCTTTCTTTTTGTATATTATTTATTTTGTAAACTTTTTCTTTTTAAATGGAGTAACAGATGGTTGGAATTTTGGGAGAATAGATGAGTATTTTCGAAGAAGAATATGAAATTCCAGATCGCTTAATGACTTTTGTCGTGTGAGTAAAATGGTTTTATTTTCATTATAATATCTTCATATTCTTTGAGTAATTGATTATGCATTAATTTAAATTATTTTTGGTTTGTTTTATCAATACATGGTTAATTTTTTATCATTTATGTATTATTTTTTTCAATCTTTAAGAGTCTATTATCCCAATTATCTTGATCTTGGTGATTGTATTATTTTGATACAAATCTTGTATTATATTGAGTTTATTCATGTAATTCATATTTGTAAATATATAATTGATCAACTGAGATTTTTCTTATTGACGATTAATATATTATATCTTCACTTAGGATCATGATTTGAAAGTTGTTCTTTCTATATTTTAAATAAGATTTAAATTTTCAGTCAAATTGATTTTTATCCTGACACTGTAACAATCTTAGAATTATACAACCTTCTGATATAGTTTTCTCATAATATACATGTTATTGGAGCAACGTTATACAGGAAAACCAAAAGTTCTCTTTAAATACTAGCCAATTATTGGTCCGCTCGATTCCTCTTGGACCATATGATGGAATTTTTTTTTTTTAAATATATGAGATACAGTTTACTCTTTGGCTTTCGTCCTTTTGTAGACTGTGGAATGTTATCATTGTTTCTCATGTAAATTCTAGATGTGAAATTGTATTTTTATTGAACTAGATTTAGTCTGTTCTGCATATAACTTTTCATGTTTTGTCTTTCTTTACTTGGTTCATTATATTTTGGTTCTGTTGATATCTTTGACTAGTCGTCTATCTATTCATTTTGAGTTTACATATAATTTTGGGTAGTTGGTAATACCTTTTAATGAGAGTTGGAGTTTCTTTCATTTTCAGTTATTGGATATTTTAACATCACATGAGATCAAACATATTTGGCTTTCTGTCATCATAGACTTGTTCCAAAATATATAAGACTTCTTTGAGTTGTTTCAGGAAGTATCGTTCTTGTTTTTGGCATAGATTTATACTTGACACAGGTTAAGTGGAGCTTATACAAATACAAAAAGATGAATCTAGCTTAGTACTGCTGATCAACATCAGGTTAGTTAATCTATATTTGATTTGATTTGTTAATTTGTGAATGAATAATGATTACATCATTTAAACGTTAAATGCTTTTTCCATTAACGTTATATAATTTATAATCTTATTCACTCATTGTTTATTATTTCATCATCTATAGTATAAAAACAATTCCCTTTTATTTTTCATCTTGTTTTAATCCATTAGTTGAAAATAATCATTTTCATGAGGCTTTATTTAAACCTCATAATTATATATATTTACTATATATAATGCTATTAGTTAGGCGATCATATTAATGTGTTGCTTGATAGAAATATGCCTTTAGTTAGTTTACATATTTTAATTTTTTTAGAATCCTAGTTGGCTAACAGAGCCATAAAAACCATCAGGGTAGATTATCCCAAATGACTTGGGTTAAATAGACAACCGTGGTCCGGATCTTCCCTTCTCGTTGATGGTGTGTCATAAAACACTCGTAAATAAATGTTGCTAAAAGGAGGTTCAAGGTAAATTTAATGATTAATTGTTTCACCCCTCATCCTATCATAATTTCATATTTATAAACTTGTAACATCCCTCCTGTTTCTTCACGATATCAAGCCTCACATAACAAGTGCAATTTTTTTTTTTTTTGTGTGTGTAGGAAGGTAAACATGAAATTATACTCAACAATGAAACACGACGATGAACACCACACAAGAAACTCACGAAACAACAACATGATGACCTAACAAGAATAAGAATGACTACCCGACCGTCCTACCTTGCAATGGTTAGGACCTCCAGGACACATAAGCAATGTTCAAGCCTAGGTTCCCATCGATTTTGACCATTTAAGGTCTCAAGGCTGGCGACTGTTTTGAGGAACCAGGAGGTGTCTACATTTTCCCCAACACAAGCTGACCAAGCCTACTAAGCTAAGGCAATCATCCTAACAACCCCACACACCCAAAAAAATTACACCAGTAACTAGAATCTCTTACAGTTATAAACCAAGCACATTAAAAGTTTACTAACCAAGTACAAAATTAATTAAAAACTAACATCAACATCCTCAACGAGAAGCCCGAGCTAAAAAATGACTTCACCAAAATTCCGGTCAATCGTCGAGATAAGCTAGTCAATAATTATTGTCTTTTTAATCATCTATTACGAGCCCAACTCAATATGTATAAAATGCAGAATATTATTAAGGTACAACCTAAACTAGCCTCAGTTCTAAATTACAAGTGACAACAGAGCACCATCTAAATTAACATTTAAAGAACATTACTAAGCAAGTCTAAATATTCGACTGGATTAATAATTAAAAATATAAGCAATCATTAATTAAAATCTAACTAGTCTGTCAAATTATAAACTAGCCATCCATTATAAACTTGCAATATTTTTAATTAGAACTGAATGAAGCATGTGCCGAAAACTCGTAAAGATGACAAGGCAGGTTAGAAAATTAAGAAATTGTACTTAGCTTAAAAGACATTACATTTTATATAGTATCACATTTTATCTTTCTACACATTCCACATCACCCTTTATTATTTACATTTGATTATTTTTTTATTTTATTGGCTTTCCAAATTACATATAATCCACATTCAAATAATTACTAATATGAATAGATATTGGTTTTTTACCAAATTTCAAAATAAATTCGTTTGTTTTTCCAAATCAATC
The DNA here is from genome assembly GCA_009831015.1 of Picea engelmannii. Classification (NCBI taxonomy): domain Eukaryota; kingdom Viridiplantae; phylum Streptophyta; class Pinopsida; order Pinales; family Pinaceae; genus Picea; species Picea engelmannii. The sequence continues at coordinate 693,197 of ML781994.1, forward strand.
TTTTATCAAGTTGTTGAAATTGTTACATATTATCATTTACTTATTTATTTTAGGCTATGGTATTATGCATAATTAATGAATTTTGATAGCATCAAATACTATTCTAACCATTATCAATGATTTATTTATTATTAGATACTTTTACAAAATTATATACAAATGTATATACTATTAGTTATAATTAGACTAATGTTGAATAGTTGATAATACACACATAAGCACAAGAATTCCAAGAGCATCTCCTCTATATAATAATTTATTATTAGTTATATAAAAATACATATTAATCCAAACAATTGACTACACTAAATGCAAATGTTATCATCATAATTATTTACTTAACCACAACATGTTTTCTCTGGAAAATAAAATTAATGTAAATAGTTGCAAATTGCAGGCTCTATTTGATACAAGGTCATATTTATTATGTTACAGCTTTACATATTTCAATAACAATAATATGGATAATGATTAAACTTTCTTGTTAATCAACTACATATCAAGTGGCTTGCATATATTTATAAGAATAATATCATATAAAGACAACTAATAGATATTAGTTGTGTCAATGGAACAAAATAAAAAAAGGCATTAACGAAGTAAGTTAATGATTGCACATATTTCAATGTCAGTTATATAACGCTAAATCTAAGATTACCATAGAAACTACCATCATAAATATTGCGTCCATAAATCTGCCATAAAAAATTGTCGTTAAAGTAAAGCCAATCTATGCTGTCTCAAATTAGTAATTTTTGTCCCTGACATAATTTATAGTCATTAATAATTACTTCCATCGCTAACATTAGATTTACTTCCATTTTTTTTCAGTGTCATGTAATTATTCAACTGTCATAAATTCAAATGATGTCATTCCGGAACTGGTAAGACTATCTAAAAATAAACTGAACTGTCAAGTTGCTAATCGTTGTATTTAACATGAAATTGAAATCGTGGACCAGTCAAGGGAGTGTTGTTCTGAGCAAAACTATGCTCTTGAATAAAATGCCAAGATTTAAGAGTAAAGGTAAAGTCTGGTTGATAATAGAGGTAAAGAAAAAATAACCCAAGGTTTAAACGCTATCCAGAACGGTTCAGTAAATGCAGAAAAAGAAAAACACAGTCACCTTCAGGAAATTCTCAAGGCAGCCAGTGCATTCACACGGCAGTATGGTTTTAAGGAATTTCGCAGTCAAATGTATAAAAATGTGAAGTGAGCTCGATGTCAAGAGTAGTAACACTCAATCATCCCAATGCTACCATCACACATTTAATTTTCCCCCTCCCAATGACACAGCAAGTGAGCCCCTATTTACAATATAAAAACGCTACCAAGAATGATCATTAGACGCACAACAACTCAACGCGGAAGGATTCTGGAAAAATAAGGGTACTGTGATGGAATAAAAGTGCAGTCTAATGTAGTGGAAATTCACCAGATGAATTCCCAGGCAACCGTTGTGTCAACCAAGTGGCCATTCGCCCAGTAATAAAAAATAAATGCCGACTCAAGAAGGGGAAATTCTCCTTCAAAATATAATGCATAAGAAGGAAAGGAATTTACAGGCCTCACTAGTGGCCAACAACCATTCGGTATGGGTGTGGAAACTTAAGGATCGCCATCACAACCTATCCTTAATAATAAAAGTTGAGCTCGTTGTTCTCCACAGTAATTGTTGGCTTTTAAAAGAAAACCATTCAATGACCATCAAATAGCATCAATGCGATCGCTGGTAAGGTAGGAGTAAAGGAATAACTCAACCATTTGATGACTGTCAACCTTAAACCTGTCCAAGCAGCAAACAAAAATAGTCGCCGAATTCTCAAGGGTAAAGAGTTGTCAAGGTAAAAATTATTGCAGAGGTAGAAATTGGGAAGACACAGAGATAACAAAACGCAAAGTCACACATCACCAGAAGGCACAATAACAACAATCATTCAAGGACTATGAAAAAGGTAGATGGCTATAGGTGCACCCTTCGCTCATCATCCTCGCACAGAAAAGAAGGGCGTTGATATCCATAGGTCTTTTAACGCTAAGGAGACGACCGTAGATCAAGCTCCTAGCTGACTGCTCAGGAGAGGACTGGTGAGCTAGGGATGAAGGATAATAGCCATGAAGGTCACAATCACACGCAGTAAGTGGTCAAGGCATGCAGGACAACGAAGGCCATGGTAGTCAACAACCATCTAGCTAAGCTAAGGAAGGTTCCAGTCACCAATTAAAAAAAAAAATCAATTTAATTTTCCATTAATTAATCATTCAAGCATAAGCCTAATACATTCTACCATACAAAAATGAAGAGCATACCATTGCCTGTTTGCCTGCTCCTGAGTGTCGTCTGCACACTCTGTGCAACTCCCTCTTGCCGATTGCTGAAACTTCACTGATACCTCCCAGCCAATGCTAGGGGTACTCATCTTCCCCCTTAGCCCCCCAATCCGCAAAGGGGCCACACACACTATCCAGAGATCTCGTCTAGCTCCCAGCTCACCTCGCAAGGCTGAGCTACCACTCCTCTCTGAGCTGGGTATCCCAACTCCCATAAGTAAATCAGTTAAGTCGATATTTTTGCAGCGTAACGTTATGCAAATAGAAGATGATCCTTCATCCTTCTCCTTCCTTTATTTTATATAATTTCGAACTTCCTTTCTTTCCTACAATCTCATTTAATTAAAGTTTTAAAAATAAATTCCTAAAATTTCCTCTCCGTACAAGTGTCCCCCATCCCCTACATTCCTCCATAAATTAATTCTTTAATTAAGCAATTATCTTTATTTCCCTCACCCACCTAGAGTTACTCCTAGAATCACTCCTAGGTGTCCCCAAATGCTCTTACGGGTTTTAATAGCTTTCTCTTTTATTAAATTGTTAATTCAGTTTAAAATTAGAAAGCTCTTAAATGTAGATTCTTTACTAAGTTGACTTCCCGCTTTTTCCCTTAAGTTCCCTTTTTCCCTTTTTATGTTATCTCTTTTCCCTAGTTTCCTATTTTTTTTTATTTTCCCTCTTTCCCCTTTTACTTAGAACTCAAAAAGGCAAGTGTGGAATTTAACCCCTTTTTCCTTTTATCATTAATTTAGCATATTTTAAATTATCAAAAGACAAAATAATTAATTCCCTCTTTACATTTTATAACCACATATTTTATTTCTTATGAATAAATTAATTTCTTACTCCCTTCATGTTACAAAATTTTATGAAGATCATAATTATTATTTAAGTGGTTTTTATTTTAATTATTATTATTTTATTTTATTTTATCTATTTATTATTATTATTATTTTAAAGGTAGATAAAATTTTATCCCTAGCGAAATTTTAGACTTAGAACATAGATTTTGTACTAGGCGACATTTAATTAGGTAAATTGTTTTAAAAATTACTTAACATGTTATTTGTCTTAGGGCCATCTAGGTTCATCCCTCTATCATCAACAACGTGACGTGCCCTTCAGGACACACTAGGTTCTCCAAGGGTGCCACTCGCCTCATCTGTTCCTTTGCGTGACGTGCCCTTCAGGACGCACTACATGCTCCAAGGGTGCCACTCACCTCTTGATTGATTTGGTAAACATGAATAACCCATGCAGTCAACACTCCGCCAGGTGAACTTGTGGGACACTAAGGGCTTCTAAGGAATAAGGCCCCCGCCTTATTGCGCGCCCCTTAGAATCATCGTGAGCGACTGTTGTAGTCTACCCTCATGGCATCGTGGGTCCTCTCGAACTAGGTAATCGTTAACCTACAGTTCAAGCCATGATGGGAGTGCTAGTAGGCTATGGCAGGGATGCTTTCCACACCTCTCCCTCACATCTATGGTAGTCGTGCATGACCCCTTTACTCCATATGTGAGTCTGGTCGGCAAGCTATCCTCAGCCTGCATCATCAACAAATCATGTCAGAACACATCCACATTACATCATCTAATGAGATGCACTAATATCACAGTAAAACAATCAAACCCCAATGGCACAATCCCTGACTCGATTCGGAGTCCAAGGGGTTCCATCGATGCCTCCGCATCCTCAAGGTCCAAAACCCTACACACTTAGTAAAACCAAGTCAATAACACCTATCTAAGCCAATGTATTAAAACAACATGTCATCAACCCATAACGCCTCATAATCAAAATCAAAAGTTTTAATAGCATAAAAATCCGGATCACTTGCGAGCAAGTGTCCTCAAACAATAATTTTTCTCAGTGCGCCAGAGTGGGATGTTACAAAAATCTTCTTCTGTGTCATCTTATAATGCACTAGAAGGCAGGTTAGATGACAAAATAACTATTTGGAGTCAATTTCTTCAATTTCTTAATTTTTCAAGGCTCCTTCCCAAATCACTGCATTGGAACATACTTTCCCCTTCTCATTACATGATATTTGAAACAACCCTCCTAGTTAAGGACAACTACTCTGTCAACAGGTGCAATTTTTTTTTTTTGTTTTTTGTTTTAACCGTGTGTGCGCGCGTGTAGAAGAAACAACCCCCTCGACCCTACGTCACCACTCGAACCAACAAGACACAAGTAAGATGAACATAATCAAGACGACCCGACAGATCATAGTGACACCAAGAAATAAATTCCCCTTGACCTAAGGCGTGCAACTAGCAGCTGTAAGCAGAAACAAACACCAGGGGTTAGGTACAGTACTGTCACAAAATGAAAGAATCCAACAGTAGAGTCGCAGTAGTGGAAAATGTGCCTTTAAATAGCCCGAGACTACTGATACGGCTCAGAGGGTGTCGCAAGAGTGGAACTGTGCCTTTAAACAGCCCGAGACTCTTGATACGGCATTGGATTCCTTCCACCGGATTTACACACAGACATAAATACTAATCTACAAGAGGTGTCTATATCCCGCCCGACACGAACATACTACGCAATACAATACCACCAAGTACTACAAAATCAGGGACAATCATGACCACTACGGGAGACGCAAGTCACGAGGACTCTAATAACGAACCGCTCTTATTGAGACCCGAAGACATCAATCACGATCACATGCTCCACTAATTATTATTAATCTACGAAGACCTTATCATTAACGCTTCAATTTTAACGAATAATGCCCTTGAAATTAAACATCCTCATGAACATTCCACTAAACAAATATTAACAGGGCGATTCAACCATCATCATTAATCTTGCAAATTAAAACCATTACTAATATTGCCTTTTGAACAAGCTTTACCGTTACTATTAAGCAATACTTAATATCGCAGCTTAAACAATGTTAATATTATAGCATATGTAATAACCTTACAAGATAATAACATTGCAATTTAAACCTAGTCATTGGCATTCCATTTAAACAATGTTAGCCTTGCAATCTGGCATCATCATTAACATTTCAATTAAGCCATTAATAACATTGCGATCACCCATCATCATTAACATTGCAAATTTAAACACATATTATTATTGCCATTTAATCAAGTATTACCATTGCGATTAAGCAAATATTAATATTGCAGTTTTAAGCTTCATCACCATAATTTCAATTAAACAATGTTAACCATGCCATTAACAAGTATAATCCTTGCCAATTAAACAATATTAATAATTCGAATTAACATCCTCATTAACATCGCAAATTAAAACAAATTTTGTTATTGCAACCTTAACAAGTAATACAATTACAATTGAGGAAATATTAATAACAATAAACTCATGAGCAAATCAATAAGATTACAATTAGACCACCTCTTCCTACGCATCGAACCAACTACCCTAAACCATTACATTAATGATCGACAACCCAACATTATTAATAATAATCTCATTGTCAAATCAAGTAAGATCAACAATTATTCAACTTTTCCCTTCCCTTAGACTAAGCTACCCAAACCATTACACTAACAATTAACCAACCCAACTTTTATAACAATAATCTTATTTTCAATTCAATAAAAATTACCATTATTCCATAATTACATAAATCATGATTAATTTCTTTATGGTTAAATAAAAAAAATCGCATTTGAATTATTATTAAATATTCATTTATCCACCAAATGAATATTCCCAATATTCAAAATCCCATAAATAATATGACCCTTTTTATTAATTTAAAATAAATACATGACTCTTCAAAATCAAAATGTGTGTAACAATCGCACAATCAACTGTGGAAGGGTCTAGGGGTAAAAACGGGTTTTGACATTGGCCATTTTTGTTAACTATTCTTTTCAACCTACAAACATTTTTATTTTATTTTATAATATTTTCATTCAAATGACTCCAACTCTTGAAACCGGGTAATTGTATGAACACGTAAACGGAGCTGTCAAAAACGGTGTTATTAATTAGGTTAACAGTGAACAGTTACAAGCTGTATTTATTTATATATGTGGATGACAATATCGGCTAGTAGATGGGTCGGAATTAATGTAGCGAGGGTCGAGGAGGGAGATGCGTGAGAAGAGAATTAAATGAAGACTTTACATGGCCGACAGGTGCTCTAAAATTGAGTATCTTGCATGAGAAATTGTGTGAATTGTGTTGTCCATAGAGGCGATTGAGCCTCTTCTTCTTCCTGCTGCATAGGTAAGGAAAAACACAAAAAGGAACCGATAGAATCATGTAAGCGTGGTTAATTGATTTCGAATAATAATATTTGTGATTGATTGACGTGCGCTGGTTACAGCTGCACAAGGCATCGAGTCGAACTGGTGTGTCGGGCAAGGAGGGAGCATGGCGGGCAACCTGGCCATTAACGTTTTAGCAGGTAAATAAGACAACGATTCTGGAAATCCATTTCTACAAATGGATATACCTCGAATCTGGGAATAACTGGATATCGTCTATAACATGGGAACGACAATCTTCATTTGCCTTACCCATGTTACATTGAAAATGTTTTTAACTGGTAAATTTTAGTAAAGGTAGACATCAAATTTTTCTTTTTGATTGGTTCTGATTTTGAAATTTAAAATTACTTTTTGATTTATTAAAGTTTAATATTTTTACTAATATAAAATAAAAACTATCCATTCAAAATCTAAATCATTTCTTAAGAGTGAAAATCCATCCTATAAGTATTACCATTAAATCATTTTATATCACACGATTTTTGTTTAAATAAAGGTAATACATGACACGGTTTTCTTAATACGAGTCTCATGTTTTATTCACAACAACCATTATTATTCTGAATGACCGGATTTTGGTTTAACATAGTGCCTACGGCCCCAGGAATATTCAACGCCACGACCAACAGTAACACACAGTCACGAGTAACACGACTCCGCAACCCACAACAAACACACAGGCATAAGGGTCGAATGGGTAGAGCGACCTCCTCCAGTTCGCAAGGGTGAAATACACAAGCAGAGAGATAAAACCCTAAATTTCAACGATAATATTTAACACAGCATTAAAATGAAAATGGAACCATAGGAATGAAATGCAATTATTAAATGGAAAAGTTAACGCAGCGATATTGAAAGCAGATACATTACAACGCAGAGATGAAAGCAAATTTTTAGGTACATCCAATGCAGACCCACTCATTTTTAGATAAATATCAACGCAGATAGAAATGCCCCATTTAAATCCAGTAAGACGCGGCCATTTATACCGTAACGCAGACCCTTATGACTGCAACTGTAAAACATTAAGACACAGACTAAAAGCACAAATCGCTCCATACCCCGTGGATAAAAACGCCTAGAATTCAAATGCTAACACGCCCATGAACAGTTGCCAAACGCCCCCATACAAGAATGGTTTACTGTATTAAGGAAAACGCCCCACCTGGGAAGGCTTCATAGTATAAAAATAACTCGCCCACCAAAATGAATAAAAACAACCAAGGTAAAATTCCCACAGTATAATAAAACGCCCCAACAGAAGGTTTGCCCACAGTACAAATGAAAACCCAACGAAATAAAAACGCCCATTGTATAAATCGAACATCCATAGAAAGAAAAATCGCTCCATGTTCTATGGGGATGCCTCCTATGGAAGGGTAAAAATGAAATAACATAAACCCACAACCATTTACCAGAAACCCTCAACTACGTTGTTATGGAAACTAAAATCTTCTGAAATACCCTCATTTTTTTCTTACAGAGTATGAAGGATGAGAAAACAATAGTCCACGACAATACAACCATAATCGCAGCAGTAAATCACTTATGCTTTCTACTCTACTCGGTTCAGGAACATACCTTGGCCTTATTTGCTTGCCACAACGATTCCTGTGCTCCTTCCGCTCCTGCTCCTGCTTGCCGACCACAATGAACTCACTGGTACCTCCCAGCCAAACGCTAGGGGTACTCTTCTTCCCCCTTAGCCCCCTGAGCCGCAAAGGGGCCACACACAATCAGAGAGTAACTAGCTTCTCAGCTCGCCTCCAAGGCTGAGCTACCACTCAAGTCTGCTGAGAATCCCCAACTCCTACAAGA
>ML781994.1:701990-712477 GCA_009831015.1 Picea engelmannii
TTTTCAAAACTCAAAGAGTATATGCGCTCATTATTAATTTCCTTTTATTTTTACATGCTTAACTTCATTTGTTTACAATTTGTTTATAATATAAAAATACCTATATATATTTTCATTTTTCTATTTATAAGCATGCATTCATCATTGTAGTTTATCATTATCCATCATTTAAATTTACCATTAATATATATATATATATATATATATATATATATATATATATATAGGATAAAGAGAGATTAGGGTGATGGAAAACATGTATAGACGAAAAGTAAATGTATTACATAAAACGAATAAAGAGGAATTACGGGGAGGGATGGCGATTTGGTAACGTGAACTGGACAAGTAAAAGGGAGATGGATACTGGAAGATCAAGGCGATGGAGGATAGTTTAATTAAGTAGACAATGATAATGAGAGGATAATGGTCTGAGTTTTTGTTTTCTTTTTTTTTTGAATTTTCATTTGTTAAGGCCACACTAAATCTCCCCCCTTTTTCTAGAAGGTCTTAGGCTTAGGGTTTGTATTCTGAGCTAGGCGATGATAGGTTAAGGGAATTTCTTAAGGTTTTATTCAGGTGCTGATGACTTAGGGTTACTTAGGCTGACCCCTCCTTCACAATAATGCAATGTGCCCTTTAGGACACACCACATGCTCCAAGGGTGCCACTCGCCTCTGGAATTTCTTTTGGGCGACGTTCCCTTCAGGATGCACCATGTGCTCCAAGGGTGCCACTTGCCAACTGAGTTTATTTTGTGCGACATGCCCTTCAGGATGCACCACGTGCTCCAAGGGTGCCACTCGCCAACTGGACTGATTGGTAGACCTCTATAACCCCTGGAGTCAACACTCCGCCAGGTGAACTTGTAGGAGACTAAGGGTTCTAAGGAATAAGGTCCCCGCCTTATTGCGCACCCCTTAAAATCATCGTGAGTGAATGTCGCAGTCTGCCCTCATGACATCGTGGATCCTCTCGAACTAGGTAATCGTTAACCTACAGTTTGAGCCACGACGGGAGTGCTAGCAGGCGGTGGCAGGGATGTTGTCCATCCCTCTCCCTCAACCTCTCTGCAATCGTGTGTGGCCCCTTTACTCCATATGTGACTCTGGTCGGCAAGCTATCGTCAGCCTGCATCACCAATAATCATGTCAGAAATGTCAACATCAAATCATCAAATCATCAAATCAAATGAAACATCATAATAAACATATTAACCCAAAAGCACACTCCCTGACTCAGTCCGGAGTCCAAGGGGGTTCTACCGATGCCTCTGCATCCTCAAGGTCAAAAACCATGCACACTCAATAAAACTGAGTCAATATCACCCATCTACATCAAATAGTAATGCATCATGTCATCTGTCAATCACATCATAATCAAATATAAAAGGTCTAACATAAAAAATGGTCCAGATCACTTGCGAGCAAGTGTCCTCAAATAATAAGTGTTCTCAGTGCACTAGAGAGGGATGTTACATACACCCCCTCTTGGTCTAAACTTCGTCCTGAATTTTCTCAGTATAAATGCAGAATAAAGTATCATAGTATCATAAGTCTATCTATCAAACAAAAATGGAAACTGCTGACGCATATCATCTGCATCCTCCCAGGTCGCCGAGTGTGGACTATAACTGTCCCACTAGACCTTGACCTGATCTACCATTCGACGTCGTAACTGTCGAACGCGATGATATAATATGCGGACCGGCTCAGCCATGAGCGCTCCCTCGTCCGATACCTGCAAAGAAATTAGGTCAATCACATGTGTAGGATCACTAATATAATGTCTCAAAATAGATACATGAAAAACATCGTGCATACGCCTCAAAGAATCCGGTAAGGCTAGTCGATAGGCCACGGGCCCCTTTCTCTCCACAATCTCGAAAGGTCCCACGAACCTAGGAGAGAGTTTAGCTCCCCTTCCAAACTTGATCGAACTCTTATGCTGTTTAACCCGCAAGAATACTCGATCGCCGACCTCGTAGCTAAGGTCGACTCGGTGCGCATCGGCATAGCTCTTCTATCGATCTTGTGCTTATTTAATCCTTTGTCTTATGGATTGCATCTGCTCTTCCATTTCTTGGATCGCTTCTGGTCCCACCAGGACCCTATCCTCAAACTGATCCCAACTCAAGGGTGTCTGACACGGTCGCCCATAAAGAAACTCAAAAGGCGCCATCTTTATGGTGCTTTGATAACTGTTGTTGTAAGCGAACTCTACTAGAGGCAAAAATTCCTCCCAACGCTTTTGTTGGTCCATCACGTACATGCACAACATGTCTTCCAAGGTTTGGTTCATACGTTCTGTCTGTCCGTCCATCTCTGGGTGATACGCAGTACTAAAGTTAAGTTGGGTTCCCAAGGCCTCTTGGAAACTCGTCCAAAATCATCCAGTAAACACCGATCCTCGATCGGATATAATCTTTTTAGGCACGCCATGTAGCCTCACAATCTCACTGATGAAAACTCTCGCTATGTCAGGTACCTGATATGTCATACGCACCGGAATAAAGTGAGCACTCTTTGTCAGAGTGTCTACTACTACAAAAATCGAGTCGTGTCTCCTTACCATCAGTGGCAATCCAACAATAAAATCCATCGATATAACTTCCCATTTCGATTCCGGAATGGCATGTGGTTGAAGTAATCCTATTGGGTGTCTATGTTTAGCCTTTACCTGCTGACACTCGAGACATCTAGCCACAAAGTTGACTATGTCAGACTTCATTCCTTTCCAAAATAATAATGGTTTGAGGTCTGCCCTCATCTTCGTAACTCCCGGGTGAGCCATGTAAACGGCTCTATGATCCTCGCTCAGGATCAACATTCTCAACTAGTCGTTAGTTGGTACGTAAATCTGACCTCTAAACCTAAATAACCCATCGTTATCCAATGAATATCCCTCATATCGCGGTACCATCATCATTTTTTGTCCGATAAAATCCTCGACTTCTTTGTACCAGTCATCATCACACTGTAAGGTGAGAATCTTCTCACATAGATTTGCTTGAAGAGGTAACATCAAAAATATGTGTGGCCTCCGACTCAAGGCATCCTCCACTCGGTTTAATGTTCCCTTTATGTAAGTAATCTCGAAATCGTATTCGCTAAGCAATTCCGACCAATGCCGTTGTCGCGCGTTCAGGTCGCTTTGCGTAAAAATGTGTTGTAGTCCACAATGATATATCTTTAATTCAAATTTTCGTCCAATAAGGTAGTGTCTCCAAACCTTCAAGGCATAAACAATGGCTAATAACTCCAAATCATGCGTTGCATAGTTCTCCTCATGCCTTCTCAACTTTCTCGAAATGTAAGCAATCACTCATTCGTCCTGCATCAAGACGTCGCCTAAATCTTCCTTGGATGCGTCAGTGCATACCAAGAAGTCTGCATCCATGTCAGGGACCTTTAGTATCGACGCGGTTGTCAACAACTCTTTAAGCCTCCGAAATTCTTCCGTGCATTTCTCTGTCCAAACAAACTTCTTGTTTTTCTTCTGCAATTCCGTGATCAGATTTGCTATCTTTGAAAAACCCTTGACAAACCATTGATAGTATCCTGCTAATCCCATAAAACTACGCACTTATGTGACATTCGTTGGTGCAGGTCATTCCATAATAGCCTCAACCTTGGCTGGATCCACGATGATACCCTCACCGGAGATGACATGCCCTAAGTAGTGAATCCTCGATTGGTAAAAAGAACACTTGGACAACTTCCCATACAACTTGTGTTCTCGTAAACATTGTAGTACCAAGCGCAAGTGCTCGTCATGCTCCTCCGTCATCCGAGAGTAGATCAAAATATCATCAATGAATACTTGGACAAACTTGTCCAAGTACTCACGGAACACCCCGTTCATCAAACTCATGAATACCCCTAGGGCGTTTGTCAGTCCAAACAGCAAAACAGTAAACTTGTAATGTCCAAATCTCATCTTAAAGGCAGTCTTATGGATGTCATTCTCCTTGATCCATAACTGGTGATATTCGGATCGCAAATCGATCTTGGAGAAGACCGTCGCGCCCTTCATTTGATCAAATAGATCGTCAATTCTTGGTAAGGGATACTGATTCTTGATCGTATCCTTATTCAGTTGATGGTAGTCAATGCAAAGCCTCCACGATCCGTCTTTCTTTCGAATGAAAATAACTGGTGCACCCCATGGTGACACACTAGGACGTATCAGTCCCAGGTCCAACAACTCCTTCAGTTGCATCTTTAACTCTTGCAACTCCGGGGTCGACATCCGATAAGGCATTCTTGCTATCGGTTCAGTTCTCGGTTTCAGGTCTATGGTAAACTCCAGTTCCCTCTCTGGCGGCATCCCAGGTAACTCTTCTGGAAATACATCCGCAAACTCCTTTACCACCAAAAGGTGTTCTAGGCCTTCCGTTACTCCTTTCTCGTTTAGCGCGAGGATCGCATATAGTTTGCACCCCTTGTGCATACTCTTCCGTAACTGTAAGGAAGAGACAAACTGCAGGGAAACTCCCTGGTTTCTTCCTACAATCACATGTCTCTGTCCTTTGTCATCAACCAAGCTCAACCATTTCGTCTTACAATTGAGAATCGCCTCATGCGTTTCCAACCAATCCATACCGATCACGACGTCATAAGATCCTAAGATCGTGATGTACAAGTTGACTCTCGTGACAAACTCTCCCAGGTTAAGGGCACAACCCGTAACCTTTCCTCCAACCTTCTGTTTGGCTCCCGAAGCCATCTCCACGAAGCTAAACTTATCATGTTCGACTGCCTTTACCTTAATTCTTTTTAGTGCTGCACCAGAAATGAAATTCTCAGTAGCTCCTGGGTCTATCAAAATACTAAGGGTCTGGTCAGCGATAGTACCTGTTGTCTCGAGCACAGTCAACTAGTGCTCTGCTTGGCAGTTATTCACCGCTGCATGAATCCGATGGGCCTTGCCCATATCTCCCATGGTAGTCGGTCCGACTGATCCAGACATCCTGGCCCTCTCCACAGGGCAGCCGCGCTAGTAGTGTGGCTCCCCACACGTCCAACACCCCTTCTTCAGCCCAGTAGTCCTGGTACCCGAAGTAGAAGATGTCTGCCCACCGGCCTGAAACCCTGGTCTATTCTGCTGAACATGCCTAAACTACTGTTGCTGCGGGTGACGCTGCTGCTGGTGCTGTGGTCCTCGATAAGGTGTCCGTTGCTGAGGCGGAGGTCGTCGAGGTGTAGTGAACGTGGATCCACTCTAGAATCCATGATATCCGGGCGTATGTCTCGCTGGTTTCTGATGTCGCAGCACCCCCGATGAACTCTGCCCTACGTGTCTCACTGAAGTCCTGGTCTACCCCCCGCTGATAAGCTCCTCCTCTGCTATGAAGGCCTTTTGGAGAGCGTCATGCAAGGTTTGAGGCATCAAGATCCTAACCTTTGCACGCAGACTTCCATTAAGGCCAAACACAAACCTGTTGACTTTGAGCTTCTCTGTGTTAAGGTGTAGAGAATACTGGAGCAACTCCATGAATCGTGCCTCGTACTCGGGCACCGTACGACCTCCCTGTCATAGTGCATTGAACTCGTTGAGATGACGCTCAATGATATCCTCGGATAGGTACCTCTCTCGGAACCGTTCCTCAAACAGTTCCCATGACACGTCTTCAATGACCATGTTCAGCTGCGACAGCAGCGTCTTCCACCACAGAAGAGCGCTCCCCTTCAGTTGAAAGACTGCCATGCGGACCTTCATGTTGGAGGTATAATCGCGAAGTGTGAAGCACATCGCCATATTCTCCAACCATGCCTCGACGACCGTGCCGTTCGGGGTGCCAAAGAACTTGGGAAATTTTACCTTCTCGATTTCATGGTGAATGCTACCTGTGACGGCCGGTGCGCGCGACAGAACCTCAGGGGGTGCCGGCACCCTGGCCTCGTCTCTATCCAAACGACTGATCAGAGCCTCGGACATGCGCCGAAATGATCTCATCATCCCAATAACATCACTGACTGCTATATGTTCCTGTCCGAGCACCTGCTCGCCTCCCTGGGGGTTAGACCCCTTAGGCGTGGATGCTGTTGGAGGCGTCTCGCCTCCTCCCCTAGCACCCCGTCGTCTGCCTCCGCGACGTCCTCTAACCATGATTACCTGCACACACACAATCCACTCGATCAACAATAGTATAATAAAACCAAATCATGTCAATGAAAGCCGTAGAGAACCCCAAGTCGCGGGTCGAACCGGCTCTGATACCATATGAAACAACCCTCCTAGTTAAGGACAACTACTCTGTCAACAGGTGCAATTTTTTTTTTTGTTTTAACCGTGTGTGCGCGCATGTAGAAGAAACAACCCCCTCGACCCTACGTCACCACTCGAACCAACAAGACGCAAGTAAGATGAACATAATCAAGACGACCTGATAGATCATAGTGACAATGAGAAATAAATGCCCCTTGACCTAAGGCGTGCAACTAGTAGTTGTAAGCAGAAACAAACACCAGGGGTTAGGTACAGTACTGTCACAAAATGAAATAATCCAACAGTAGAGTTGTAGTAGTGGAAACTGTGCCTTTAAACAACCCGAGACTACTGATACGGCTTAGAGGGTGTCGCAAGAGTGGAACTGTGCCTTTAAACAGCCCGAGACTCTTGATACGGCACTGGATTCCTTCCACCGGATTTACACATAGACATAAATACTAATCTACAAGAGGTGTCTATATCCCGCCCGACACGAACATACTACGCAATACAATACCACCAAGTACTACAAAATCAGGGACAATCATGACCACTACGGGAGACGCAAGTCACGAGGACTCTAATAACGACCCACTCCTATTGAGACCCGAAGACATCAATTAGGATCACATGCTCCACTAATTATTATTAATCTACGGAGACCTTATCATTAACGCTTCAATTTTAACGAATAATGACCTTGCAATTAAACATCCTCACGAACATTCCACTAAACAAATATTAACAGGGCGATTCAACCATCATCATTAATCTTGCAAATTAAAACCATTACTAATATTGCCTTTTGAACAAGCTTTACTGTTACTATTAAGAAGTACTTAATATCGCAGCTTAAACAATGTTAATATTATAGCATATGTAATAACCTTACAAGATAATAGCATTGCAATTTAACCCTAGTCATTGGCATTCCATCTAAACAATGTTAGCATTGCAATCCGACATCATCATTAACATTTCAATTAAGCCATTAATAACATTGCGATCACCCATCATCATTAACATTGCAAATTTAAACACATATTATTATTTCCATTTAATCAAGTATTACCATTGCGATTAAGAAAATCTTAATATTGCAGTTTTAAGCTTCATCACCAGCATTTCAATTAAACAATGTTAACCATGCCATTAACCAGTATAATCCTTGCCAATTAAACAATATTAATAATTCGAATTAACATCCTCATTAACATCGCAAATTAAAACAAATTTTATTATTGCAACCTTAACAAGTAATACAATTACAATTGAGCAAATATTAATAACAATAAACTCATGAGAAAATCAATAAGATTACAATTAGACCACCTCTTCCTACGCATCGAACCAACTACCCTAAACCATTACATTAATGATCGACAACCCAACATTATTAATAATAATCTCATTGTCAAATCAAGTAAGATCTACAATTATTCAACTTTTCCCTTTCCTTAGACTAAGCTACCCAAACCATTACACTAACAATTAACCAACCCAACATTTATAACAATAATCTTATTTTCAATTCAATAAAAAATACCATTATTCGATAATTACATAAATCATGATTAATTTCTTTATGGTTAAATAAAAAAAATCGCATTTGAATTATTATTAAATATTCATTTATCCACCAAATGAATCTTCCCAATATTCAAAATCCCATAAATAATATGACCCTTTTTATTAATTGAAAATAAATACATGACTCTTCAAAATCAAAATGTGTGTAACAATCGCACAATCAACTGTGGAAGGGTCTAGCGGTAAAAACGGGTTTTGACATTGGCCAGTTTTGTTAACTATTCTTTTCAACCTACAAACATTTTTATTTTATTATATAATATTTTCATTCAAATGAATCCAACTCTTGAAACTGGGTAATTGTATGAACACGTAAATGGAGCTGTCAAAAACGGTGTTATTAATTAGGTTAACAGTGAACAATTACGAGCTGTATTTATTTATATATGTGCATGACAATATTGGCTAGTAGATGGGTCGGAATTAATGTAGCGAGGGTCGAGGAGGGAGATGCGTGAGAAGAGAATTAAATGAAGACTTTACATGTCCGACAGGTGCTCTAAAACTAAGTATCTTGCGTGAGAAATTGTGTGAATTGTGTTGTCCGTCGAGGCGATTGAGCCTCTTCTTCTTCCTGCTGCGTAGGTATGGAAAAACACAAGAAGGAACCGATAGAATCGTGTAAGCGTGGTTAATTGATTTCGAATAATAATATTTGCGATTGATTGACGTGCGCTGGTTACAACTGCATAAGGCGTCGAGTCGAACTGGTGTGTCAGGCAAGGAGGGAGCATGGCGGACAACCTGGCCATTAAAGTTTTAACAGGTAAATAAGACAACGATTCTGGAAATCCATTTCTACAAATGGATATACCTCGAATCTGGGAATAACTGGATATCGTCTAGAACACGGGAATGACAATCTTCATTTGCCTTACCCATGTTACATTGAAAATGTTTTTAACTGGTAAATTTTAGTAAAGGTAGACATCAAATTTTTCTTTTTGATTGGTTCTGATTTTGAAATTTAAAATTACTTTTTGATTTATTAAAGTTTAATATTTTTACTAATATAAAATACAAACTATCCATTCGAAATCTAAATCATTTCTTAAGAGTGAAAATCCATCCTATAAGTATTACCATTAAATCATTTTATGTCACACGATTTTTGTTTAAATAAAGGTAATACATGACACGGTTTGCTTAATACGAGTCTCATGTTTTATTCACAGCAACCATTATTATTCTGAATGACCGGATTTTGGTTTAACACAGCGCCTACGACCCCAGGAATATTCAACGCCATGACCAACAGCAACACACAGTCATGAGTAACACGACTCCGCAACCCACAACAAACACACATGCATAAGGGTCAAACGGGTGGAGCAACCCCCTCCAGTTCGCAAGGGTGAAATACACAAGCAGAGAGATAAAACCCTAAATTTGAACGATAATATTTAACACAACATTAAAATGAAAATGGAACCATAGGAATGAAACACAATTATTAAATGGAAAAGTTAACGCAGCAATATTGAAAGCAGATACATTACAACGCAGAGATGAAAGAAAATTTTTAGGTAGATTCAACGCAGACCCACTCATTTTTAGATAAATATCAACACAGATAGAAATGCCCCATTTAAATCCAGAAAGACGCGGCCATTTATACCATAACGCAGATCAAACACAGACCCTTATGACTGCAACTGTAAAACATTAAGACGCAGAGTAAAAGCACAAATCGCTCCATACCCCGTGGCTAAAAATGCCCAGAATTCAAATGCTAACACGCCCAGGAACAGTTGCCAAATGCCCCCATACAAGAATGGTTTACTGTATCAAGGAAAACGCCCCACCTGGGAAGGCTTCACGGTATAAAAATAACTCGCCCACCAAAATGAATAAAAAAGACCAAGGTAAAATTCCCACAGTATAATAAAACGCCCCAACAGAAGGTTTGCCCGTAGTACAAATGAAAACCCAAGGAAAGAAAAACGCCCATTGTATAAATTGAACACCCACAGAAAGAAAAATTGCTCCATGTTCTATGGGGATGCCTCCTATGGAAGGGTAAAAACGAAATAACATAAACCCACAGCCATTTACCAGAAACCCTCAACTACGCTGTTATGGAAACTAAAATCTTCTGAAATACCCTCATTTTTTTCTTACAGAGTATGAAGGACGAGGAAACAATAGTCCATGACAATACAACCATAATCGCAGTAGTAAATCACTTATGCTTTCTACTCTACTTGGTTTAGGAACATACCTTGGCCTTATTTGCTTGTTGCAACGATTCCTGTGCTCCTTCTGCTCCTGCTCTTGCTTGCCGACTGCAATGAACTCACCGGTACCTCCCAGCCAAACGCTAGGGGTACTCTTCTTCCCCCTCATCCCCTCGAGCCGCAAAGGGGCCACACACAATCAGAGAGTAACTAGCTTCTCAGCTCGCCTCCAAGGCTGAGCTACCACTCAAGTCTGCTGAGAATCCCCAACTCCTACAAGAAATCCGTCCAGTCTCTACTCTGGCAGCATAACAATACCAATCTGAAAAAAATTCCCCTCTTTCCCCCCCTCTCCCTTTCTTTTATCCATTCTCTCAACCCTAACTCCTCCCCCTTTAGGTTTTCCCCCCTTTTCCCTTTTGATTTTCTTATTTTTCTTTTTAATTTATTTTCTTTATATTATTTTATTTTATTTTTCTTTTCAAAACTCAAAGAGTATATGCGCTCATT
>ML781994.1:713280-725773 GCA_009831015.1 Picea engelmannii
AGGGTGCCACTCGCCAACTGGACTGATTGGTAGACCTCTATAACCCCTGGAGTCAACACTCCACCAGGTGAACTTGTAGGAGACTAAGGGTTCTAAGGAATAAGGCCCCCGCCTTATTGCGCGCCCCTTAGAATCATCGTGAGTGACTATCGCAGTATTCCCTCACAACATCGTGGATCCTCTCGAACTAGGTAATCGTTAACCTACAGTTCGAGCCACGGCGAGAGTGCTAGTAGGCGGTGGTAGGGCTACTGTCCACCCCTCTCCCTCAACCTCTATGCAATCGTGTGTGGCCCCTTTACTCCATATGTGAGTCTGGTCGGCAAGATATCGTCAGCCTGCATCACCAATAATCATGTCAGAAATGTCAACATCAAATCATCAAATCAAATAAAACATCATAATAAACATATCAACCCAAAAGCACACTCCCTGACTCAGTCCGGAGTCCAAGGGGGTTCTACCGATGCCTCTGCATCCTCAAGGTCAAAAACCCTGCACACTCAATAAAACTGAGTCAATAGCACCCGTCTGCATCAAATAGTAACACATCATGTCATCTGTCAATCATATCGTAATCAAATATAAAAGGTCTAACATCAAAAAGGGTCCAGATCACTTGCGAGCAAGTATCCTCAAATAATAAGTGTTCTCAGTGCGCCAGAGAGGGATGTTACAATATTCCCAACATGATAGTCTCTCACTTGTCCAAACTCAACTTTGATGGTGGGGGGAATGTATCTGCAAAAGACCATCTTAACAAGTTTTGGTGTAAATGTATCAAGCATGATATTTTTTATTTAAAGGTTTTATGCAGATTGTTCGCTTTTACTTTCAGGGGTCAGATTAAACATTGGTTTGAGTCTTTTCCAACATATCACATTATTGATTTGTTTCAATTTCTAAAGGAATTTTTAGATGTTTTTGAAATCTATGATTACAATCGATTGTGTGAAGAATTTTAGGCTCTACTAATCAATGATGATTCATCTCCAGAGGCCTTTTTAACAAGCATCCATCATGTTCTCTGTAAATTTCAACTTGATGACATGTCATTTGTACTAAATCTCCTCTTTGGTTTTTGTGCCCCTTTCATGTAACCATTTTAGATCGTAGATGATGAATCGGTTAGAAATCCTATCACTCAATTGCGAGATGAATTTTGTTTGCAGGATGAAAGGAATCCATAAGAAAATCTTGAAGATGCAAGGGAGGTATAATTTATTGAACAGGTTCTTACTAACAATCAAACTGGTTTTTCCTCTGAATCATTATATATTCAATCTCGGACCATCGTGGAAGAATATTTGATGTTGGTTCAAGGTGAATGTCCATATTCTTCTAACTCTTGCTCTAATCAATGCTTAAATTCAATTATTGAAGAACTCTTAGGTGATGAAAATGATCTTAAGCATTCTAACATTCCATATGAAACTGATTAGATATGTACATCTGCAATTGGAAGAATAAACCTTAAACCTTCATCCACAAATCATACCTTATCCACAGGAAAGATTAAATGTTTTTCATGAAAGTTTTGAATTATCTATCATATAGGAGGAAAATTTAGATGATCATATTATGTTGAAGGATATATCACCAAAACAGAGTGAAAGTATTAAGGCAAGTGAAGAGCAATGTCTTGAGAATACCATTGTTAATTATTATAAATTAAGAGAATATTTTCATGTGCTCTTTTATAATTCATTTTACTCTTTATATCCTGATATCTTATTAGATTTTGGTGTGGATGATATTTTACCAACAATATCTTACTCTTTTCCATCACAATTTGATCTTTTTGATATGCCAAGAGTTGGTGAAATTAATTTTGAGCATAACATTTATGAAGTCGGATTTGACACTCTTTCACTTTCATCACTCACATGTGAAAAAGATATGTTGCAAGATGATTTTACACAATTTATTTTTTAAAAGGACAATGCACTCATTCTTATGGAGATCAAATATTCTACATTGCATATTCATTCATTGATTAGTTCAAATTTTGATGATTATGTTTCACGTTTTAAAACGATCCATCTCACGAAAGGAAGTGTTCAAACCAATGATCTAATTGATGTCATGAATCCTCTTATGATGTGTTCCACATTGATAGATCTAGTTCATCAAATTCGTATCTTGCATTCTAACTTTTGTGATAGGATCTTAGAATGGCTTGAGGATTCATATCTATTAAATCTTCATAATAAAGATAAAGTTGTTCTTGCTTTGTTTCTACCTAAATATCTAGGAAGTAAGCATAACATGATTTTTTTATATCCTCCATGTGAAGAAATTGATGAACACTTGGAGAATTGTCAGGAGGATGGGGCACTTCGGCCTTGTATGATGGTTATGTCAGGTCCTCATAATATTGACAATTTTTCCAAACATACTTACATTCTTCCATGCCATTATGACCCATATCACGACAAGATTGCATAATGGATGGAGGATTCATACATCAAGAAGTTTCAAAAGAATGGTAAGGTCGTTCTTGCTTTGTTTTTAAATGAATATATAGGAGGTAAGCATGACATATTTTTTTTGTATCTGCAAATACTACATTATTTTATTCTAATTTTCGACTTTCTATGCCTTGCAAGATTGAAGACTCTCTTGCGGATGCACTGGAAATACAATTTTACTTAGCGTTTTGATCTATGTAGAAGTTAGAGTAGGTGTAGGAATAGAGTCCTTTTGGGTTTTCCTTTCCTTTTGAATTTTTCCTTTGAATAATGCAGTTATGAAGGCATGTGGGTATGCAAAGAAAACCATTGTCTGGATGTTGTCAGGGAAGTCTTCTTTCAATTCATTTCTTTTTCCATTTTGAAATTGTCTTGATTAAATGTTTCTTTTTCAAAACTTGACAACACTATGCAATGATTTCAAATATTATGAAGCATTAATAAAGAGATTAGGGATTTGATCTTATTTTTACCCTGACAAACATAGCTTACCACTGCACGTAATTGCACTCATCTTGTTTAAGGATTTTTCTGTGACTTTTAATAATAAGCTTGGTCAAAATGATGTATCATGCATCACTATCTTAAGAAAATAACCTGTATATACAAAAAAACTTTGAACTGTGTAGTTTTTCCTTTTGATCCTCTTTCTCTATGAGAGGTTGGCCTAGTTTTGTTATGAGATTTTGCTATTTCGATTTTGTTTGTTTTGATATACTTCTGATTTTGAATCCCATTAAAAAAATATGATTCAGTTTGTTGTGTGGTTTTTTGTTTTCTTTGATTGCTTTGATTTCTTTGATTGAACTTTCTTCTTGTCTATCTTTTTGAATAAATATATTTCTGATCAAATGACGATTGTCGAAGGAAGCATTCATTTCAATACTTATGTTTTTAAAATCAATTTGAAACAATTCAAACAGTTTCTGATGTTAAGGTTCATCTCAGATAATTTATTTGTAAGTTAGTTGAGTACTATGAAATCCTAAACGGTATTTGTCAGAGTATTACCCCTGAAATGTGTCAAGATATTTGAGAATTACGATTATCCTTAGATGTTTTACACTATCCCTGTTCTTAAAAGATCACTTTTAAGTTCTTCCCCATTCTCTATATGGTTTCTTAACCGAAATCTAAAATCTCTAAACCATGATAAAACTTCTAGTTTTGAAAGAAAATAAAAAAAATGGTCATTTGTTCACATGTATTGCAATTAACCTCCAGTATCACCCCACTCTCTTTGTCATCAATAAATCTATAATTTTATTATTATTTAAAAGTGGCATAAGAGGTTTGGAAGCACTTAAGTGTGGGAAGTGTGTGTAAACCCGTCGGGGTACTGAACATGCTTGTTGGCAGCGGGTAAATGCACACATGATACCAAGACAACTTCATTGGGGTACTGAACAAGACCGATGGAAACGAAACAATGTCGGGTCAAGAGGTAGCATGTATATGCTTTTAAATTAACTTTTATGGAAGTATACATCATGTGGATACAACTATTGGATGAGATTAAAGATTTTGAGTGGGTTAAATGACATCCCTGTCGAGGCTATGGACACCTATTGGCAGAAGTGGCTTTGTCAATGATATTGAAGTCATTTTATAAACATCGTGACTCTTTGATTAAAACACAACTTCAAGTTATAATCCTATGTAAAAACATTATTTTCTTCTTTTTTGATATTTTCCTTTAAATCTGAGCTAATCTTAATATTGTGTAATATTAAAGTGGATTTGTTTCAAAGCAGCTTAAAATTATATCTAAGTCTTATTCTTCTTCCCTGTGATGAAAGTTTAATAGGACAAAGATAATTGCTTCGCCCAGTGAGTCGCCATTTGTTGGGCCCCAACAACCCCCTTCTTTATTTTTAATCAAAAGCTAGGGTCCCTCGGAATTTTACTTGGATTCTTCATTTTTTTTTTTCCTTTGAATTGATTAGATTGGTATTGGTTTGAATTTATATTCTTTTATTTTTCTTTGTTTGAATTTCATGAAATTCAAATGCCATTTCATTTTTCTTTCTACAAAGTTTTGATGTTGATGGACGAGCTTCATAATTTGGGAGTTTGTTATTACCTCTTCCGTATTGAATTTATCTACTATGAGAATGGCTTGGTTTAAGACATGGATTAATAAAAATGATTTTATAGGTTCAGAACTTTTATTGCGACACATCTTTTCTATGACATTTGTTCACATTTGATCAAATTTGAATGAGGAAGAGACGAACATAGAAATCTTAATTTAAACGAAAACATTATTTTTTATCAACTGTTTACTTTCGTTTAAATTATGATTATGTTTTTCATCTTTTTCTCATTAGCAATCATTTTCAAAACATCATTTGGTAGGTTTAATTAATTAAATTATTTTTTTTTCAGTTTGCATCTCGTTTCAAAAAAAAAAGAAAGAATTATCTAGTATTTGCTTGATTTTGTGAAAACCCAAAATTAATAATTTTCTCCTCTCCATCAACTTGAAGATTCTAGAATTTTAAGATCATATTTGAAAGGAAAATATAAAAATATTTGTTTAGAACTTATAGTTAGTTTAATTTCATTTTAATTTTATTGTTACTGATTTTGTTTTATTCACAATTTTTAGGTTATTAATTTGGATTTTATTTGTTTCACAGATTTCTATTACCATTTATTTGGTACGGATCTGATCATGTCTTGATTTTATTATCTAAATACATTCAAGATAATTGATCCAAAAATAACATTGGATTGATGCAAATAATTTATGAGCAACAATAGTTAAGATTTTGAAATGCGTTTAGGAACAAAAAGACGAATTTGCGGGACTGATTGCAGACAAATCGTGAGGAATCTGAAGAAACAGTTGAAAACCTATCTGGAGAATGGACCCATGTATCTTACTCGCGAGAATTTTCTCAAACAAATGCGCAATTTGAGAGATATTTTTGTTTCTTTACGAGGCAAATTTCAGGTGGCAGAAATTATTAGTGACGCCCAGACTGTTCATTCATTGCATAAATATATGAGAAAGTTCAGAGCCCAAGGGATCCAAAAAATTTAGAGGAGGATTTTTATCCTTTATTTTTTGTATATTAAATTTAATTTGTAAACTTTTTCTTTTCAAATGGAGTAATAGATGGTTGGAATTTTGGTAGAATGGGCAATTATTTTCGAAGAAGAATATGAAATTCCAGATTGCTTAATGGCTTTCGTCCTATGAGTAAAATGATTTTATTTTCATTATAATATATTCATATTCTTTGAGTAAATCATTATGCATTGATTTAAATTATCTTTAGCCTATTTTATCAATACATGGTTAATTGCTATCATTTATGTATTAATTTTTTCAATCTTTAAGAGTCTATTATCCAAATTATCTTAATCTTGATGATTGTATTATTTTGATACAAATCTTGTATTCTATTTAGTTTATTCATGTAATTCATATTTGTAAATATATAATTGTTCAATTGATATTGTTCTTGTTGTCGATTAATCTATTATATCTTCACTAAGGATCATGATTTGGAAGTTGTTCTTTCTACATTTTAAATAAGATCAAAATTGCCAGTCAAGGAGATTTTTATTCTGACATTGTCACAATATTAGAATTATACAACCTTCTGCTATAGATTTCTCTTAACAGACAGGTTGTTGGAGCAGTGTTATACATGACAACCAAAATTTCTCTTTAAATACTGGCCAGGTACTGGTCTGTGCGATTCCTCTTGGACCATATGATGGACTTATTTTTTTGAAAATATATGAGATACAATTTAATCTTTGGCTTTCATCCTTTTGTAGACTGTGTAATGCTATCATTGTTTCTCATGTAATTTCTAGATGTGAAATTTTATTTGTATTTTTGACAGACCTCCCTGTCGTAGCGACATCAACCTCCCATAACAAGTGAAATTTTTTTGTTTGTTTGTGGGTGTGTGTGTATAAGGGTAATAAAGCCATTATACTCTGCGTCACAACACGATGACGAACATGATGCATGTTACTGCGACAACAACATAACGATCTAAGATGCACATCAATCATCTGCAAGCAATGGATGATAATCAACCGACAATAAATAAGACTGACTACCCGCACGTCCTACCCTGCAATGGTTAGGACCTCCAAGACACATAAGCAACGCTCAAGCCCAGGTTCCCATCAATTTTAACCATTTAAGGTCTCAGGGATGGAGACTATTCTGAGGAACATGGAGGTGTCTACATCCTGCCCATCACAAGCATGACCAATCCGACGACACACAAAAACTACATCAAGGTCATCCAGATGCAACCAACCATATAACATCTAACTCCAGGAACATAACTTTCATGGTGAAAAAATAAATTATCAACAACCTTACATAAATCCTAAATCATAATTAACAGGGCGCACGGGTATTCAATATCACAACTCATCATATGTCACATTAAACCAAGATACAAAATTGATTATCTAAAACAATTGTTCATTACATTAAGCCTTCATATGCGCAAGGTTTTAATTAATTTAACAATTAATTCTTACATTAGGTTCTCATTCGTAAGGACTCATTATCCCTCCATCATATATATATATATATATATATATATATATATTACTAAACACCACTCTCAGGCTTTAGACAACTTTAAACTACACATGACAACTGAAATTAACATGCACAAGAATATTTTAATCCTAAACTCATCAGGCGTCGTCGTTTTTGTGACGTGCACGAGCACCAATCTTAACGAATAAGAGTCGACAATGGTCCATAAGACATTCAATATAATCATAAGCAATCCATCCTAAATAATGAGTGCTTTCGTAACTTGAGTGACATACAAAATTTACTAATGTCTACAACAACATGTGAAACGTAAAGGAGGATAAACTCTAACAAAGGATTAAAGGTGGATACTACCTAACTGTAGTTTAAATTCCTTTGCAATACATCCTTAGTATCAAGTCACCTATTTAATTACAATTTCCTTGAATGCGTAATAGAATCTCCCCACACGGGTGGAATAAATGAAATAAAATGCGGACAATAAATTAATTTAATTACCGCATAAGGAATTTAATAAAACTCAGCCAAGTAATTATTTAAATTGCTGCAAATTAAAATTAGCAAAACCCTGCACCCTAACATGATAAATAAGTTATGAAACTATATAACCACCTCCCAATAAGATTTAAACACCGTGCACCAGTAGATTTAGTAAAACCGCATATTAATGAATTAACAAATGTTGCATCTAACACTTATCAAAACGCTGCATAATCATAACTAAAAAAAATGTTTCTATGCACATAATCACTGCGAGATCTAACCGCTCATTATTAATCTTCTGGGAAGTTATTAGAAACTTTGCGTAAAATCAACTCTCTACAACCACATTCAATTTCTGAGTAGATATTAAGGGACAGTAATATCCAAGCACAATTATCCCAATATTGGGGATGTCAGATAGCACTATGCATTAAAGGGCAACATAGTAAGCACACAAGTCTTACACCGGTCCAAGCTTAAGACGACAGTCGATAAAATGTTGGAGAGGGTGAATTTAAGGTCAAGTGCATCGATCCAGTCGAGCTTACCTCCCTATGTGGAAATCATAAATTCTATAATTAAAATAGAGCGTGGACAGGTCTGGTGTTGTCAGTCGAATCTTCGAGTTCTGAGGGACATAAATTCTTAGTAAAGTTGACACAACCAGATCAGGAGAGAGAGAAGCATGTGGTACCTGTGGCTGAGGAGGAGGATGCATGGCGCCCGTGGTAGAGGATCACCTACCAATGTTGACAAGGATCTAAATGACTAGATCCTTCCATTAAATTCCCACGCTTCCTTACGTAATAAGCGCCAGCCAAAAGTGCAGTAAATTTTTATTAAAAATTGTGTTTTTCTCAGAACGTTTTGGTGCGAGCCACGATTCCATTTAGAAGGGGGGATACAATTTAGAGGAAAGGTTTCCAGCAGGTGAGAGAGGCAGAGATAAAAACACGTGATCCAGGTAACATGCACAGGTCCGAAATTAAGAAAAGGGCGAATCCCTCTTAAATTGGGTTTTTCAAAACTTAGATTTCTCTGTGGTTTATTTTCAAGTTTTAATCTATTTTCAAAAAATTCAGTGGGCTCAAGGCCCTGACAACTATCTTAAATTATCCAATCTCTAAGCCCACGAGCCATGGAAATCACCACACATACAGTTCAGCGCTCAAGACTACCAAGAATAAACAAAGACCAACTGCCAAGCGCTAACCTACAAGGGAGAGGAGTTGCACACAACACATCAAGCATCAACCCAGCAGAGGAGATACTACTCTAATACTTGACAACAAGCTACCATGTTGCAACCGACTCGCTCGATTGGTTTAAAAGGGGGAAATTGATATAAAAAAAAATCGCTGACAATGATAGGTCCGGTGCTTAGTTAGGCCACCAACAAGTCAGAACAACTTCAGAATTAAACGAATTGCAGTCCCAATAATAATCCGCAGGAAATTATTTAAAAAAAATAAAAAAATAAACAGAAGGGATCAAATGTTGGCAATCTCACAAAGCATTAAAACAAATGGTAAACGGTGAACATAGGAAGATCTCATTAAAGGATTAAAATAGGGAGACGAAGTAGGGATTAGAACACTGACAAAAAGGAAGTCATTTTTCTCTATAACCAATGAAGGTCCATCAATTAAATTTCAACACAAAAACATCCAAGAGCATTGTACGCCATCTCAATGTAGAATCAATAAACTCTTTTTACAAGAAGGCTATTAAATACAGATTAAGATTTACAACTAATCGCAGAGATGGAATAAGAATTTCAGGCCTTGACGGACAAGTACAAGAAGTTGTGTTATAGGAAACGGGCATACAATCATTAAACCTAATATGGACAGTGGGGAGGCACTTCAGGAAAAAGAACTTACATGCCACTTAAACTCATTCGAAAATATTCTCACTAAAAGATGCCACTAAACTACCTCTAAGTTGCATTAGAATTCTAATAACAAGTAAAACTACTATCCAAAACTCAACACGACTTTCATCATCATAAGGATTCATATACAAAATTTAAACAATTTTTTCTTTTATTCTTAAACAAACAAATGCGCTTGCGTACCTGTGACCGATGATAAATAACCGAAGATGTTATCCCGCGCTTGTGCTCCATCTGAGTCCTACTTGCGCTTCGTCTAGGTCTCTCTTGCCGACCGACGAGACTTCACCGGTACCTCCCGACCAATGCTATAGGTACTCTTCTTCCCCCTTAGCCCCCCAAGCTGAAAAGGGGCCACACACTATCCAGAGGGTTTGTCTAGCTCCCATCTCGCCTCACAAGGCTGAGCTACCACTCTTCTCCGAGATGGGTATCCCAACTCCCCACAAGTAAATCAGTCATGTCAATATTCCTGCAACGTAACATTACGCTAACATCCGATCTCATTATTCCTTCTCCTCCCTCTCTTTTATAGAGTTTTTGAACTTCCTTTATTTCTCTAAATCTCATTTAATTAAAGTTTTAATAAAAATTCCTAAAAATTCTCCTTCATACAAGTGTCACCCATCCCCCACATTCCTCCAATAATTATTTTCTTTAATTTATTAATTGTCTTATTTCCCTCACCCACCTAGAGTTACTCCTAAAATTACTCCTAGGTGTCCCTAGATTCCCTTACATGTTTTAAGGGCTTTCCTTAAAATGAAATTGCTAAATCAGTTTAAAATTAGAAGGTTCTTAAATGTAGATTCTTGACTAAGTTGGTTTCCCGCTTTTTACCATGAGTTCCCCTCTTTCCCTTTTTAGGTTACCTCCTTTCCCTAATTTCCTAATTTTTATATTTCCCTCTTTCTCATTTTTATATGAGCTAGAAATGATAGTTGCACAAATTAACCTCTTTTTACTTTTATTATTAATTTAATACCTTTTTAAATTATCAAAAGTTTAAAATAAATTAATTGCCTCCTTACATTTTATATTCACAGGTTTTTATTTAATTTCTTATTCTCTTCATGTTACTAGAAATTTTAAGAAGGACAAAATTATTACTTAAGTGGTTTTCAATTTTATTATTTAATTTTTTTATATATATGATCTTTTTTTTTCTTTTAAAGGTAGCCAAAATTTTACTCCTAGCGAAATTTTAGACTTAGAACTTAGATTCTGAACTGGGCGACATTTAATTAGGAAAGCTGTTTTAAAATTTCTTAACTGTTAATTGTCTTAGGTCCTTCTAGGTTCATACCTCTATCATCATCAACGCGACATGCCCTTTAGGATGTACTAGGTGCTCCAAGGGTGCCACTTGCCTCATTTGTTCCTTTGCGCGATGTGCCCTTCAGGATGCACTACGTGCTCCAAGGGTGCCACTTGCCTCTTGAATGATTGGTAGACATCAATAACCCCTAGAGTCAACACTCCGCAAGGTGAACTTGTGGGAGACTAAGGGATTCTAAGGAATAAGGCCCTCGCCTTATTGCGCGCCCCTTAGAATCATCACAAGTGACTGTCACAGTCTGCCCTCACAGCATCGTGGGTCCTCACAAACTAGGTAATCGTTAACCTACAGTTTGAGCCATGGCGAGAGTGCTAGTAGGCTATGGCAGGGCTACTGTCCCACCTCTCCCTCAATCTCTCTGGTAGTCATGTGTGGCCCCTTTACTCCATATGTGAGTCTGGTCGGCAAGCTATTGTCAGCCTGCATCATCAACAAATCATGTCAAAACATATTCACATCATATCATCTAATCATATGTACTAATATCACAGTAAAATAATCAAACCCCAATAGCACACTCCCTGACTCAATCCAGAGTCCAAGGGGTTCCATCGATGCCTCTGCATCCTCAAGGTCCAAAACTTTGCACACTCAGTAAAACCGAGTCAATAACACCTGTCTATGTCAATGCAGTAAAACAACATGTCATCTACCCATAACACATCATAATAAAAGTCAAATGTTTTAATAACATAATAATCCGGATCACTTGTGAGCAAGTGTCCTCAAAGAATAATTTTGCTCAGTGCGCCAGAGCGGGCTTTTACAGTATTGAACTAGCTTTAATATGTTCTGCATATAACTTTTCATGTTCTGTCTTTCTTTACTTGGTTCATTATATTTTGGTTCTATTGATATCTGTGACTAATCATATATCTATGCATTTTTAGTTTACATCTAATGTTGGGTAGTTGGTAATACCATTTGTTGAGAGTTGGAGTTTCTTTCATTTCCAGTTATTGAATATTTTAAAGTCACATGAGATAACACCTATTTGTCTTTCTATCATCATAGACTTGTTCTGGAATATACAAGACTTGTTTGAGTTGTTTCAAGAAGTATCATTCTTGTTTTTGTCATAGATTTATACTTGAAACGGGTTAAGTGGAGCTTATACAAATACAAAAAGAAGAATCTAGCTTAGTACTGCTGATGAACATCAGGTTAGTTAGTTTATATTTTATTTGATTTGTTAATTTGCGAATGAATAATGATTACATCATTTAAACATTAAATGCTTTGTCCATTAACGTTATATCATTTATAATATTAATCACTCATTGTTTATTATTTTGTCATCTACAGTATAAAAACAATTCCCTTTTATTTTCTTCTTGTTTTAATCCATTAGTTGAAAATAATCATTTTCACGAGGCTTTATTTAAACCTCGTAATTATATATATTTATTGTATAAAATACTATTATTTAAGCAATCGTATTAATTGATTCTAGCAGTACTCATAATTTCATTCACTATAAATTAGCCAAAGCTCTCAATTGCTTTGTATATCCAGCACCAGAGTTTCAAGTAATGATTGCAGATGGAGGAACTATCAATTTCTCAGGAAAATGCAATAAGATCAATCTTACTATGGGGGAATATGAATAGTCCAATTATTTCTATACCCATGGCTGGTGTTGATGTTGTACTAGGAATCCAATGGTTACAATCATTAGGAACAATGGCTTTTAATTTTCAAGAACTTTTCATGAAATTTTCATTGGAAGGAAAAGAAATTGAGTTAAGAGGTATCACAGG
>ML781995.1:9167-42374 GCA_009831015.1 Picea engelmannii
CATGATTTCAGTATTTATTGAGAATTCTAAGTTGCTGTAGTTGCTGTCATGAAAGTCAATATTATGCTAGGAAGTTGTTCTTTCAGTTTACTTAATAAATGTTTATGAAACTGAATGATGTTTAGAATTATAAGGGCATTACAACAGGATCCATTATATGGAATGCATATTGGAAGAGAAAACATCTCATTCATTCCCACTACTTCTAGGAAATCCGAGATGAAAAGTCTACATTTTTTTGGGATGATGCTTGGTAGAATCTCTCCCCTCTAAGTCAACATTCAACAGTTTTAATACTCAAAGAAATAATGACAGAAAAAAATAATATTTGAGCTTATCAATACTGGCTCCCCCTTCAACCCTAAGACATATGGACAACCTGGCTCCCCCGAGAATTATGGGGCCCCCTTCCTCCCCAAATAGACTGGGATTCCTTTTGCAATATCTACAACAAAGAAAAACTTGGGTTCAAATAGGGTCTGGCATTCTCATATGGGGATACAAACCAACGGGTACCTACACCACAAAAGAAGCTTATAAACTTGCTACAAATTATCAACACATCCCAAATCAAGCATTATGGCAGAAGATTTGGACACAACAACTCTAGCTGAAATTTTCCTTCTTCCTCTGGCTCCTAAGTAGAGGTAAAATCCTAACATGGGAAAATCTCCACAAACGTGGATTCCAAGGCCCAACCTTCTACTTTCTCTTCCATGAAAATGGGGAGATAATCAAACACTTTCTTAACACATGTCCTCTCTCCTCCTCTCTTTTGGATCGAATCGATCTCCTTTTTAGAACCTCAGATCGCAACAGGGATAACATCTCGAGCACCATCAAACAATGGAGGTCAAAAACTTATTCCAACCCCATCATCAATCGATCCTGGAAACTCCTCCTTGGATTTCTCTTATGGGAAATCTGGAAGGAAATAAATCGACGCATCTTCAAAGATGACTCCTCTTCTGAAGACGAGATCTAGCTTAAAATCAAGTAGTGCATCAATGAAACCTTCCTCACTTCAGTATAGACCTCTCAAGACTGGAATGAAACTGCCCATGAACTTTGCATACTTCAAATCCTCCACATTCAACCATCGACAACTACACCCCTTTCCTTTGCCATCACCCCTAGCTCCACTTCCCCCTCGACTTGGTCCCCTCCCCCTCCTGGTTTCCTCAAGTTAAATTTTGTGGATGCCTCCAAATGCAACCCAAGCCCAACCCATTTTGGAGGAGCTTTTCATAACAACCAAAGGAAAATTATCAGGATCTATACGAGTTACATTGGCATCGAAAGAAATAACACAACCAAGCTTCAAGACCTGGAATTTGGCCTCAACATTTCCATCCAGGAAAGCTACCACATGCTCATCATAGAATGATATTCACAACTCATCATTCAAATGATTCGCAAGCTCCAATGTGGCACACCCTTAATAAAAATCACCACAAGCTCGAGATTTTTCTCTATCCTGGAACACATCCTTTCCCTCTTTTCCATAATTGAAGCCATTATACCCTCCCATGTGAAACACTCAACCAAAAAACTAGTTGACCGCCTAGCCAATGAGGGAATTGGAAGAGGGAATATTCCTTTGGATTTATCCTTGGACCATGTCCTCCTCTCTCCCATACATAATGATTTCCTCTCCTTGTCTCATGTATACCGCACTCCCCCGTATTAGGTGACAGGGAAGAGACCGCCCATGGGGCCATCACCCGAGGAAGACCGCCACATGTCCCTCCCACTTGCGGACACATTCCACCCTCTTCATACCTCCATCACCTCATTTAATGGATAGTAAGGTTAAGGTAACATGTAAGTTTTGGATCATTGATCCCAATGGTCATCGTGTTCATGCCTTGCTCATAATCCTTCAACTGTACCTCTCCCTCAATGGGTTTTTCCCTCTCACTCGACCTTCCCTTATGGATACTCCCTCTGCATTAACTCCACTCACTCATCTCCCTCATATTTATCATGATGATGTCACCCATATTTTTATCCCTTCTCTCTATTTCAATCGGCCATGTCACCTTACTTTCATTTTGCTCCTCCCTTGTCACTACTTCATTTCTTCGTTGTCGGCACACCATCCACCCATCTTCCTACCCCTCTTCCTTCTTATCCAATCTCCGATGGCCCGCAACCGACACTCTCATCGTGCTCATGGAAGATCCACTTGAAATATTCTAGGATACAAGGAAATTTGTCTTACAACTGTTGCAGAGAAGTCTTCAAACTCATATCTTCCCCACATTCAAGTTTAGATAGATCTTGCATAGGTCGACGTTCGATTTCTTCAACGCTTCATCTCAAATGAATAGGTTCTCGATTCAATTAACTCGTGGATCCCAAAAGTAGGGAATTCTAGGTCTCAGGTATCATAGTACCTGAAGACTATTGACATCTATTTCCATATGAATCTTATGTTGGTTCATGTTCTAGTTGATCACAAGGACAACAAGAATGAGATGATGATCCAACTTAACAAAATTCAAGCTCAACTTTGTCTCCATGACTACAAAATGAACCTCATGGCCAAGAAAATCATAGGACTAGACCTCACTCACGTTACTCCGCCTCATGCCAGGTGCCACCTAATGAGGGCCAACCCGGTGAGGGATAAAGTAATTCCTTCATGCGTCGAGAGGGATCAATTACCTCGAGGTGAAAACTTTTTTTATATTTCAAAAACTTGAGGAAAAGTTTACACCTCAAAGGTTTCAATCCTTCTGAGCACATGATAAATTTGAAATTAAAATGAATCTTGTAGATTTCAAACATTATTATATAAATTGATAAAACAATTGTTCTAAACTTTGCTTCTCTATTTAATAAACCTGTTAATCCCTAATATTGGGGCATATTACATTAGTAATTTTATTTTATTTATGTCGGTTTTATTCCATTAGTTGTAATTATACCTCTTAGTCTCCTATATATACCAAGGTGACATTTTCATTTGGAATCATCTTGGAATTGTACATTTATGTAGGGCATAAGGAGGTTTCCCCCTCAAAGAGGCTTATTATATGAATTTGTCTCTTTTTCAAGGCGTTGAGTACTTATACTGAGGTTTTTCTATGCTATATTGATATTTGGTGCTTAACATATGGTATTAGAGATCAAGGTCTTGGGGTTTCGCTGCTACATCCGAGACACCTTGGAATTGTTGCTATAATTTTTTTTATACAACGTTTCAGAAGGAACGACTTGGAGGATATTTATTAGATGGATCAAGGTACGTTCTGTTAAAATTTCAGTTCCCGAAGCCTTATAATTTTGTAGATACAACCTATTCAAGATAGGGTTCTAGAATCATCCTGAACTGAGTCATTGCGGAATTTTCGCTATAAAAGTTTTTTTGTAATGTTTCAGACCCTAAAATCTAGAGGATATTCGCAGAAATTAGTAAGGAACCGGTGGTAAAAATTTCAGCTTCTGGGTCGTCTTAAATTTGTAGATACACCTTGTGGAAGATAGGGTATATGACTAGTCCTATTGACTAGTCTCAAGAAGGTGTTCCAGGTAAAACAATCATAACTTCTTCCTAGAGTATCCAAATTGAATGAGACTGGTTTCATTGGACAGTTGACGGTCTTTAGTATTTTTGGTATGAGTTTCAGAATTTTATATCAATTATTTTGTGTGGGCACACTATACAAGTGACATCTCCCAAAAAGGCCAAAAATCAGCAAGTTGTGGGGAAGTTACCATAAGTTCCACTTGGCACATCCAATTTTGATAAAAAAAATGTGGCATTACAGAGACGAAATATCAGATAACTACAAAAAATAAAGTTTCATACCCAAAAGGGCCAAAACTTTGGAGATACAACAGAAGAAATATTGTCTAGCAGAACCACCTCAAAATCAAGCTTCAAAAGTGATACTTGGCCAACATGCCACCCAAAAAGGGAAATTCTACACCAAATAATACCTAGATAATCCTACATGGACTCTTGATGAAGTTGAAGAAATGTGTAGGGACATAATGATTTACAAAAGAAGACAATAACAAAATATGAACTACAAGAGATGATGGAGAGTTTAAAAGGGGAGATCATGGAAGGATTGAATAATTTCATAATAGAGAGGACATCTGAAAGTGAAAATGTATCCCATGAAATTCATGATGAGGACACAAGGAAGGTGAATAAAGAATGGAGAAATCCCAACTTTGGGTTGAAGACCAATCACGTTCCTAAGATCGATATGAGTAATTTTGATGGCAAGGACCCAATCACATGGATACTTCATATGGAACAATTCTTTGATCTACATAATGTGCCACATACACAAAAGGTACAAATTGCTTCTTTATATTTAGAACCCAATCAATTTGTATGGTATCGATGGCTTTTTTCTCGCAAATCACTCATCACTTGGAAAATTTTCACGGAATAAATGATAACACACTATGAGGATACAAGGAGCAATACCTTCTTTAGCTAATTGATAAATCTCAAGCAAAAGGGTTCAGTTACAGAGAACATTGAGAACTTCCAAAGATTGAATATAAAGGTAATAGATATTCCATATGAACACTTGATTGATGTATTCATAGGAACTTTAAATGATAACATTCAACATGAGGTTCGCCTTTGGGAACCCAAATCATTGGAGAATGCATTTAAGGTGGCAAGAAACGTTGAAAGTAAAAATATGGCTATGGCTACTAGAAGGACCAATCCCAACATCTATAAAGAGAATAATTCTCCTTCTAAAACACCTCAACAATTGGAGGAAAGAAAAGAAAAAGGTTTATTCTTTAATTGTGACAGAAAGTACAGTAAGGGACATAAGTGTGGTGAGAAGAAATTATTCTACATAAATTGTGAAGAGGAAGAAGAACAAGAACAAGAACCATCTCAAGATGAAAACGTAGAAGCAATTTCATTTGAAGAGTTGACTCCCATGATATTATGTAATGCATTGGTTGGAATTATCTCCTCAAACCCTCAAGATCGAAGGATACATCAAAAAGAAAAAGGTAATAGTCCTAATTTATTCTGGTAGTACTCATAATTTCATTCACTATAAATTAGCCAAAGCTCTCAATTTCCTTGTATATCTAGTGCCAGAGTTTCAAGTAATGATTGCAGATGGAGGAACTATCAATTTCTCAGGAAAATGCAATAAGAGCAATCTTACTATGGGGGAATATGTAATGAATAGTCCAATGGTTTCTATACCCATGGGTCGTGCTAATTTTGTACTATGAATCCAATGGTTACAATCATTAGGAACAACGGCTTTTAATTTTCAAGAACTTTTCATGAAATTTTCATTGGAAGGAAAAGAAATTGAGTTAAGAGGTATCACAGGGAAACCCGGTAAGGTGATAAGCTCTAATGGCATGAAAAAATTATTGAAAAAGGGGCATCAAGGCGTTATTGCAAAACTATGCTCACTAGATTTTAAAACATCTAAGCCATATGTTCCTCAAGATCTCCAAGGGATCATTGATAAGAATTACAAAGTATTTGAAGATATTCCCAAAGGTCTTCCACCCACTCGAAATCATGATCATGAAATTCACCTAATTCCTGGGAGTGTTCATCCTAACATCAGGCCATACAGATACCCTTATGCCCAGAAGAGTGAAATTGAGCGCATGGTTGAAGAAATGTTAGAGGTTGGCATTATTAGACATAGCGAAAGTTCTTACTCTACACCAGTGGTAATGGTATTCAAGAAAGATAGCTCATGGCGTATGTGTCCAGATTATAGAGAGCTCAACAAGATCACTATTAAAGATAAGTTTCCTATTCCTGTCATTGATGAATTGTTAGATGAACTACATGGAACAATCTATTTCACAAAATTGGATCTCCATTCAGGGTATCATTAGATTAAAATGAAGGAAGAAGATATCCCAAAAACAACATTCCGAACTCATGAAGGCCATTATGAATTTTTGGTCATGCCTTTTGGCCTTACAAATGCACCTTCCACATTCCAAGGGTTGATGAATTACGTTTTCAAGCCCTTCCTTCGAAAATTTGTGTTAGTATTTTTTGATGGTATACTAATCTATAGCAAGTCCTGGGGGGATCATGTGAGAGATGTTGACAAGGTGCTACAACTACTAAAGAAGCAACAATTATATGCCAAACCATCCAAATGTTTCTTTTGAGTGAAGGAGGTAGAGTATTTGGGTCATATTTTATCTCATGAAGGTTTTAAGGTAAACCCTAACAAGATTAAGGCCATGATGGACTGGACGATTCCTAAAACATTGAAGAATCTTAGAGGATTTTAGGGTTTGACAGGTTACTACCGCAAGTTTGTTCGACACTATGGAAGAATAGCAGCACCTTTAATGACACTAACTAAGAAGGATGCATTTTCATGGACTCCAGAGGCAACTAAAGCTTTTGAACAACTTAAAGAGGTGATGTGCAAAGCTCCTATATTAACCACTCCAAACTTCATAAAAAACTTTATTGTGGAATGTGATGCCTCGAGAAATGGAATTGGTGTTGTCCTAATGCAAGAAGGAAGGCCCCTGGATTTTGAAAGTTGACCACTCAAGGGAAAGGACTTACACAAACCCATTTATGATAAGGAGATGATGGAAATACTACATGCATTGAAGAAATGGCATCCTTACCTAATAGGTAGGCACTGCAAGGTCAAAAGAGATCATGATTGTCTTAAATACTTCTTGGAACAAAGATTATCTTCAGAGGAAAAACAAAAATGGGTAACCAAGATATAGGGTTATGATTTTGAAATCGTCTATAAAAAGGGGAAGAAAAATGATGTGGCAGATGCACTCTCAAGAAAGGATGAAGATGTTGAGGCCTTTCTCTGTGCTATCTCGATCATCCAACCCAATTGGATAATAGAAGCAAGGGATGAATGGAAGAATGAAGAAAAAGTGTGGACTCTCATTCAAAGGTTGCAATGGGATTCCAATGCATCAAATACATTTACATGGAAATATGATTCACTATGATAAAAATATCGCTTATATTTATGTAAGAACTCCCAACTCAAACAAAAGGTATTATTGGAATTGCACACCTCTCCAATAGGAGGGCACTCGGGATTTTTGAAAACCTACCATAGAGTCAAGAAGGATTTTTTTGGGGATGGCCTTAAAACTGATGTTCAAAGGTTTGTGGCAGAGTGTTTGGTTTGCCAACAAACTAAGGTGGAAACAATTAAGAACCTAGGTCTTTTACAACCATTAGCCATCCCAAGTCAGCACTGGGAGGAGGTTTCCATGGATTTCATCACAGGGTTACCAAAGTCCAAAGGAAAGAGTGTCATCATGGTGATTTTTGATAGACTGACCAAGTACACACACTTTTGTGCACTCTCTCATCCCTTCAAAGCTAGTACAGTTGCCACTGTATTCATGGAGACAGTTCAAAAGCTACATGGAAGCCCAAAGATTATTGTAAGTGACAGAGATCCCATCTTCACTGGACATTTTTGGACATAATCATTTTCTTGTTTGGGTACTCAATTGGCTCATAGCTCATCCTATCATCCTCAATCTGATGGACAAACCGATATAGTCAACAAATGTCTAGAAGGCTACCTTCGTTGCTTTGTCTCTGATAAACAAACACAATGGTTCAAATGGTTACCCTTGGAAGAATGGTGGTATAACACTTCCTGTCATACTACAACAAAAATGACACCATTTATGGCACTCTATGGATGCCACCCTCCTTCCATCACTTCTTCTCTAAAAGAAAAATATAAGGTTCAAGCAGTGGAAGATCACATCGAGCATCAACAACAAGTTCTCCAAATATTAAAGTACAACCTAACCATGGCAGAGAATCGCATGAAACAACAAGTAGATCAACATCATAGTGAAATAATTTTTTAAGTAGGGGATTGGGTGTTTTTAAGACTACAACCATACAAACAGATGTTCCTCAAGAAAGACAAAAAGGATAATAAATTATCACCAAAATACTATGGCCCTTATAAGGTGTTGCAAAATATTGGTACTATGGCATACAAATTGGAGTTGGTTGCATCTTCACGAGTACACCCAGTTTTCCATGTTTCGTGCTTAAAAAAGGTTATAGGCGACAAGATCCCAATTCAAACTGTATTGCTAGAACTTGACGAGGAAGGAAAAATCATATTGGAGCCTGAAGCCATCAATGACACAAGAGTTCTCCAGCTGAGGAATAGATCCATTTCAGAGTATCTCATTAAATGGAGGAAACTACCAGCTGAAGATTCCACTTGGGAAGATGAGTTTTTTATACAGAAGCATCCAAATTTACTCAAGCATTGCGGACAACACTTGTCTCAAGGGGAGGGGCATGTTAAGCCCTAATATTGGCTCATTACCCCTTTATTGGGGAATATTACATTAGTAATGTTATTTTATTTATGTCGGCTTTATTCCATTAGTTGTAATTATACCTCCTAGTCTCCTATATATACCAAGGAGACATTTTCATTTGGAATCATCTTGGAATTATACATTTATGTGGGCATAAGGAGGTTTCCCCCTCAAAGAGGCATATTATCTGAATTTCTCTCTTTTTCAAGGCATTGAGTACTTATTCTGGGGTTTTTATATGCTATATTTATATTTGTTTCTTAACATATGGTATCAGAGCACAAGGTCTTGGGGTTTTGCTGCTACATCTGAGACACCTTGGAATTTTTTCTATTACTTTTTTTCTACAACATTTCAGATGGAACGACTTGGAGGATATTTAGTATACGGGTCAAGGTACGTTGGATTAAAATTTCAGCTCCTAATACCTTATAATTTCGTAGATACATCCTATGCAAGATAGGGTTATGAAATCATCCTAAACTGAGTCATTGCGAAATTTTCGCTATAATTTGTTTTTTGTAACGTTTCAGAACCTGAACTCCGGAGGACATTCACATTTGGTTCTTAACAAAACCTTAAACATTATTATATAAATTTATAGGAGGACAGTGTCGAACTTTGCTTCCAGGTTGGCTTTGTATCAAAGTCAAGCACTACCGCTCCGAGCAACACATATCAATGTTTGAATTTCCCACTTAATAATTTCGATGAGGTTAGCTTAATAATGTTAGTGAGGTTTGGAAAATCAATTACGTTATAAAATTGATGATTCATGTTTTTATGGAACTGTGATAAAATAGTTTCTCGTAGGTCCCAAAAACCCTATATCTAAATGTCCTAAAAGATTTATATAAGGGTATGTATGGTTCATTGTAATTCTACTCGGATCTCTAAATCCACCTAGACAATCTTTGCCAAATCATTTATATATGTTAGTTATGCAGGTAACATATCCTCTCTCACTTGGGTTGGCATAATACATCTCTCTAATGGATCAAGGTCAGTTTAGTGGAGTGAGCAAATAGATATACATATAACACATAGGGAATCAAGAAACAACTATTAATATCTACAAACATAAAACTAAATTATATTAAATGGATTTATCAATGTGTGAATCATGTAATATTTGTTAAACGTATGGTGGTTTTCCTCAAATTGAACAGTGTCAATCATCTTGAAATTTTACAATGGATGTCATAGCACTATAATGTATCCTTGTTGATATTTAGAGGCAATGTTTGGAAATGATGAAAATATATAAACCTTCTAGAGCCCCAAGGTTTCAATCAACACTTCTCTCTGCACGATTTCAATTCTATCTACCATGGCATCTAGAGCCCCTAGGTTTCAATCAACGCTTCTCCTTCCATGGTCTAAATTATCTCTACCATGACAACTTATGCATAATATGTATCAATTCATCTAGCATTTTCCCCATGGCAAAGGGTAATGGGTAGAGGTGGATGGTAGAAATGGATATGGCCAAGTTGGATGAATGCATGAGACCTCAAATTAAGTTTGAGGGTAAGCACCATTTTCTCTGGCATAACCATTAGCCTATCTAGGATTACGCCAGAGTCTTTGAATTCCTTATTCTTTTCAATAATTTGTATGTTCGAGTTTATAAAGTCGTATCCAAGTTCAAGAGCTTCAACTCTCCTACTAGAATTAATTATGAGAAAATACAAGTGAGCCCATTCATGTTTCACCCAAAATATGTGGTGTTTCGTATGAGAGTTGAGAAATACTGAATGATCCATTGCAAGAAACCGGAGATGAGGTTGAAATCTATATAGGGCAAGTACTTGAGAATTTGTAGTAGTAAGTAAGAAAAAATGAAGAGAGTTGCTAACATTCCTAGAT
Organism: Picea engelmannii; assembly: GCA_009831015.1. Lineage (NCBI taxonomy): Eukaryota > Viridiplantae > Streptophyta > Pinopsida > Pinales > Pinaceae > Picea > Picea engelmannii. The sequence continues at coordinate 19,368 of ML781995.1, forward strand.
TGGATAATCCCTATGTTGTTTAATTGGTTGTTTCACATGGTCTGATGGAGGACAAGACATTGTTTCATTTTCTATGGTTTATGTTCTTACAACATTGAAGGTTTAACGAGAGAATCTAAAATATGGGCAACCAACATGTTGGATTTGAGACTTGTTGCTATTAGTTGTGGATCTAATGAGGTCTCTTGCTTGTGAAATAATACAACAAGATGTTCAAATTTATTCAAATTCGAGGCTTGAATCTCAATAACAAGCAATTTTGTGTACTATTATTTTGTAAGTTGTGTACTACAAATAAATTGCAAGGTTTTGGGGGATGGAAAACTACAAACGATTATTTTCTAGTTAGAGATGGTATTTTGATTATTTAAATATGTACTGTTAAAAACAAATTAGTGTTTCTCTAAAGGGAGAAAATGGAATAACCGTGTGAGCCATTTTTTCTCATGCTAACTAAATAAGATAAAACACATCTTTCAAAAGCTATAATTTCTATAAAATCTAGGTGGTCAATCACTCCAAATGCAATATGGTGAAGGTGTGATTGTGTTTTTAATGATAGCCTTCAAAAATAGTGTATCTGATCTAAATTCTTATCTGCACCTTTTATGACTCTTGTTCTCGATTGTACTCTTCATATATGATATCATAATTTTTTTGCAAAGAGAAGGGAAGATTGATAATGCCTTAAAACTAATGGTTAGTGTTCAAAACAAATTGTTAAATATAGTGATGTGGGTAAGATCTAGTATTGATATCAAAATTAATTAAGTTTTCTCTTAAATACGGTAATTGTAATCTTACATTTTTAGATTGAAACCTTTTTAATTTTGTTTAGGTTCTAATAGAAAGGATTGCTTACTCTACATATTTTCCTAATTATTATAGATTTGATTAATCATAAGTGATTTTTTTCCTATAAAAATGGTTGAACCTAAATTTTCACAATCATTATTGGTACATAGATATCCTTTTATGGTTTTATATATATTTGAGAAGTAAATGAAAAAAATTATCTTCATAGAACTAATCACAAGTATGATAGAGCTCTTACAATTCATATGGTAATTAAAATAGGTGATACTAACATTAACCATCTACCTGCACCAAGAAAATGGACAGAAATGAACTTTTGTATTTCAGTGGTTTAGTATTTCAAATCTTTTTTTTTTCATTTATTAGGTGTTCATCTTTCATAATCACAAGCGATTGAGGAGAGCTAGAAGATGAGTGAATATTTGTTTTCATAAGCAACGAGGAGGGAAAATTTATTCAACGGAGCTGCAATGAGGATGCCACCTAAGGTCTGTCCTTGGCCTTAGGATAACTCTAAGTTTCAACTGTGTGGTTGTCTTTTCTTGTTGTTTTAGGACAACAAACAATCACCAAACTTTCTGCTCAATATTTAATGGTTAAGTGCCCTTTTGAGGTTCCCTTGCAAGTGTTTTCTTTACTCAATGTTAGCACATGAAATATACATAAAAAAAAATAACACTACCTCTAGATATTTAACTTTAAAATGTTGATCTACACTTCTAAGAATGCATAAAATTGACACAGGTATTTTTGGTCAACATGACCCTGGATAAAACCCCCTCGAGGAAAACCAATTTGGAATATATGTCTATAAACGAGGAGAATAGGTGATGGAATACAACAAGTACAAAGTATAGATCAACCTATTACAATAGCAGCTTGTCTCAAGCTGAAATACAAGTCCAAACCAAGAAAGTGCATCCTAGCATGGTGCGCCCCTCAGAAATGTTGCCAAGACCACTGAAATGAAGCCAGATGCCAACTTGAAACTCCGATCTAGAAACCCCTCCACAATACTCTGATAATGATGAGTATCCTCCCTCTGAAATAGACCTCACTACAATCTAACAACTCTAAGTACTCCCCACTAATGATGTGCCCTCCTCCTCAAGTGTGTCCTCCTCAAAATTGGAATCTCCCCACTAAATAATTGAGAAACAAAGCCTTCTGGATATCTCCATGGAAAGGAGTACCCAAGCTAGCCTCAACATATGAAACGATTCTCATCCTCTTGCTCCTCCTACTTCTCCTCAAGTGATCATAGAAGTGAATGATCTCTCCTTTTCCCCTTGCACCCTCCTTTAGGAAGCATAAGGAAATCTAAAAGATGGGTGGATGATATCATCTCATATCATCCCTAATCAATGGTTGAGATCATCTCAACTAAATCTCAAACCAAAACCCACTTTACTTAAGTTTCCATTGTTTCACTTTATGTCTATTAGTTCACCCAGTTTGTGAATTAATTGTCACTTTAGGCTAAAATGACCAAATTTCACTTTTGACTTAAATCTCCTAAGTCTGAAATTAGACACAAAGTACATAGTAAAAGGTACAAAGTAATTCCCTCATGTGTCTAGAAGCTCACAAACACAATGGGACCACTTTCCAAGGTACCCAAATCTCACTACTCCCTCTTACTGAGGAAAGTGCTCGTCACCACCAATCTCATCCCTATAGTGGACATGGTTGCCACTTGGTATATACTCGGTGAGTATGGTTGTACCCTGATCACTGAAATTAGTCTCTGTCACACATCTTCTCAATTTGTGTGATCTATAAATGGAATTGTCTCTCCACCTATCCAAGATCACCTAGATCTCGACATCACACCAAAGATCTACACCTTGGTCTCCCACCAAGGATTTCCACCTCCTGGCATCTTGCCAATTGTTGTTCCTAAGTCTGTACTTAAGGCTCAAAAGTACAGTGTCAAGGCATCCGAAAGTGGTCAAAAGATGGAAAAGGGAGAAATATCAATCTTCGGAGAAGGAAACAAAGGGAGGTTTCTTCGTTGGCGTTGTTTGGCTTCAAACTGTTCCAGGATAGTTATGTCTCGTTCAATGGCTGCCCATGATTGTTCAAGTTCAGCCCGGTTAGTTGTCGTTTTAAGGATAGTGTCGAAGAGGTTTAAGGCGATGTGTGTTTGGTTCAATAATCCGGGTTCAACGTTAGGTTGAGTCTGTACAGGAACTGTCATGGGGGAACAGTAAAGATATAAAATACTTTTAGGAAAGATTAAGTGTTGTCTCAGTTTGATCTTATAAAAGAGAACTTACAGTTGCAGAAGTAACATATAGATGCAAATCTAAGGCTCGTTCCCGTAACTGTATCATATCTTTATAAAAGGGGTGAGATGAGAGAAAAACATTGAGCCATTTACAAAGTAAAGTTCCAACCAGTGGAAAACTCATGACATAAACGGGAGAGGAAAATATGTAAGAAAATAACCAATGTAACAAAGAATATATGTAGAATTCCGAAACTGCGGATTGGTCTTACACAGCTGATAGCTAGTGCAGAGGAAAGGCAATAAACAATTACAGAAAACCCAAATTCATTCGTTATAGTAGTGGTCGTACTAAATTACAACGAAGCACATCAATTATGAATATGAATTGAAATGTAAAAATGAGATACAAGGAAGCAAACTTGTGATACAGAAGTGACGGAATTGAGAATCTCCAGATCTACTTGTATTAACTCTCAATGTAAAAAATCTATTACAAATAACTCAAAAAGGGTCCAGCCCCGTTTATTTCTCTCTGGGGTATATTTATACAATTTTTACAAAGCCGGTAGAATCTCAATAGTCGCAAAATTTCAGTTATGACAGAGGAAAGAGCAATCGCTCCATTTCCCCTATTCTGTCTTCACCTAGTGCGAGGTGCTCGTCTTCGCGCGGACTTGGTGCAGGCGATACATCTTTCCACAAGATGAGAAACGAGTCGTGAAGGCTCTGCTTGACAGTTGGCCTCGACGAAGTAACATTCTCGGGCTAACTGTTGTAGCTTGTCTTCCATTTGTGCACTGATGATGTCGAGGGCACTTAGTTGCGCGCTGGTTTTGATCATGTGCTTATTAATTTGGGCCATGTCCACCATATCTATCTGAGAGATATCGGCCGAATCTCTCTCATCCTTCTCTTTCAGATCAAGTGAGATCTATTCCACATTCATTTGCATTAATTCTTGTGCATCGCCTCCACTGTCCATACCCAACAATTCGTCGTCTAAGGAATTAAAAGCTTCTTCTAAAGAATTGGTTACCTTTTGGGCTTGCTCCTTGCCCAAGGAAATGTTGTGCTCCCAATCCTTCAACAAAATATTACCTCTGGTTTGTTCTGGGATGGCGAGCCCGGGAGCACCTGCCAAGACTCTGTTATTCGTGGCTATCACCGCCTCCTGGAAGGCGACCCGAGCTGCTTCTGCATCCCTTTCTCTGGCAGTCAGGTTCTTGGAAACCTGATTTACCAACAAGCAATTTTCCTGGATCTCTCCTATCCTGGTGAGCAAACTCTGCTGAGCTGAAGATATTCTGCTCCGAATTCCCATGCCTAAGATTTGAACATCTCCATGTCGATCATTCTTCTTTCGGTGATCGTCGCCCGATCCTGCAGCTCTTCAATCATAATCCTCTGTTGGCCCGCCTGTATCTGACCGTCTCGGACCACTAGATGTGCTTGCTCCAGCTTGGTTTTGAGTACCTCTATTTCATTTTTATCAACCAATCGGGCCTGCTCTATCTCCACGCTCACTTGGCCTCTAGCATTTTCCATGGCCAAGGCCAATCTGGGCTCGAGAGTCCTAATTAGGCGATTCTTTCTTTTGAGTTGGTTCTTTAAAAGCTCGACCGAGAATTGATTAGCCGATGCATATGCTCACAGCGTCCTTGCGATCTCCATGGCGAATTTCTCATTCTTTTTATTGTTTCCATCGGTCATAACTTTGAACTTCTTAGCAGTCGACTCTCCCTCTTGGTAGAATTCCATTTTCACCACCTCTTTTCTCTTTTTATCAAAGAAAAATTCGTTCGGAGGAAGTTCTTCTGCTCTTATGGGCCTCAGCTCCTCATTGAATATCCATCCTTCTTCGATACTCCTCTGTGTTGACTGCAAGGGGGTGACAGAAGTGATGGGTTCCCCGATTTGTTTTGTTGATTTTCCCGGAGTATTGACAGGACTCTGCCTTTTTGGTGGTTTTGGAATCTTTATCTCGGTCTTCAGGTTATGTTTCTTTGGTGGGTCTAGAGTCTTTACCTCCGCTTCGGGGTTCTTCATTTGTCCCTCCTTGTCTTGGTGTTTTCCAGGGTCAAGAGTTGCATCCTTGGACCCTTCAGCATCTTTCGGTTCCGTCTCGGAAACACCCGGACTCCCTCCTCGCAACACAGCGGGAAGACAACTTCGTCTATGTTCCTGGAATTTCAATACAACGGCTATGTCTTTAGGTGCTAAGGATCGGATCCGGGCTAGAACTTCCTCATAAGACCTCGCCGCTCGAAAAATGTCATTCGGGGGTGAATTATCATGCTCAAATCTCTTAAGCCCATAGTTAGCTAAATGGTTTCTCACCACCCTTTGTGGATCATGTTTCTTATACTCAATGGAGACCAAATTTAGGTCTTCCAGGGTTGCAGCCTCGGCTTTGGCATGCCCGAAATCTAACAAAGAATAGGAATTCAGCCGAATGGGAAAAGATGGCCATACCTTCTTGGAGTACCCTTTTAATTCTTTACTCACCCCGCATATTACCGTCTACCGGGCGACCTCGCGACAAGCCAGCTTGTCGAGAATGAACAATGGAAGCGCATTTGGGGGAACAGTAGCCCCGAACACTCTGAAGTACGAGAACTATGCCTCCATGTACCAGTCCACTATGCCACTCAGATTTGCTGCATGCTGTCCGAGATACGTGGTGATGGGTGACCAAATATTGCGATGTGCAGGGGCACCGTTACCCGGTTAAAAATTTCGTATGCGAACTTCTCCACTTTATTTTCCCATAGATTTTCGTGATACATATGTATGGGTCTGGCTTCAGCAGGAGTCCAAGCCCAGCTCATCAATGGAAATGGTGTCATGGAACATATCGCGTCCATGATATATGCGGACATGAAAAATGAGGACGGCCTCCAACTTTCCTTCTGCTCCCGATACTCTATGACTTGGTTGGCCAAACTATCCAAGAATATCTTTGCCCAATGAAAAGAGCAACCTTCTGAGACACAAAACATCAGAGTCACCCACACAATGAAAAAATGTGATGTGTCCTCTCTCCCAAAAAGCCAACATGTCATCATGGCCACATATTTATACTGTGGCTCCAACGAAGCGATTGAATAAACGCCCTGGTCATTTGCTCTGAATTTCGCGGTACGCGAAACCCAATCTTTTATCAAACCTGGCATGGTTTTATCATACTGGGTGCACTCTTTCTCCTTGAATTCCTCTAGGAACTCAGCGCCATATGTGTACTTAGATGTCGTCGGGAGCTTATACATGGTTCGTATATGTTCTGGCCCAAAAGTGCCAACCGTGACTCGCTTCCCGTTCATGATAGTCCTGGTGGGTATGTCTACGTGATCCAACGCCCATCAGATCATGTCATAGTATGGGAGTAACCGTGGTCTGTCTGCTACCCTGTGCATTCTAGATTGGATGACTATCTTGTATTTGGTGTTTAGATCATCCTTTTCATTGTCGTCTGAGTCGTTTGAATAATCCACCAATTCTGATTGCAGCATGTCTAAAACAAATGACCAGTTGGGGACCGAGTCGACACTTCGGGGTGAAGTGTCGGAGACATTATCTGAGCCTTGTCCTGCGACCTCGACATTCTCCTTTGTTGCCTTCCATGGAGCCATAGCCGAAGCTTGCGTTTTCTCTCTTCTGCGGTAAAACTGCGTATACATGCAAAAATTAGTTTACTCGGAAGTGATGAGCTCTGCATGCTTATGAAAATGCGTTCGTTAGAATGAAATGAAACTCTTATATATATTTGAAAACTCAGTACTTTTCAAAATAAGCCTGTCAAATCGTAATTAGAAATAAATTTATTGCATAAAAATCTGATCTTATATGCGTAGATTTACCCTATATCTTCATAAATGTCATAAAGTTCTGGCAGTTTGACAGTCAGTCGAAGTATGGAGAGAAATGGCTACCTCAGGAAACATGCAAGCCTCGAGGCGCGGGATATATCTTTTTTTAGCTTGATCAATCAAATCTTACCAACGTTAATCAACTTCTCGCCGTTCGTTACCTCGTGGATTTCCTTTTAACACTTTGAGTCTCCAACTCGTGAGATCGCGAGGACCGACTTTGGCTTAATTAATGGTAATCACGATTTGTGTCATAATTAATTTTATAATCATTTTATTCGCCACATCGCAACTCGGAACCTCGAAGACAAATTTCTAGGAGACTAGTATGTCGAGTTGCGAAACCACGAGATGGCGATAATTAAGACTCAATTAAGGGGAAGAAAATATTGGATTAGGCGATTAATTAATCATGTTATAATTACCTCGTGCCTTCGTGAGTCAGGAATTAGAAGCTATGATTTTTGAAAAATATAGTGTCGAGTGACGAAATGTCGAGAACAACTTTTACCATTGTTAGCTTTTTTCCTTTAGTTCTTGTCAAGGATTATCCAGAAAAGGCTTCGCGTCCTCGGCTCTCGGGGTTGTAAAAATAAAAAATTTGGTTCGACAGACGCCGAGGCGCGAAACTCCGACGATGTCTAATCATGAGTTAAAAGACTTTACCCTGGTTATTGCTTAGAGTGAAAATTTAAAATGACTTCGCCGTTTCATGACTCGGGACGTGTGAATTTATGAATTACGGTATCCGACCTGCGAGATCCCAAAACAGAACAAAAAAAAAAAAGAGGGAACACTCCCATGAAAGGTAGGGCTTGTTTAGAGAGTAGAAAAATGTCGCTGCTCACGCAACCAGTTTCCCGAGGTCTCATCCTCTCGGACGAAAAAAGAAAACCAACTTTAGACTTCAAGCATCAAATTGAAAATTGTGACATGCCATAAAAACAAGGGCGGCTCCAACATAGGCTCCAACTAAGGATCCCGCCTCCCTGTGAGGTGGGAAGAACAGTAGACCATGTGCCAATATTGGGTTAATGGATTCAAAAGATCAATCATACCAAAGGTTCCAAGCAAGGAGGATCGAAGGGGGAAAATATTTCGTTCTTAACCTTGAGAAGTTTTTTCAAAATCAGATATTCTTTTCAAACACAACTGTAGTCCCTTTCACAATTTTCCCTTTCCCACTACTAAATTTGGGTATGTTTTAAGACAGTCGAAACGAACCTAGGAGACTCAACAGATCTTGTGGCTCTCGGCTTGCATCAAAAGAATGAGATTATACATGTTTTAATCGAGAAGTCTCGTCTGAATTTGGGATGTGGATCAGGTTTTTAGAAAGCATTGGTTACCAGAGTAGAGTGATATTCATGTATAACATCCTTACAGATATCTCAGACATTGCTTCACTGCCAGTGAGCTTGTTCAGTACCCCGGTGAATTTATCTGGCCCCTTTTACTGAATTTCCTTTCACCACTTCGAAAAATGTTTATGCATTTAAATGCTAAGACGAGGGCAATCATTTCTGAATTTCCTTTCATCGTCTTCCTAGATTAGGTGGGGGAAATCATTTCTGAATTTCCTTTCACCACCTGTCTTATGATTTATTTTTTGCGCGTGAAGATGGGGGCAATCAATTTGTATCAGGGATGATATCTGTGTAATATTTTGACTCAGAGGTCTGTCAACTTACTTTGATTACTCGGTACCAATCTTCCCTTGACCCTCACCGCACCTTCGTTCTTAGGGATACAAGGAAAATAATTTTTTAAGGGGCATCCTGTTGAGAAAGCTTTGATTCTTCCGATGCTATTGAAAAACCTAGGAAAGTTAGGATCACTCTAAACGTTCCTTCACTTAGCAGGGGATCAAGTAGTTTTGGAGACCCTCTTTCTTTCCACAATCTGTTTTGAGACTCAAAAGGCTAAAACGAAAACTTTTTATTCCTTCGTAATGAAATGAAAAGATGGCAACTTGTCGAAAGTTAGACCCAAAAACAGGCAGGATACAAGGCAGCGATTCATTGATTGAAAATACAGAAGATCAAAAACAGTTCGAGGATGGCTCTTGTAGATATCTTTGGGACAGTTATTTTTGACCGACTGCTTTTAGATTTAGTGTATCATTCAAATTATTTTAAATTAAAGGGTATCAAGACAAGCAATAATCCAGTTATCTAATACTTTAGTCGATATTCTATTTGAATGACGTTACCTTGGTTTACTTTTAACAGTCTTTCATAACATGTGTATTGAGAAAGCTCACCTTTACTTTTTCTTTTCACTATCTTTGTGCATTATGAAGCTACTTTTAAGTATCACCTGTTTCGTGCCGATTTATTTCTGTACCGTTTTGCGAATTATTTTTCCTGTTGGTTTTGCAAGCAGCTGGAATCCTGTAAGAAAGCCAATACAAACTTTATTCGAAATATGTCGAAAAAGCATGAACAAAAGAAAACAGAAAATCAAGAGGGAAATATTTTAAATAAAAATGTATGTATGTACATAAGAAATTTTATTTATTTATTTATATATATATATATATATATATATATATATATATTGAATTGATGGGGACTGTTATGTCATGTAATGTTTTAGATATCGCCCGTTGACAGGGGCGCTGAGGACTTCTCCGTCGATGTTTTCCAACAGGAAGGAATTTTTCCCTTCCGGAGCTGAGACCCTGAATGGTCCATACCAGAGGTGGTCAAATTTACCATGCTTCGCGGCTTCCTCTTTTCTGGCATCCCATCTTAGTACTAAGTCACCTGGGAGGAATTCCCTGTCTTTTGCCTTGAGATCGAACAATGCTTTCATCTCATCCTGGTACTTCTGCATTTTTTCATCGACTTCAACTCTATGTTGTTGAACCTTGATCAGCTAGTTAATTCTCCTGGTTACATGATTGGGTTCTTCGTTTTGATCCTGCCATAACTTCATCACTGGCAGTGCTAGGTTTATAGGTATAACCGCCTCTGTCCCATAAACCATTTGAAATGGTGAAATGTCGATAGACCTTTTAGTGATGATGTGGTTTTCCCATAATGCGTATTTCAAGTGCACATGCCAAGACCTTTTATTTTCATCCAGTACTTTCTTGATTATGTTCACCAGGCTCTTGTTAGATGATTTTTCCAATCCGTTCCCCTGGGGGTAATATGCAGTGGAATGGTCGAGAATGATATTATACTTCTGACAGAAGATGATCATCGCCATAGATTTGAAGGCCTGGGCATTGTCGGTGACTATATTTCGGGGACACCCGAATCTTGACAAGATATTATCTTCCAAGAAATCGATCACCACCGAGTCTGTTGCCCTTTTGGTTGGAATGGCTTCCACCCACTTAGTAAAATAATCCGTAGTTGTTAAGATCCACTTATGTTGAGCACTGGAATGAGGATTAATTTCCCCTATGAAGTCTAGACCCCATTGTTGAAATGGAGCTTCATCTTTGACTGGAACGAGTGGCAGTGTAGGGAGTTTCTGTTTACCAGCGAAACTTTAACACGGGTTGCACGCACGCACTTTGGCGTTGACGTCTGAAAATAGTTTCGGCCAATAGTATCCGGTCCTCAAGATCTTATAGGCTGTGGCTCTCCATGCATGGAATCCTCCACAGACTCCTTCATGAAATTCCTCTATAACCCGTGGAGTTTTTGACTCAACCAGACAGACTAGCAGGAACTCGAGTGGATCCTTCCAGTATAGTTGATTTTCGGCGATGCAATATTTTACAGCATGGAGTTTTAAAGTTCTGCATTTGGCTGGTGATAGTCCATTTGGACATTTCAAGTTTAACAAGTAGAACACTATGTATTTATACTAGCCTGACGATATGAACTTTTCCTCGACCTTACTTGGATCTGTTTGGTCATCGGGCTCGTGCAGGTGTGTGTCCCCATCTTCTTCTTGCAGGCAATTAATATCAAGAGCTCTAAGATTCGACTCAGCCAAGATTTTGGCTAGACCCTGCCCTTTTATCAATTTAGTCGGCTTGACTTCCAGATTGAATTCTTGTATTTTAGCGAGCCATCGCCCTCTTTTTCCGTCACTGTTTGGCTGTACCAATATGTCTTTTACAGAACTGGTAGGCACATACGCGATTATTTTTGAATGTAGCACATAGGTTCTAAATGATTTCAATGATTTTACCATTGTGTATGCTTGTTTTTCCATTATGTCATATTTCAGTTCTGCATCCCTGAGGCTTTTGCTAAAAAACGCTATCGGTTGTTCGAACCCCTCTTCATTTTTTTGCAAGAGCACTGCGGCGATGGTATGTTCAGAAGCAAAAGAGAAGATGAGAAAATCTTTCAGGTAATCCAGACTTGCTAACACAGGTGCCTCGCTTATAATTTTTTTAATATGCACGAACGATGCCCTGGCCTCGGTGGTCCAATTTACCCCGCTATCCTTCTTCAACATTCCTGTAATCAGTTTGACAATCTTAGCGAAATTGGGAATGAACCTTCGTAGAAAATTTTTCTTTCCTAAGAATGATTGAATTTCTTTTATATTTCTCAGGATAGTGATAGTATCTATCGCTTCAATCCTCTTAGGATCAATCCTGATTCCTTCCTTAGATACGACATGGCCCAGAAGCTTACCTTCCCGCATAGCGAAGTGTGATTTCTTTCGGTTCAGGGATAGGCCAAACCTGCGGCACTTTTCGAAAGTCTATTTTAGATGCGTCAAATGTTCTTCGTCAGTTTTAGAGAAAATCGTCAGGTCATCGAGGTAAATAGCTATGAACTTGTCCCTTTCTCCCACGAAAGCGATGTCCATAGCTCGCTGGAAAGTGGCTCTTGCATTCATCAAACCAAAAGGCATTTTATCATACATGAAGGTACCCCATGGCGTGGTGAAAGCAGTTTTTTCTCTGTCTAGTTCATTCATAGTGATCTGATTATAACCAAAGAAGCCATCTATCATAGACATTCGATTAGCTCCAACAACCTTTTCTAAAACGTGGTCCATCTTGGGCAGCGGGTAATTATCTTTGAGGGACGACTTGTTTAAGTTTCGGAAATCCACACACAGTCTGATTTCCCCGTTCTTTTTCCTGACTGGGACTAGGTTAGCTACCCAGTCCAAGTATCTCATAGGTACAATTATTTTCGCGTCCAAGAGTTTTTTAACTTCCTTTTCTATCACGGGTAACAGAATGGGGTTAATTTGCCTAAGCTTTTGCCTAAACGGTTTGACCCCAGGCTTCAAAGGTATCTTGTGATCAATAATGGAAGTGTCATACGTTTTCAATTCATCATAGGACCAGGCGAAAACATATTTATATTGTCTGAGTAAGTCTCTATACTTAACTTTCGCTTTGGGAGGGAGGAACTTCGATATCTTTACCATCCGGGGTTCCTTTTCGGTTCCTAAATCACAGTCCTCCACTTCTTCTGGTTGGGGCTGCAAAGTGGACTTTACAGGTACATCGTTCTGATCAAAAAGTCTTTCCAAGGGAATCAATCCTTTGGGAATCTGATTGTTTTTAAGGGCCAGCATACAATGATCCGCAATTTTTTCTCGGAAGGCTTCAGGTTCCTCTCCTTCTTGCATGATCCACCTGGAGTCATTATGATTTTCTTGGTCGGCGTGAGTATCTGAGAATTCGCCTACTGCTGTAAGGAATTTCTCAATTTGTTCGTCATCTTCAAAGACTTGCCAGTGTCGGATATTGTCTGGTATGGAGGGTTTGTATCTGATTTCAATGTGATACTTCAGTTTGAAGGTCGTGGGAGGCGAGAAGGTTGAAGCTGCCTTTGCCAATGCATCAGCATGTAGATTCTCTGCGCGAGGGATAAAATGGATATTCACAGATGAGAAAAAAAATTCCATGAGATCCCAAGCACAATTTATATACGATCTTAGTCTGGGATGCCTGGCCATGTACTGTCGATTTACCTATTTTACTATCAATTCCGTGTCACCATATACCTCCAAGTTTTTTATATTTATCTTTTTGGCAGCCTCTAATCCTAATATCAATGCTTCATACTCGCATACGTTATTAGTGTATTCTATGTCCCACTGCAAACAATAGGAGAAAGGAACAATGAACTTACCTTCAGGTGCCACCAATAGAACTCCAGCACCTGCCCCTTCAGAAGATGAAGCACCATCAAAATACATTTTCCAGACCCCATTATTACACAACTCTTCTGTCATGGGGTTTGACTCTTCCTGCTTTATATCGATTTCCTCTAGGCAACCATACAGACCATCATCAAAAGACAAGATGCAATTTCCCAGGTCTTGGTCTGCAATGTAAATAGGGAAGTTGTGCGGGTTTTGAGGGTCACTGACCGTATATGCTAATCTTGTTTCTCTGTATAAACGAGTGAAATGACCGCCGAAAACAGGGATTGTGGCATAAGTCATGTCTAACTGTAGAGAACCCCCCAACTTGGCTCCCCATGACCTAGATAACAGCATGCCATACTTAGGGGGAATGTCTGCGATAACCACATCCATCAGGATACTCTTGACTGGGACCTGTGCTAGGGTAACTACCAGATCCTTTATCATACCCATGCATTTAACTTTCCTCGAATAAAAAGAGTACAAATTTCCATAAGGTCTTGTGATCTGGAGACCTAGCTTCTCCATTATAATCTTGGGCATAACATTATGGGAAGCTCTGGAGTCCAACATACAATTATGCAGCAACTGATCATGTACATTCAGAGTAATAAAAAAGGGAGCGATGTTGTCTTTGGAACCTTCAAAATGAGGACCAAATGTGATGTTAGGTCTATCATCTTCCAAGTTTATAACATCAAAGTGGATTTCTAGTTCGGAGACACCTATCATTTTGGTAATTTGTTTGCGATAAACAGGGTTTTTAGCTAATTCCACCAAAGGGATTGGTATCTTAATTTTGTTTAACTCATTTTCAAAATTGAAAGCTCCGCTCACCTTGTCTGTTTCTCTAGTTGGGACTTTTGAATTCTTCCTTTCCGACCTGTTTTTCTGGACAGCTTTATCATTCATGGTCTTAGTTGAAGATGCAGCTTCATTTACGAGTTCAGTCTCTTGTGTTTGAGTTTCAACTTTTTCCACCTCGGGCTCTTGAGTGCTTACTCTTCTAGTTTTGTTGTTGGGTAATGGGGTCTCGTCCGAAGGGGGCTCGTAAGTTTGCCCCTTTGAAGAATTTTCTTGGGTTGAGTCGTGGGGGCGGGCTTATTCCTAGATCTCAGGTTGTATTTTGGTTGAAAATCAGCCATCATTATCTCAGTTTCTGGTTGGGGTTCATAAATCTCAGTGTGATCACCCTCTTCACTCTCATTTGACGGCTCTGGCATATTTAGAGACTTTTCGTAGTCTTCGCGAGTTAGATATGGTTGACTACAGTCATCACCGAAGTTTGTGACATCATTATCTGAATCCTCGAAGTCTTGAAAATCGTTAACTCCTATAAAATTTTCATTCTTAAAGGGAGCTTGTATTTTCTGATCTTCCTTTTTTATTTGTCTTTGTTGATTGGGAGGGTTTTGATTTCTCTTGAAGTCTTTCTTGGGATAAGAGTCAGCCTTGGCTTGTTCGAGTTCCATTCGGGTTATTTTATTTGACAACTCTTTAATCACTCTAGCCATATCGTCCACCCTATCATCTGAGGATCTATTGGACCCTGAAGGGCCAACTTGTTCTCTAAAGCGCTTGGTCTCTCAGTTTCCAGTCTCTACCCTAGCCTTAAGTTTACCCAAAGCCATCATATTAGATTCTATCTCTATCGCATCATCCTACATACGGTTTAAGGTGGCTCCCCTTCGCTCTCGCAGAAGTAGTGTGAAATCTGGCTCGAAAGCTCCGGCGAAAGTCACTTTGGCCGCGGGTTGAGATGGTTTGACTTTGGCTGGGATTTTATTGTACAGTTTATTGAATCTCTGGATGAATTCCATGACTGTTTCTGAGTTCTTTTTCTTCAAAGACCCAAATTCGGTTAGATAATAGAGATGTTCTTTTCGCTCTCCCCATTGCCTGAGGAAAGCATCTTCCAAAGCGTCATATGACAGGATAGAAGCTGCGGGTGGGCTCCGAAACCAAGTTCAGACCTGACCTTCAAAAGTTTGGACAAGTAGTCTCGAATAGACATCCTCGTGCTCGATACCAAAGACATCTGCGAATTGGTCGAAAAAATTTATATGTTCGGCCACAATCAAATCTCCCTCTCCGGTAAATTTCGATAAATTTTTTATGTAATTTTCCGGAAGATCGTGTAGGGGGTTGGGAAATACTAATGGAGCGTATCTGGCTGTGACTTTCACGAAAACTCTGGGAGGGGGGGGAGGCCCTTGACCTCCATCTCCTCCTAGAGGGACACCTCCACCTCCCCCTAAAGGGACTCCTCACCCTCCTCCTCCGATAAACCCTCCGCCTCATCCTATAAACCCTCCACCTCCTCCTTCGGCGGCTGCCATCGTTGTTTGTGGAAAGTTATATAGGGGGTTTTCGAAAAATAAAAGGGAAACTTTATTTTCTTCACGAAGAGGAGACTCTGATGAGGAAGGATAAGGAACGCGAGGAGTTGGTTCCTCGGACTTGCAAGAGACGGAATCGGGAAAACCAACGGGTGTGAGAAACAAGTGTGTAACACACTCTTCAGGATTTGGAGAAGTCAAGAAATTCAACTGAAGATAAGATGGTGTTTTAAAAGCCGACAAACCTTCAAGAGGGCCCTTTCACCTCTGTATCAAGGGGAATGTTGGATAAATCTCACTCCTTATTTCGGAGAAGATTGGCATTGAATGTTTGGCGTCAAAGCAAGGAATGAGCGAGGTCGGGGGTTCGGAAGGACTCTCAGCCTTCAGTGATGGGATTTCAAGTTGGTAAACTGCAGCGGTTGGCTTAAAATATCCTCTCGCCTTTAGAATTTTTTCAGTATCGGTAAATGGCGTAATCTGTTCACCATCTGGGTTTTGTCTGGTATTCCTCCGACCAAATGCCAGTTATTTCTTCGTGGAGTCGCCAAGTGAAAGATAAAAATCCTTAAAATGTGTGTACTCTTTGTTCACTATCAAAGGGTAACACTTTCAACGAAAATCAAATGTCGTTTTCCCAGGGAAAAATATTTCATAACTTCGGTCCCCGGCAACAGCGCCAGAAAGATGTTGTTCCTGAGTCTGTACTTAAGGCTCAAAAGTACAGTGTCAAGGCATCTGAAAGTGGTCAAAAGATGGAGAAGGGGTAAATATCAACCTTCGGGGAAGGAAACTAAGGGAGGTTTCTTCGTTGGCGTTGTCTGGCTTTGAACTGTTCCAGGATAGTTATGTCTCGTTCAATGGTTGCCCATGATTGTTCAAGTTCAGCCCGGTTAGTTGCCGTTTTAAGGATAGTGTCGAAGAGGTTTAAGGCGATGTGTGTTTGGTTCAATAATCTGGGTTCAACATTAGGTTGAGTCTGTATAGGAACTGTCATGGGGGAACAGTAAAGATATAAAACAATTTTAGGAAAGATTAAGTGTTGTCTCAGTTTGATCTTATAAAAGAGAACTTACAGTTGTAGAAGTAACATATAGATGCAAATCTAAGGCTCGTTCCCGTAACTGTATCATATCTTTATAAAAGGGGTGAGATGAGAGAAAAACATTGAGCCATTTACAAAGTAAAGTTCCAACCAGTGGAAAACTCATGACATAAACGGGAGAGGAACATATGTAAGAAAATAACAAATGTAACAAAGAATATATGTAGAATTCTGAAACTGCATATTAGTCTTACACGGCTGATAGATGGTGCAGAGGAAAGGCAATAAACAATTACAGAAAACCCAAATTCATTCGTTATAGTAGAGATTGTACTAAATTACAACGAAGCACGTCAATTATGAATATGAATTGAAATGTAAAAATGAGATACAAGGAAGCAAACTTGTGATACAGAAGTGACAGAATTGAGAATCTCCAGATCTGCTTGTATTAACTCTCAATGTAAAAAATCTATTAAAAATAACTCAAAAAGGGTCCAGCCCCGTTTATTTCTTTCTGGGGTATATTTATACAATTTTTACAAAGCCGGTAGAATCTCAATAGTCGCAGAATTTTAGTTACGACAGAGGAAAGAGCGATCGCTCCATTTCCCCTATTCTGTCTTCACCTAGTTCCAGGTGCTCGTCTTCGCGCGGAATCGGTGCAGGCGATACATCTTTCCACAAGCTGAGATACGAGTCATGAAGGATCTGCTTGACAGCTGGCCTCAACGAAGTAACATTCTCGGGCTAACTATTGTAGCTTGTCTTCCATTTGTGCACCGATGATGTCGAGGGCACTTAGTTGCGAGCTGGTTTTGATCATGTGCTTATCAATTTGGGCCATGTACACCATATATATCTAAGAGATATCGGCTGAATCTCTCTCATCCTTCTCTTTCAAATCAAGTGAGATCTGTTCCACATTCATTTGCATTAATTCTTCTGCATCGCCTCCACTGTCCATACCCAACAGTTCATCGTCTAAGGAATTAAAAGCTTCTTCTAAAGAATTGGTTACCTTTTGGGCTTGCTCCTTGCCCAGGGCAATGTTGTGCTCCCAATCCTTCAATAGAATATTACCTCTGGTTTGTTCTAGGATGGAGAGCCCGGGAGAACCTTCCGCGACTCTGTTATTCGTGGCTATCACCACCTCCTGGAAGGTGACCCGAGCTTCTTCTGCATCCCTTTCTCTGACAGTCAGGTTCTCGGAAACCTGATTTACCAACAAGCAATTTTACCGGATCTCTCCTATCCTGGCGAGAAAACTCTGTTGAGCCGAAGAGATTCTTCTCTGAATTCCCATGGCCTGAGATTTGAACATCTCCACGTCAATCATTCTGCTTTCGACGATCGTCGCCCGAGCCTGCATCTCTTCAATCATAATCCTCTGTTGGCCCGCCTGTATCCGATCGTCTCGGACCACTAGATGTGCTTACTCCAGCTTGGTTTTGAGTACCTCTATTTCATTTTTATCAGCCAATCGGGCCTGCTCTATCTCCACGCTCACTTGGCCTCTAGCATTTTCCATGGCCGAGGCCAATCTGGCATCGAGAGTCCTGATTAGGCGATTCTTTCTTTTGAGCTGGTTCTTTAAAATCTCGACCGAGAATTGATTAGCCGATGCATATGCTCCCAGCGTCCCTGTGATCTCCGTGGCGAATTGCTCATTCTTTTTATTTTTTCCATCGGTCATAACTTTGAACTTCTTAGCAGTCGACTCTCCCTCTTGGTAGAATTCCCTTTTCACCACCGCTTTTCTCTTTTTATCAAAGAAAAATTCGTTCGAAGGAAGTTCTTCTGCTCTTATGGGCCTCAGATCCTCATTGAATATCCATCCTTCTTCGATACTCCCCTGTGTTGACTGCAAGGGGGTGACAGAAGTGATGGGTTCCCTGATTTGTTTTGCTGATTTTCCTGGAGTATTGACAAGACTCTGCCTTTTTGGTGGTTCTGGAGTCTTTATGTCGGTCTTCGGGTTCTGTTTCTTTGGTGGGTCCGGAGTCTTTACCTCCGCTTCCGGATTCTTCATTTGTCCCTCCTTATCTTGGTGTTTTCCAGGGTCAGGAGTTGCATCCTTGGACCCTTCAACATCTTTCGGTTCCGTCTCGGAAACACCCGGACTCCCTCCTCGCAACACAGCGGGAAGACAACTTCGTCTATGTTCCTGGAATTTTAATACAACGGCTGTGTCTTCAGGTGCTAAGGATTGGATCCGGGCTAGAACTTCCTCATAATACCTCGCCCCTCAAAAAATGTCATCCGGGGGTGAATTCTCATGCTCAAATCTCTTGAGCCCACAATTAGCTAAATGGTTGCTCACCACCCTTTGTGGATCATGTTTCTTATACTCGATGGAGACCAAATTCAGGTCTTCCAGGGCTGCAGCCTCGGCTTTGGCATGCCCAAAATCTAACAAAGAATAGGAATTCAGCCGAATGGGAAAAGATGGCCATACCTTCTTGGAGTACCCTTTTAATTCTTTACTCACCCTGCCAATTACCGTCTGTCGGGCGACCTCACGACAAGCCAGCTTGTCGAGAATGAACAATGGCAGCGCATTTGGGGGAACATCAGCCCCGAACACTCTGATGTATGAGAAATCTACCTCCACGTACAAGTCTGCTATGCCACTCAGATTTGCTGCAATGTTGTCCAAGATACGCGGTGGTGGGTGACCAAAGATTGTGATATGCAGGGGCACCATTACCCGGTTAAAAATTTCGTATGCGAACTTCTTCGCTTTATTTTCCCATAGATTTTCATGATACATATGTATGGGTCTGGCTTCAGCCGGAGTCCAAGCCCAGCTCATCAATGGAAACGGTGTCATGGAACATATCACGTCCATGATATATGCGGACATGAAAAATGAGGATGGCCTCCCACTTTCCTTCTGCTCCCGATACTCTGTGACCCGGTTGGCCAAACTATCCGAGAGTATCTTTGCCCAATTAAAAGAGCAACCTTTTGCGACCCGAAACATCAGAGGCACCCACGCAATGAAAAAATGCGATGTGACCTCTCTCCAAAAAATCCGACATGTCATCATGGCCACATATTTATACTGTGGCTCCAACAAAGCGATTGAATAAACACCCTGGTCATTTTCTCTGAATTTCGCGGTACGTGAAACCCAATCTTTTATCAAACCTGGCATGGTTTTATCATACTGGGTGCACTCTTTCTCCTTGAATTCCTCCAGGAACTCAGCACCATATGTGTACTCAGATGTCGTCGGGAGCTTATACATGGTTTGTATATGTTCTGGCCTAAAAGTCCCGACCGTGACTCGCTGCCCGTTCATGATAGTCCTGGTGGGTATGTCTACGTGATCCAACGCCCATCGGATCATGTCATAGTATGGGAGTAACCGTGGTCTGGATGCTACCCTGTGCATTCCATATTGGACAACTATCTTGTATTTGGTGTTTAGATCATTCTTTTCATTGCCATCTGAGTCGTCTAAATAATCCACCAATTCCGATTGCAGCATGTCTGAAACAAATGACCAGTTGGGGACCGAGTCAACACTTCGGGGCGAAGTGTCAGAGACATTGTCTGAGCCTTGTCCTGCGACCTCGACATTCGCCTTTGTTGCCTTCCATGGAGCCATAGCCAAAGCTTTCGTTTTCTCTCTTCTGCGGTAAAACTGCGTATACATGCAGAAATTAGTTTACTCGGAAGTGATGAGCTCTGCGTGCTTATGAAAATGTGTTCGTTAGAATGAAATGAAACTCTTATATATATTTGAAAACTCGGTACTTTTCAAAATAATCCTGTCAAATTGTAATTAGAAATAAATTTATTGCGTAAAATTCTGATCTTATATGCGTAGATTTACGCTATATATTCATAAATGTCATAAATTTCTAGCGGTTTGACAGTCAGTCGAAGTATGGAGAGAAATGGCTACCTCGGGAAACGTGAAAGCCTCGAGGCACGGGATATATCTTGTTTTAGCTTGATCAATCAAATCTTACCAACGTTAATCAACTTCTCACCGTTCGTTACCTCGTGGATTTCCTTTTAACACTTTGAGTCTCCAACTCGCGAGATCGCGAG
This sequence comes from Picea engelmannii, assembly GCA_009831015.1. Classification (NCBI taxonomy): domain Eukaryota; kingdom Viridiplantae; phylum Streptophyta; class Pinopsida; order Pinales; family Pinaceae; genus Picea; species Picea engelmannii. The sequence continues at coordinate 39,819 of ML781995.1, forward strand.
GACCGACTTTGGCTTAATTAACGGTAATCGCGATTTGTGTCATAATTAATTTTATAACCATTTTATTCGCCACATCACAACTCGGAACCTCGAAGACAAATTTCTAGGAGACTAGTATGCCGAGTCACGAAACCACGAGATGGCGATAATTAAGACTCAATTAAGGGGAAGAAAATCTTGGATTAGGTGATTAATTAATCATGTTATAATTACCTCGTGCCTTCGTGAGTCGGGAATTAGAAGCTATGATTTTTGAAAAAGAGAGTGTCGAGTGACGAAATGCCAAGAACAACTTTTACCATGGTTAGCTTTTTGCCTTTAGTTCTTGTCAAGGATTATCCAGAAAAGGCCTCGCGTCCTCGACTCTCAGGGTTGTAAAAATAAAAATTTTGGTTCGACAGACGCCGAGGCACGAAACTCCGACAACATCTAATCATGAGTTAAAATAATTTACCCTGGTTATTGCTTAGAGTGAAAATTTAAAACGACTTCGCCGTTTCGTGACTCGGGACGTGTGAATTTATGAATTACAGTATCCAACCTGCGAGATCCCAAAACAGAACAAAAAAAAAAAAGAGGGAACACTCCCATGAAAGGTAGGGCTTGTTTAGAGAGTAGAAAAATGTCGTTGCTCACGTGACCAGTTTCCAGAGGTCTCATCCTCTTGGACGGAAAAAGAAAACCAACTTTAGACTTCAAGCATCAAATTGAAAATTGTGACTGGCCAAAAAAACAAGGGCGGCTCCAACACAAACAGTCACTACTCTTGGAATCTCACCAAGAGTCACTCTCTTGGAATCTCACCAAGAGTCTCCCCTTCTTGGTATCTCACCAAGAGTCATCAACTTGACCTCTAACCAAGTAACTTCTACCTTAAGTGGATCCAAAACCTGATCTGCCCATCTCTACAGGCAAGTGAGGCTCAAGCCTCCATGGTGCCCTGTTGCTCCTCCTCATCAACCTCTGATACTCTGAAATTGTAGCACCAACTCTCTATATTCTCGGTGATTCTGAAACTGAAGCTATCATGGGTGGACCAGTCACCCACTTTGAAGATGGTGTCCAAGAACATTGAGCCTGATCTCCCTTTGAATCACTGTTGTGATTCAGTCGATCCTCCTCAAATTTGTCTCCCCATCTAATGTTGGATGGTGTAACAACAGACAAATTAGTCATGAATACACACTCTCTCGAAAAATTCTCACTAAACTCTATCTCCTTTGTTTTCGTTGCTAACCCATCCTGCTTCTTCTTCTTCTTCTTCGGACACTGTCCTGCATAGTGACCCCTCTCTCCAAAATAAAATCATCTCATTGTGATCATGTCTCTCTTCTACCCACTGCTGCTAATCTCTCCTCCCTATGGTGGGGCCCCAAACTTGGGACCCTGTCGACCTCCCCAACCAATCTTCTTCTTTCCCTTTGTCCAAAGAGCAAGTTCCTCATCACCTAGAACTAACTGTTGTTTTTGTTTTTCAGAAGCCTCTGTCACTAGTCTAGTCTCCTCCTGGACAAAGTCATCCCACATCCTCTCCCATGTAGGAATAACCTCCTTGGAAACAATGCCTCATACGAATGGACCCCATGGTTTGGTAAAGATATTCAAAGTTGTCCTCACCATAGAGTTGGGATCCACTACCTCTTTGACGGCTCTAAGCTTGTCTCTGATCTGGGTGTATCTACCAAGGAAAGAGGTAACTTACTCATCCTCAAGCATGTGAATGCCCCTCAGTCGATCATGAAGAACCAACTTTCAGTTCTCATTAGATCTCTCATACAACTTGCATAGAGATTCCCACATCTCATATGCATATGTCTTCCCAGTCAAATGGGGAATGATATGATTTTGTACTATATCACAAATGGTCCTCTTTGCTTTGTTGTTCCTCTTTCTAAACTCTACCACCAAGACGGGAAAAGTAATAGGAATGACATGAACAAGTGCCTCAACTATATCCCATAGTTCAAGGTCCTCTAAGACAAAGATGATCCTCGCCTTCCAAGGTGACCAATTGCTAGTCCCGACTAGCCTATCCTCCACACACATCTGAGATGTTGACATGTATGCCAAACTGCGCTCACTTTGATAAGTGCAAAGGAACGATGCCTCACTCCTGTCAACACAGGTCTGAAAAGAGGCAAGAGAACACTGACCTCACTCCTAGAAAATAGGTGTGAAAATATGTCGTAAACTACAACCTCACTCCTATCCACGTAGGTGTGAAAAGCGATTTTCCACAAGTGTCAAAAATTATCCCAACAAATCTGCCCATAAACTCTATCAATAGGCTCTCCAAACTCTGCCCTGAACTGTCCTCGCAAATGCTCAAAAATCAAAAAGTCTAAGCCACCATTGGCTCTGATACCATGAAGATTTTCCAGGTCCTATCAAGCTGCCAACTGGGTCTGTCTTTGACCTCATGTTGGCTCTAAGTTTCAATTGTCAATGAAGGTATTGTTGTTGTTTTAGGACAACCAACAGTTCAATAACTTCTTGTTGATCTGTTACAGTTACATTCTCAATTTTAGGTGCTCTAGCATGTATTTTTAGTCACCA
>ML781995.1:74180-87599 GCA_009831015.1 Picea engelmannii
GCATTCTCCAATGATTTGGGTTCCCAAAGGCGAACCTCATGTTGAATGTTATCCTTTAAATTTCCTATGAATACATCAATCAAGTGCTCATCTGGAATATCGGTTACCTTTATATTCAATCTTTGGAATTTCTCAATGTGCTCAATAACTGAACCCTTTTTCTTGAGATTTATCAATTGGCTAAAGAAGGTATTGCTCATTGTATCCTCATAGTGTGCTATCATTTATTTCATGAAAATTGTCCAAGTGACGAGTGATTTGTGAGAACAAAGCCATCGATACCAAACAAATTGATTAGGTTCTAAATATAAAGAAGCAATTCGTACCTTTTGTGTATGTGGCACATTATGGAGATCAAAGAATTGCTCCATCTGAAGTATATATGTGATTGGGTCCTTGCCATCAAACTTCCTCATATCAATATTAGGAACGTGGTTGGTCTTCAAACCAAAGTTGGAGTTTCTCCATTCTTGATTCACCTTCCTTGTGTCCTCATCATGAATTTCATGGGATGCATTTTCACTTTCGGGTGTCTTCTCTGTTACGAAATTTTTCAATACTTCCATCAACTTAGCTTCCATTGAATCCATCTTAGTATCCAACTTAGCTTCCATCGAATCCATCTTCTTTTGAAGTTCATTTATGTCCCTACACATTTCTTCACCTTCATCAAGAGTCCAATTAGGATTTTCTGGAGGCTTATTTGGTGTAGAAGGTCCCTTTTTGGTGGCATGTTGGCCAAGTATCACTTTTGAATCTTGATTTTGAGGTAGTTCATCTAGAAAATATTTATTCTATTCTATCTCCCAAGTTTTGGCTCTTCTGGGTATCAAACTTTATTTTAGGTAGTTCTCTAATATTTCCTCTCTGCAATGCCACAGGTCTGGTCAAAATTGGATGTGCCAAGTGGAATTTACGGTAACTTCCTCACAACTTGCCGATTTTTGGCCTTTCCAGGAGATCTCACTTGTATAGCATGCCCCGCACAAAATAATTGATATAAAATTCTGAAACTCACATCCAAAATACGAAAGACTATCCACGATCCAATGAAACTAGTCCCACTCAATTTGGATACTCTAGAAAGAAGTTATGATTGTTTTACCTGGAACACCTTCTTGAGGCTAGTCAATAGGACTAGTCAAATACCCTATCTTACACAAGGTGTATATACAAATTTAAGATGACCCAAAAGCTGAAATTTTTACCACAGATACCTTACGAATTTCTGTAAATGGCCTCCAAATTTCAGGGTCTGAAACATTACATAAAATTCTTTATAGTGAAAATTCTGCAATGACTCATTTCAGGATGATTCCATAACCCTATCTTGTACAGGTTGTATCTATGAAAGTATAAGGCCTTAGGAGCTGAATTTTGAACCTAACGTACCTTTATCCATCTACTAAATATCCTCCAAGCCGTTCCTTTTGAAATGTTGTAGAAAAAAATTTATAGCGAAAATTCCATGGTGTCTCAGATGTAGCAGTGAAACCCCAAGACCTTAAGCTCTGATACCATATGTTAAGAACCAAACATCAATATAGCATAGAAAAACCTCAAGAAAAGTACTCAACGCCTTGAAAAAGAGATAATTTCAGATAATAATCCTCTTTTAGGGGGAAAACTCCTTTTACCCCACTTAAATGTTCAAGTACAAGATGATTCAAAATGAAAATGTCTCCTTGGTATATATAGGAGACTAGGAGGTGTAGTTACAACTAATGGCTTAAAGTCGACATAAATAAAATAACATTACTAATATAATATGCCCCAATTAAGGGGTAATGAGCCAATATTAGGGCTTAACACGCAGGTTCGTGTTGGGATTCTCCCATATTGCATGGGCCCTCATCCAAATATCCAGGGGTGGTGGTAGGGTGAAATTTGTGTGGGGTTGGTCCCAACAACAAGCGTTCGATAATTTGAAGCAACTTTTGTGCTCAACCCCAGTACTTTCACTACCAGACCTATAATATCCCTTTGAAATCGAGACAGATGCTTCAGACTATGTTGTGGGTGTTGTTCTCACTTAGCATGGCCACCCCGTGGCCTATCATAGTGAGACACTATCAGATGTTGTCTGTAAGTACCCTACTTACGAGAAATAAATGTACTCCATTGTGCAATCCTGCTGCCAGTGGAGATATTACATTCTTGGGAAAGAGACAGTCATCCATACTGATCATAAGCCACTGTAGTTCATGCAGACACAAGGAAAAATGCAGAATGATCGCCATCAAAAGTGGTCCACATACTTGCAACAATTCCACCTCAACATCAAGTATAAAACATGAAGCACCAATCGGGTCATTGGTTGCCTCATAAGACCCCCAGTCGCGACACTCACCATGGTGCTAGACTCTTGCAACCATGAGACCTTTGGATGGCCTCAACTCTATGTGATAGACCCAAACTTCGCCACCACCTACCAAATGTTGGTGGAAAACACAGTTGTCGATAATTTCCATCTTCAGGATGGGTTGTTGTGTTGTCTGGGCCATAACTGTGTTCCATCAAGCAAGTGAGCGAAGCTGATTTAGGAATCCCACTACAATCGGGTGGTAGGACACTTTGGCATCAAAAAGACAATGGAAATGCTACATAAACATTTCTACTGGTCGAAACTTCGACAGGAGGTCAACAAGTATATTAGGACCTGCACTGCCTATGCTATTACCAAACCAACCACTAAGAAACAGAGCCTATACACCCCTCTTCCTACTCCTAACAGGCCATGGGAATCCATCTCAATGGACTACATGTCGGGCCTCCCGTCCACCAAGTGGGGAAATGACTGTGTTTTTGTGGTTGTTGATCTCTTTTCTAAGATGGCGATTTTGGTTGCCTACAAGAAGAACATCACAGAAAAGGCCACTGCCAAGCTCTTCTTTGAACGAGTCTGGGTACATTTTTGAATTCCACAAACCATTGTCTCAGATCGAGACAGTCGATTTCTCAACACATTCTGGTTGAGCCTTTGGTCACTGATGGACACCAAGCTCACCAAATCCACGGCCTTCCACCCCTAGACAGATGGCCAAACCAAGGTCATAAATAAAATGATTGTGCATATCCTTCACATGTATAATTAAAAGCATCCTTGCACATGGGATGAGATCCTTCCCTATGTCCAACATAGCTACAACCAAGCCCTGCATAGCTCAACCAACCACAACCCCTTTCAGGTGGGGTTGGGATTCCAACCATTGGGTCCCATAGATGTTGCACTTCCCCTTGCGGTCACCTCGACCAACTCATATCCTACTCCAACTGAAGCTGACAAAGCCACCCGGTTCATTGAGCAGATCCAACACATCCGCCAACAGGTTTAGGATATCCTACAGAAGTCCAATGACAAGTACAAACAATGCCATGATCAACATCAGGTGTCGCATAAGTTTCAGGTGGGTGACAAAGTTTGGTTTCACTTGTAGAAAGAACGCCTTACAGGACCCCATCAAAAGCTTCGCCCACTCCATTATGGGTTGTACACCATCACCAAGGTCTTGGGGGATAATTCTTTTGAGCTCAATATTCCTCCTTTCCTTGGCCTGCACCCAGTGTTCAACGTGGATCTTCTTCGCCCTTATTTCTCACCATTATTGGACACCTCAGAAGTAGCAGAACAACTGACACCAATAGATATCAACCCTGACTGCATAGAACAAGAATCCAATGATCATATTGTGGACACACAAATCAAGGGCACTCAACAGGAAAGGATCCAGTTTTATCGAGTCGTTAAAGCAGGGCAACTCTTGCACCAAGGCAAGTGGCTCATCCAGCGCCAAATTCAACAGAAATTTCCTCATCTGATGGGGGACCTCAATGCAATGGAGACCAATTATTCCTAAGGAGGGAGGATTGATCCAAGTGGATATTGGTGGCCACCCACCTTTTCCAACTAGCTCAAAACAGTTTTCTGGCAATTTTGGTAATTTACTATTTTTAGCAGTTTTCACTTCCAGAGCTGTTTTGAGGCCCTAAACGATGTTTTTTGGGGAAAAAGGGTTTGAAAAATAGAATTTACTTATATATTTCCCCTAAAATGAATCTCCTTGATGATACCTTTCCAACGGGCTATCATATGCCTAAAACGGAGATCGTATGAAAAAGTTAAGGCCTTGGCTCAATTGATTGAGAGTATAGAACCAGTGGAAAAAATTTCTCTCCACGGTTTTTTGTTCAAGCTTTGTTTTCTTTCCATTTTACCAAATTAAAAGAAATGAATGGTGCGGGTGTGGAATTGATAACAAAATACTCTTTTATAGATTAAGAAGGTATGGATCCTAGTTTTCTAATAATAAAGTACATATTAGTGAGAAGGTATCCTTATGATGGTTTGGCAGGAACAATTCGACACGTAACATTTTCATAGTCCACACAGAGCATCTTAGGCAGCGATGTATGCAACTTGGGTTATCACACTACTACATATTGAAAAATTTGCAACGACTACTTGCGATGAAAGCACCGTTTTCTCACAAAATTTAAGAGAAAGAGTTCAATTTTAATTTTTTTTTATAAATCCATCCCGAATTGGTCCCTCTTGTGACAAACCCAGATGTTTTTCGCAAGAGAGACGAACGTGAAGATAGTGGATTGCCATCGCTCTTGCGACGACCTTTGGTTATCGTCTCAAGAGAGACAATAACCATTGACCGTTACAGTCTTTGACAAAGTCAACATTGACTGTTATATTGTTTGACAAAGTCAACATTGATTTGGTCAACTTTTGCCTCTCTTGCGACGAGAAAAATATCTATAAATATTTTGCAAATTAGAGATGTTGCGACAATCTTTCTATGACAATGACGGTTCAAAAAGGGTATTTTTGTGCAGAAGAATGTTGCAGAATATTAGAGGTGGGATAAAAAGTAAATCAGGTGAAAAGGGTGATGGTATATGTTAATGCCCTTACACAAAATGTTGCCTTACATGTCCCGTAAGAATTTTATTAGCCACAACTACAAAACATTATAGGAAATATGGACACATTGATGGGGGATCGAATGAATATCATCCCATGGTAATTAGTTATATATTCATTATATGTTTTTATATTGTCAATTATATATATATATATATATATATATATATATATATATATATATATATATATATTGTTTGAATATTTGTTATAATACACACTAATTTTGCATCATTGTTTGTAATTATAAAGTTAGAGTTGCCCTCTAAATTTCTACAGAATATTGAACCAAGCAGTACTAGTAGAAATGTTGTTGTACAAGCTGAGGAACATGATCAAGAAAATGAGGATCTCATGGAAGAAGATGATGGGACAAATCAAGTTAATCATCCCATGGAAGAAGATGATGGGAAAAATCAAATGATCCAAGATTTGTTTGCGCATTCGGATGAGGATGGGGACAATGATGGTATTTATGATGAACCTCTATTAGAAAAGGAAAATAAATGACTTTATGAAGGCTCAAGAGAAAATCTTCTCTCTACTACATTGTTGCTAGTGAACTTAAAGGTTATGAATAATTTTTTGAACACTTGTATGACATAGGTCCTAAGGTATGTAATATGTTTCATCTCATATTATACATAAATGTTGACTTTTTTCTATTTGTTTTTAGTGTTAATTAATGTGTAAAATAAGAATGCAATTTTTACGATCAATATTCTTTACATTAACTAGTTATTTGTTATGTTGTAGATTTTTAGGTGAAATTTTGTTACCATCGTCAAATATTTTACCTTGCACATATCAAGATTTACATGCCATTATGAAAGACATTGGAATGGATTATCAAACTATAGATGCATGTCCTAATGATCATATTATATATTATGGACAACATTCTTTGCAAACAGAATTCCTGCAATGCCTTATCATTAGATATCGAACCGATCAAGGAACAAAAAGGGTGCCTCAAAAGGTTCTTCTTCATATTCCCATAATTTCATGTTTGCAGCGATTGTTCAGGTGTGAAATCACAACACAATTTATGGATTACCATGCACGTAACAGAAGTGGAGATGGTGTTCTTCGAATGCCTGTCAATGGTTATGCATTTAGGGAAATTGAGGGAAAATGGACAGATTTCAAAGATGAAACCTCGTAATGTTAGGATTTCATTGGCAACTAATGGTGTTAATCCATTCGGAGAGCTTAGGTATATTTACTCAGTGTGGCCTATTTTTTTTTATCAACAATAGCATTCCTCCTTGGATGTCAATAAAGAGGGAGCACAGAATGTTGACAATGATTGTTCCATGTATAATTTGTTTACATTAATTTTTTGAATGTAACATTTTCATTTGTTTAGTTTTTTGCATAATATCTTTTGTTTATTTATTTACTTATATATACATATCATGGTTATAATAATTATATGTAATTTCAAACAATTAGGTAAGTACCAGGTTAAATATACGAATGTATATATAGATCCTCTTATCGATGAACTACTAAAGTTATGGGATGGTATCACTATGTATGACATTTGTAAACCAATCAGAGAGAAGAAATTTAAATTCCGTGGAATACTTGTATGGACAATTCATGATGCCCCAGGACAAACACATTTTTTTGGTATGTAACATTCTATTACTCTTTAATACTATATAATTTTTTAAATATATCATGTTGCATGTTTAATTTTTAAATAATCTCATCGTATAATTGACATTAATCCATTTGTTGAAGGTCTTCAAACAAAGGGTAAATTTTCATGTCCATTTCGTGTTCCTAATATGAAGTATCGTCATTAAAAATGTTTAGGAAAGGTGGTGTTTGATGAGTATAGGAACCTCCTCCAAGAACCATAGGTATTGTACTACTGAAAAACATATTTTCAATGGGAAAGAAGAGACTAGTTTAAAACCACAAAGAATGGCACCTCAACTATGGAGGTTGGAATATAATAGAAATCATCAAGGTATGCAATTTCTTTATGTATCGTATATCATGTAATGTTTTGAATGTTTATTTTAATCATTGAATTTATTTTACCGTATTTGATAATTATTTTTGTGATTTCTTTTATGCTTCATGAAGGCCACCATCATGAGGGTATTAATAATGGGCTTCCATGAGGAATGAAATGTTATCCCACTCAATTCATGAGGTTTCCATACTATGAGGAGCTAAAAATATCGCATTTGTTTGATACAATGCATATCGGGAAGAATGTGACAAAAACGTTATGGTGAATCATAGATGGTAGGAGGGATAAAGAAAAAATTGTCAAAATTTGTACTGACATTCAGGAAGCCAATCATGCAATGTGAAGTGTGATTCAATCAAATAGAGATGGAATAGATCGAAATAACCTTCCATGGTTAATAACAAAGCAACAAAGTAATGATTTAAAAGAGGTAATTCAAAGAATTAAATTTTCCACGGGTTTTGCTTCAAACATTAATAATATCTTAATGAAGAAAGGTGAATTTGGTGGGGTAAAAACACATGATTGGCATACCTTCATTAAGGTAATAATTTTGGTATACATATTTATATATATTGGCCTTATACATCTTTTAAGTTTTTTTTTTTTTTGTCTACTTTGGTCAAAACAAATAACGATTCATTGTTTTTGTTACAATGTGTTCTATCACTATCTCTCCCAAACGACTTTGACAACAACGTCAAACAAGTTATATATGATCTTGGAAAATGCATGAGGTAAGTAGTTGTGATTTATGGTTTTGAGGGTTCTATGGTGGAGGGATATATCATATATCAATCCATGGTGTATATTAGTCAATATCTTCGTAAATTAGCAGCGCCAACTATGCATGCAGTGGATTGGATTTGGGATGTGAACTCCATCAAAATATTTGAATATCAGGAACACATGTTGGGGAAAGGTAGAATGAAAAAAAAAGAGGTAATATATTACTAATTGTGGAGATTTATATAATTAATACATGTAATTTTATTTTTTTGTGTATATGATCACACTCATTAATATATTAATATATGTTATTTCATAAATTATTAATATTTACCATGGACTTTATAACTAATATTTAATATTGGTGAATTATGATTTTTTGATTCAGTTGCTAAAGATTGGATGCATTGCATTTATACATTGCAAACAATCTTGATTGGATGAATGTATGGATTGAAATATGTAAACAACATCATGGTGATAGGTTATCATGGCAACGACTGTCTGAATTGGTTAGAGAATCTCATCGTAACATAGATGCCAATGTTACACAAAGGGAAATTGATTTAGCATATGGTTTGAAAGATGGACAGGCAAGAAAATTCACCCATTTTATTCAGTTATTTTATATTATATTAATGTGACTACATGTGTACTGTCTTTTTCAGTTACTTTCCAAGTTATATAAATTATATGCTAATTTATGAATTGATAATGCATCTTTTACATATCTGGCATATTACAGTTGAAACACCACAAGGCTATGTGGCACAATGGTCGTAAGTTTCGCATCAAATAGATGGATGAAACTAGGAAAAAATATGATAGTGGCATAACTGCAGTATTCCAGGTCACTAATGTTTCCTCTAGGAGAGACAAACATCCCCGAGAATATGAAAATATATACTATGGGTATTTGAATGATATACTTGAGTGTGACATTAATTCCTTCAAATTAGTTATGTTTGACGTAAAATGGTATAGGTTATGAATGCATGAACGCGATGAGGAAAGAATTATTATTCAACATGCCAATGAATTTCTGATGATTAAAACAACGATGTTTGAAAGAGGACATGATATCTATGTTTTTTCAAGCCAATGTCAACAGGTCTTTTACTCAAATGTTTCAGGTGAGAGGGATTGGTCATTTGTTGTTAGATATGATCCAAGAGGAAGGCCAGTTAAGTATAATCATGTACAAGAAGAAGATGATATCGAAGAAGAAGATGATTCACTAGATCAGACAGATCCAAAAGATCATGCAGGGTCGACAAGCGAAGAAGATGAACAAGATCATGATCCAGGCGCAAGAGACAATGCAGTTCTTAATGATGAAGTCGATGAAAATATGCTTGAAAATGACATTGATGACGATGATGATATGGTCAATCCTTTCAACACCACTTCTGAACCAGATGATGATACATATGTCGAGTTTGATGAATAAGAAGATACCGAATAAGGATGATACAAATGTTGAGTTGGATCAGGTACGTGACTATACATTTTAATTTGTATGAATTATTCTCTTAAAATAATTTACTTATGTCATGGGTTAATTACATGTTTTTAAGTTGTATGCGATGCTTTTATACCCTATGTTACATATTGTTTAATTATTATGTGAAACCTTAAAATAGTCTCCAATATAACAAAGTATGTGGTAAACTAAAAATATCATTTACAAACACATAATTTCATTTAGCTTCATTAATTTTTGTTTTTGTAGTTTCTATATTGCATGAATCTTACAACTAGGTTGCTTTCGATTATTTTATATTTTATAGATTGAGTATTGAGGAATTGAGAGTGATGTGAGGGGGAGGGGAGGGGCCATATGAGCCTCTAACTTTATGTGGTTGGCCTTTTTCATTAAAGGATAAATTATTCTTGAAACCAAGAGAATCTCATTCATTTGTATACCATCATGATCGTAGATGTTATCATTGTTGTCAAAGTATTGCATCAATGAAGTTTCAATGAACATGTTTGTCATTTCTATAGAATCTTCATTGAAATTGTTTGAAAACATGGGACTTTGTCCCATTACTTATGAAGAATGTATGTGTTTCATAGTTGTGATGAAAAACATGACTTTATCATTCACATGGGAAATAGTGACCTGTAAATGGGGCCAATGTTGAAATGTTTTCAAATTGTTTCTGTATGCACTCAAATTTGAAATGGATAAACTATTTGCATGCCTTAAGGATATGGGAGAGTTTCTGGACTCGAATTTGACTCACACACCCACTTGTTTCCATCATAAATTCATCATGTAAACCATAAACCCTATATTTCTTTCAAATTAGTACACAAATTGGTTGACACAAGTTTTAAGTTTGCATCAACATTTCTTCATTTTTCTTCCAGGTTCTACATTGATGTATGTGTGTCATAATTGTGATGAAAAATCCCTCTTTATTCATTCATTGTTTAATCAACACAATAAAAATATGTCCTTGCAGTACTAGATGTGGGAACATGTGTACTGTCGAATGAATTTTAAAAGGAAAAATGAAAAGACATTGTACTAGGACTAGACATGGGAAACAATGACCTACGAATGGGGCCAACGTTTAAAGTTTTTAAAATTATTTATGTATGCACTGAAATTTGACATGGATAGACTATTTGCATGCCTTAACGATATGGGAGGGTTTCTGGACTCAAATTTGACTCACACACTCACTTGTTTCCATCATCAATTCATCATGTAAACCATAAACCCTATATTTCTTTCAAATTAGTACACAAATTGGTTGACACAAGTTTTAATTTTTCATCATCCTTTCTTCATTTTTCTTTCAGGTTCTACATTGTATATTATACATTAATGTATGTGTGTCATATTTATGATGAAAAATCCCTCTTAAAAGTGGAATTGTCTCTCCACCTATCCAAGATCACCTAGATCTTGACATCACACCAAAGATCTACACCTTGGTCTCCCACCAAGGATTTCCACCTCCTGTCATCTCGCTAATAGTCACTACTCTTGGCATATCACCAACAGTCACTCTCTTGGCATATCACCAAAAGTATCCCCCTCTTGGTATCTCACTAAGATTCATGAACTTGGCCTCTCTCCAAGTAACTTCCACCTGAAGTGGATCCAGAACCTGATATGCCCATCTCTGTAGCCAAGTGAGGCTCAAGCCTCTGTGGTTCCCTGTTGGTCCTCCTCATCAACCTCTGATGCTTTGAAGCTATAGAACCAATCTCTGTCTTCTCGGTGACTCTGAAACTAAAGCTATCATGGGTGGACTAGTCACCCACTCTGAAGATGGTGTCCAAGTACATTTAGTCTGATCTCCCTCTGAATCATTGTTGTAAGTCAGTCGATCCTCCTCAACTATGTCTCCCCATCTAATTCTAGATGGTATAATAGTAGACAAAGTAGTCATGAATGCACACTCTCTCGCAAAATTCTCACTAAAATCTATCTCCTTTGTTGTCGTTGCTGACCCATCCTACTGCTTCTTCTTCTTGGGACATTGTCTTGCATAGTGACCCATCTCTCCATAAGAAAAGAATCTCACTATGATCATGTCTCTCTTCTTCCCATCGTTTCTTCTCTCTCCTCCCTATGGTGGGTCCCCAAACTTGGGACCCTGCCAACCTCCCTGACTGGTCTTCTTCTTTCCCTTTGTCCAAAGAGCAAGTTCCTCATCACCCAGAACTGAATGTTGGTGTTGTTGTCCAGAAGCCTTTGCCACTAGTCTAGTCTCCTCCTAGACAAATTCATCCCACATACTCTCCCATGTAGGCATAACCTCCTTGGCAATAATGTCACGTACGAATGGACCCCATGGTTTAGTAAATCTATTCAAATTTGTCCTCACCATAGAGTTGGGATCCACTACCTCTCTAACGGATCCAAGCTCTTCTATGATATGGGTGTATCTACCAAGGAAAGAGGTAACCAACTCATCCTCAAGCATGTGAATGTCCCTCAGTCGATCACGAAGAATCAACTTCTGGTTCTCATTAGATCTCTCGTACAACTTGCATAGATATGCCCACATCTCATATGCATATGTCTTCCCAGTCAAATGGGGAATGATATGATATCGTACTACATCCAAAATGGTCCTCTTTGCCTTGTTTTTCCTCTTCCTAAACTCTTCCACCAAGATGGGAGCAGTAACGGGAATGACAAGAACAGGTGCCTCAACTATATCCCATAGTTTGAGGTCCTCTAAGACAAAGAAAATCCTCGCCTTTGAATGTGACAAATTGATAGCCTCGGCTATCTTGTCGTCCACACACATCTAAGATATTGACATGTCTGCCAAACTGTGCTCACTCTGATTCTCCAAGTGCAAAGGAACGTTGCCTCACTCCTATCAACACAAGTGTGAAAAGAGGCAAGCGAGCACCTCCCTCCCTCCTGGCAAATAGGTTTGAAAAGAGGTCGTAAACTACAACCTCACTCTTATCCACGCAAGTGTGAAAAGAGGTTGTCCACAAGTGTCAAAAATCAACCCAACAAATCTTCCCACAAGCTGTCCACAAACTCTGTCAATAGGCTGTCCAAAATTTTCCCTGAACTGCCCATGAAAATGCTCAAAAATCAGCAAGTCTAAGCCACCATTGGCTCTGATACCATGAAGATTTTATAGGTCCTATCAAGATGTCGACTAGGTCTGTCTTTTACCTCAGGTTGGATCTAAGTTTCAATTGTCAATGAAGGCATTGTTGTTGTTTTAGGACAACCAACAATTCAAGAACTTCTTGTTGATTTGTTATGGTTACATTCTCAATTTTAGGTGCTCTAGCATGTAGCTTTAGTCACCAAGGGTTAGCACATGCATACTAAAATGAATGTAACACACCTAGAGATATTTACAACTGCAAATAAGAAGATCTAAAACACTAATACACATGAAAATGTACACAGGTATTTTTGGTCAACATGACCCTGGATAAAACCCCCCGAGGGAAAACTAGTTTGGAATATATGTCTATAAATGAGGAGAATAGGTGTTGGAATACAACAAGTACAAAATATAGATGAACCTATTAAAATAGCAACTTGTCTCAAGCTGAAATACAAGTCCAAACCAAGCAAGTGTCCCCTAGCATGGTGTGCCCCTCAGAAATGTTGCGAAGACCACTGAAATGAAGCCAGATGCCAACTTGAAGCTCTGATCTGGAAACCCCTCTACAATATTCTGATACTGATGAGTATCCTCCCTCTGAAACATACCTCACTGCAATCTGACAACTCTAAGTACTCCCCAATGATGACGCGCCCTCCTCCTCAAGTGTGCCCTCCTCAAAACTGGAAGCTCCCCACTAAATAACTGAGACCCAAAGCCTGTTGGCTATCTCCATGGAAGGGAGTGCCCAAGCTAACCTCAAAAAAATGAAACAATTATTATCCTCTTTCTCCTTCTACTTCTCCTCAAGTGATCATACAAGTGAATGAGCTCTCATTTGCCCCTTGTGCCCTCTTTTAGGAAGCATAAGAAAACCTAAAAGATGGGTGGATGAGATCATCTCATCTCATCCCTAATCAATGGTTGATATCATCTCAACTAAATCTCAAACCAAAACCCACTTTACTTAAGTTTCCATAGTTTCACTTTATGTCTACTAATTCACCCACTTTGTGAATTAATTGTTACTTTAGGCTAAAATGACCAAATTTCACTTTTGAATTAAATCTCCCAAGTCAAAGTGAAATTAGACACAAAGTACATAGTACAAGGTACAAAGTACTTCCCTCATGTGTTTAGAAGCTCACAAACACAAGGGG
>ML781995.1:87699-138675 GCA_009831015.1 Picea engelmannii
ATTAATTGTTACTTTAGGCTAAAATGACCAAATTTCACTTTTGAATTAAATCTCCCAAGTCAAAGTGAAATTAGACACAAAGTACATAGTACAAGGTACAAAGTACTTCCCTCATGTGTTTAGAAGCTCACAAACACAAGGGGGGCACTTTCCAAGGTACCCAAATCTCAACAAATAACATTAACCATCTACCTGCACCAAGAAAATGGATAGAAGTGAACTTTTGTATTTCAGTGGTTTGGTATTTCAAATCTTTTTTTTTCATTTATTAGGTGTTCATCTTGCATGATCACGAGTGATTGAGGAGAGCTAGAAGATGAACGAATATTTGTTTGCATAAGCAATGAGGAGGGAAAAGATCTTCAACAAATCTGCATAAACGATGTGAAATAATTTCAAAGAAACTTGAAAGACAATTATTGCACAGAACACCAATAATATGTCCCTCCATCATTTAATGCAACACAATCTATAAGAACCAATAACGATTGCATAACATAATGTCAATCAACACCCATATAAAAAAAAAATTAATAGTGTTTTAATTTATGTGCAGATGAATAAATGAATATAGGATAGATAGTGATTATTTATTTAAAATTGGGAAAAATCGAAAATTATGTACCAATAGTTTAATTCCATGTTTCTTTGTTTTTTAACGTAGTTCTCATGACTAGTGCTTAGACCAGATTGAACAATAATTACTCTCATATATTTTCAATCAATAACCATCTTATGTTATTTTTTTGGTTATCTTTTAATTTTTAAATCTAAATTTATTTATTTTTATTTGAAATACACCCCTCAAACCAAGGAAGAGTATTTTGTCACATCAACCTCTATTATCCATTTAAAAAAATAGAATTATTGTGTTTTTAAATTTTTAAAAATAAATTATATTTTCAAATTTACTCATTTCAATACATATAACATATTTTTAGAAAAACTAGATCAGACTTTTGAATTTTTTATCACCAATGTAAAGTCAATGAAGTTTGACGTACTATATAAACACTATAAATAATACTTTTGAATATCAACCTCTAATTGTTAATTACTTCACCCTAAAATTTTAGAAAAGAATACATTTAAAAAATTAGACCTTCGATGCATTAAATAATATAAAGTCAATGAGGTTTCACGTTCTAGATAAATAATGTAAAGTCAATGGAGTTTGATAAATACTATATTCCTTACAAGAGCAAGGACAAATAATACTTTAGAATATCAACCTCTCATGGTTTAGACAGATAGGATTAAAACACATTTGCTCATTTTAATTATAATTTCTTCACCCTATAACTTCAATAGAAAAGAAAACATTTAAAAAATTAAACCTTCGATGCATTAAATAATGTTATAGTGTCAACCGCTCATGGTTTAGAAGGGACACAATTGCTTCTTTTCATTTTAATATTTAGGGTTGAAACAACAACGTTATGATGTGGTTTTTGTCAATTGTGTTAATGATAAGATGAGGGAGTTGTCTTACAATAGTGTTGTCTGAGTTTTTGTAATGATTTGGGATTATTAATTGTGTTAATGATACGATGAGGGAGTTGTCTTACAATAGTGTTGTCTTAGTTTTTGTAATGATTTGGGATTATTAGAGATGATTTTTTAAAGGGGATTATTAGAGTTGTCTCACTATATTTTTAGCAAAGACAAATAATACTTTAAAATATCAACCTCTCATGGTTTAGATAGATAGGATTAAAACACATTTGCTTATTTTAATTATAATTTCTTCACCTTATAATTTCAATAGAAAAGAAAACATTTAAAAAATTAAACCTTTGATGCATTAAATAATACTATAGTGTCAATTGTTCATGGTTTAGAAGGGACATAATTGTTTTTTTTCATTTTAATATTTAGAGTTGAAACAACAATGTTATGATGTTGTTTTTGTCAATTGTGTTAATGATAAGATGAGGGAGTTGTACTCTCATATGGCCCCATTTTTGGTATAACAATACCTTGTCGATTTTATACTATTTTATTTATGTTTTCTCATGGATTTGCATTGATTTATTCAAGTAAAAGATGGTCATACTTAGAGATGAAAATCAATGCGGAGAGATTATCTACACTCAGTAGGAAGATAACAAGCAAGGACCTTCTAGGCGCCTAAAAGTTTTCCAAATTTGGAAGGTTTTAGATGGCCTAAGCTGAAGTCATTTTTTTTTTCTTCTGTGCAGTTTACTGTTGATGTTTTGAATTTGGTTTGAAATTTTGTCAAAAGACTTGGGATTCTAGATCTTTCGATTTTTTGAAAAGTTGTATTGACAGCAATGATTTCTCACAATAGTGTTGTCTCAGTTTTTGTGATGATTTCTGAAAGGGGATTATTAGAGATGTAACCTTTTATATTTACTAATATAAAGAGTAATTTTCTTGTTTGGAAAAAAAACCTTGTCCTGGAGACCTTCCTCCATGGCCTCACTGCTACCACATTTATTTCTCCTTCTTTGCTCCTCTTTTGGTTCTCAAAGGTCATAATCAAATACAATTCACCTTCACTTCCATATGGATTAGCAAACCAGTTCTCTCAACAAAGTACTGGATGCTTTCATAGGTGAAAAATATGTAAAATATTCAATGTAAAATTTTCACATTTAAATTTTACATTCTCCCTTGCTCACCTTTTAGATTCAAGATCCAAAATAACATCCTTAAGGCATGCCTCATCTTATTTCAAAAGTGGTGTGTCCCTTTGCCTCTTTAATTCATCATTTTCGTTGAGTTCCTTAATTAAAACCACTTTCAAGTGGCTTAAACATGCCTCCTTAATGAGTTTTTTTTGTTTCAACATCCTTCTTTGCTTGTCTTTCTGACTAAATCTTCAAAATAGCCTCCTTAAATATTGTGTCTTTTCTCTTAAATGTATCTTCTTTCAATTCTAAAGCTTTATCTAATTGTTCAACGATTGTTGCTTTTACTCTCCAAGCTTGTGCAATTTGATGGAGGATGGAAATCCTTTGTCTTGCAGATTCTTTATCGGCAAGCATCTTCAAGTAGTCAAACGAAGTTTCTGCATCTTCCCTTTGGTTAGTTATTGTGGGATGAAACTATGTCAACTATAGTCACCAAGGTCGAGCCTCAGAATCAGGTTTGTCTGATGTTCTCAAAATTGTTACTCTTTTCTAATTTTAACTATCCTTGGAAGTTCTTTGTGAAACATTCTCTAAGGGTGGCACCACAAAGAATGGATTTTTTTCTTCAGTCACCCATAACATGAACCAAACTCATCCATTTAAAAGTTATTTCATTTGGGTAGGACAAACCACAATGAGAATGGAACTGTCAATGGCTTAATACTTTGTCAAGCTCAGCAATGTACCAATGGACTATTGTCTCAACATTCTTACATTGTCTATTTCGTTAGCCATGCCTTGTTTATAAGTTGCAATTTATCAGAAAAAACCAAATGCTATTTGTACAAGTTGTTATGCATCATGAGTAGGATTGGGTTCTCTCTATTCGTGAGAATGCAAGGTTTCAAGGCTTTCCTTATTATTACAAGCTTCACGGGAGTGTGACGGAAAGGTAAGCCTCAAAATATGCATAAAAAGTCTTTAGATTTTGCATCATTGCTGCTAAACTATAATATATATACTAATATTCTTTATAATGTAGATATATTCAAGTACATTAATTTCTCCAATTTTGCTCAACATAGTCCTTGCATTCTTTAAAAACATCTTCAACAAGTGCCGATGCTTTTTGCAAAGCATATAAAGATAAATATGACCAACTATAACATATGGTCATGCGATTGTGGTTAGATTCCCTAATCTCCACTTGCAAATAAATCTCTTGATTTAATCAAAAAATTATATCACTTTGATAAATTAATGTGGAACAATAAATTATATAAGGTCTAAGAAAATTAATTGATAGTTGTTGAATCATATTCCTGTCCACATAATCCCGCATGAGGGAAGTTGTAGATAATTCTATGGAAACTCGTATTCCTTATGATATGGTGCTCCTCCATTTCGGTTGCATCAACACCATGCAATATCATCGCTCCAAGTCTTTCCAAAATGGATAGTGTTTCATGGGATGATTAATAAAATTGTAGCACCTTCTCTGCATCAAGGGCATAAATATAGAAACTGAAGCATAACACAAAACATAAACAACCAAAAAACACATAGAAAAATTGAAGGAAATGTTTGAGACGTCTACTGTCAAGAGAGGTGGAAACCATGTTTTCTGCAGACCCAAATGCATTATCCAAAGCTAAAGAAAAAGAAAAGTTCCCTTCTCTAACTAATAATATCTTATAGAAGTTGGAGTAATGCTTGATACTCCTATCCAAAAAAGGATGTCCCGGTTGGAGTAATGCTTGAAGTTGGACCTATTAATATGTTCATCATGCACAACCAATTCCATATCTGAAGACAAGAGAGATTCCACGAAGGATTTTAGAATTAATATTGTGCCATCTTATGTTAATTATAAGATAGTTCCCATTGCCAAAAATAAATCATTCGAAAAATCATCCAAATATGTATGTAATCCATTAAAACATTAGAGCTCTCAAATTGGCATTATTCCTATCCCTCAACAACCACAACTCACTCTCCATTGAAACTCAACATACAAGCCCCATATCCTAAGAGCTTAACCTTGGATTCTCTCAATTATATCAGTATCCCAATGGGTACTTGATGTGTGCTAGAATCCTATGAAATAGAACA
Source organism: Picea engelmannii (assembly GCA_009831015.1). Lineage (NCBI taxonomy): Eukaryota > Viridiplantae > Streptophyta > Pinopsida > Pinales > Pinaceae > Picea > Picea engelmannii. The sequence continues at coordinate 92,409 of ML781995.1, forward strand.
ATGCAGACTATGGCCAAATCCCTTAGCCTTGAACACTCTAAATTTCAATATTATTCTTTCCATCAAAGGAGTGAACCGTGAACCAATATACCTAAAAATGAAATACAACAATACACCATTAGACAAGCCCTCAATTATTATTTCAACATGCAACCATTTTGCAGCTTTGACAAGGATTAAACATACTTTCTTTGTTTAGAAGTATGTCGTGGCTCTGAAGAATGATGTCACCCCTTGCTTCAACTCCCCTCTCCACTACAAATCATGCTACCCCTTTCTCCAGCTCTTCCCTCCACTACAAAGATAGCTCTTCCCTCCACTACAAAGATAGGATCTCAAGCAGTCAATATTGAATGAATCATATATAGGTTTTTGCACAGATCCTTTCAAGTAATTTAAAGCTACAACCTCATGGCTTACCCGTCTAGGAAAGACCTGTACACATACAAAGAAAAATTATTTTCTTCCATTGTTGATGAAATTCACTTGGAATTTAGTCGTGCCCCCTTTTTTTTTACCTTATATGATGGTTGATCCAAGGGAATGTTTCTGCTAACGGTGGAATGAAAATACGAAAGAGAAGAAGGTCTTTTGGTGATGATTTCCATGTATCCCACGTTGATGAGAACAATAATTGAGATGATACGGTCTTGGACGTAGTACCTGACACTTAGAGGTAGTTGCTCCACTTCACTTATAACCAGTCTACAAAAATATTGGCCACTGTGCCTGTCCCATGTGCGTGGAGGGTAGATATTTTTTCCCACCATACTTTTGTTCGATATGGTTTTGTTAAGCCGATAGAATATTTTGGAGTAATTTATTCAGTGGACAGACCCACTTTATTTTTGGTTCCAAATTTCGTGGAATTTGTTTTAAGGTTATAGTTCATTGGTTATGAATTTTTTTTATAAACAATGTAAAGTCAATGGAGTTTGATGTACTATATAAACACTATAAATGATACTTTTGAATATCAACCTCTAATTGTTAATTCCTTCACCCTAAAATTTTAGAAAATAATACATTTAAAAAATTAGACCTTCTATGCATTAAATAATGTTATAGTTTCAACCGCTCATGGTTTAGAAGGGACACAATTTCTTCTTTTCATTTTAATATTTAGAGTTGAAACAACAACATTATGATGTCGTTTTTGTCAATTGTGTTAATGATAAGACGAGGGAGTTGTGCTCTCATATGGCCCCATTTTTGGTATAACAATACCTTGTCGATTTTATACTATTTTATTTATGTTTTCTCATGGATTTGCATTCATTTATTCAAGTAAAAGATGGTTGTATTTAGAGATGAAAATCAATGCAGAGCGATTATCTACACTCAGAAGGAAGATAACTCAGTAGGAAGATAACAAGCAAGGACCTTCTAGGTGCCTAAAAGTTTTCTAAATTTGATAGGTTTTAGATGGTCTAAGCTGAAGTCATTTTTCTTTCTTATATGCAGTTTACTGTTGATGTTTTGAATTTAGTTTGAAATTTTGTCAAAAGACTTGGGATTCTGGATCTTTCGATTATTCGAAAAGTTGTATTGACAACAATGATTTCTCACAATAGTCTTGTCTCAGTTTTTGTGATGATTTTTGAAAGGGAATTATTAGAGATGTAACCTTTTATATTTACTAATATAAAGAGTAATTTTCTTGTTTGGAAAAAAACCCTTTGTTTTTAAGAACCTATCTTCACGCAAGTACAAGTTCCTCTTTTCATTTAATATGCTATAACCATGAAATTTTGTAATAAAGAATAATTGTCTTTAAAATAAGATAACGTTAAATTTTGAAAGTATCCTTATTTATTAAAATGATTGATTTGTTTATATAATTAAATATATTTATAGTTTTTTTAATCTTTTATGATTTTGAACCATATTTTTAATTGTTAAATATTAAATATAATCCAAAAATTAAACAATATTTCATAAAAGACAAGAAAACTATAAGTATATTTATATCGAAGGCATGTACATAGGAAGAGTTTTTGCCTAAAACCTATCAAAAACCCAAAATATGTCAACCAATACCACCTACCACATTATGTGTCCATCTATCCCTATCTCTTTGTTGTCATTTTGTTGTTTGTTGTGCCATATCGTTGTTCTCACCACCTCCATACCTCCAATTGTCACATGAAGTACTCACCTCAACTGTCTTGGAGACCTTCCTCCACCACCTCACTACTACCACTCTTATTTCTTCGTCTTCGCCCCTCTTCTTGTTGGAAAAGGTCATAATGAAATACAATCCACCTTCACTTCTAGATGGATTAGCAAACATGAAGTACTCGTCCCACTTGTCCTGGAGACCTTCCTCCACGGACTCACTACCACCACACTTATTTCTTCTTCTTTGCCCCTCTTTTGGTTGGCAAAGGTCATAATCAAATACAATCCACCTTCACTTCCAGATGGATTAGCAAACCGGTTCTCTCGACAAAGTATTAGATGCTTTCATAGGTTAAAAATAGGTAAAATATTAAATGTAAATTTTTCACATTTAACTTTTCCATTCTCCCTTGCTCACCTTTCAGATTCAAGATCCAAAATAACCTCCTTAAGACATGCCTCATCTTCTTTCAAAAGTGGTGTGTCCCTTTACCTCTTTAATTCATCATTTTCGTTGAGTTCCTTAATTAAAACCACTTTCAAGTGGCTTAAACATGCCTCCTTAATGAGCAATTTTTGTTTTAGCATCCTTCTTTGCTTGTCTTTTTGACTGAATCTCCAAAATAGCCTCCTTAAAGATTGTCTCTTTTCTCTTAAATGTATCTTCTTTCAAGTCTAAAGCTTTATCTAATTGTTCAACGATCGTTGCTTTTACTCTCCAAGCTTGTGCAATTTGAGGGAGGATGGAAACCATTTGCCTTTCAAATTCTTTATCTGCAAGCGTCTTCAAGTAGTCAAATGAAGTTTCTGCATCTTCTCTTTGGTCGGTTATTGTGGGATGAAACTATGTCAACTATAGTCACCAGGGTCGAGCCTCATAATCATGTTTGTCTGATATTCTCAAAAAATTTACTCTTTTCTAATTTTAACTATCCCTGGAAGTGTTTTGTGAAACATGCTCTAAGGGTGGCACCACCGAGAATGGATTTTTTTCTTCAGTCACCCATAATATGAACCAACCGCATCCATTTAAAACTTATTCCATTTGGGTAGGACAAACCACAATGAGAATGGAACTGTGAATGGCTTAATACTTTGCCAAGCTCAAGAATGTACCAATGGATGGTTGGCTCAACATTCTTACATTGTCTATTTCATTAGCCATGCCTTGTTTATAAGTTGCAATTTATCTGAAAAAATCAAATGCTATTTGTACAGACTATCGTGCATGAGTAGGATTGGGTCATCTATGTTCGTGAGAATGCAAGTTTGCAAGGCTTTCCTGATTATTACAAGCTTCATGGGAGTGTGAAGGAAAGGTAAGCCTCAAAATATGCATAAAAAATCTTTAGATTTTGCATCCTTGCTGCTAAACTATAATAGATATATTAATATTCTTTAAAATGCAGATATATTCAAGTACATTAATTTCTCCAATTTTGCTCAACATAGTCCTTGCATTCTTGAAAAATATCTTCAACAAGTGGTGGTTGATGGGTGTTCTATATGCACTAAAAAACACTAAACCCTCAATTAAATTGTCAACCCGGGGTAAGTAAACTTAGAGTTGTAGCACTATATGTGACAAGGCAGAAAGGCTAGAGGTAGTATAGTCTAACTAAGGAAATGGGTTATCTAAGGGATAATCTATTTAATCAAATACTATTAATGATTAAATCTTATCAAGAAACTTAAACTATTTACCCTAAGTAACTTTTGAACAAAGGATCGATGGATTGTTCTAAGAAAGAAAATGAAAACCCTAATTAAAGCAAATTAACTTAATCATGACAATAAGCAAAATCAGACTATCTATTTAATCTATCTAATGAGTAATAACAACAACAAACTACTTTAATTAACCTACTCAAATTCAATAAGCAACAACAAGTAAGTAAGTAAACAAGCAAGCAACTACCCTATTAAAGCAAATAAACAAGAAAGCAACTACCCTATCGAAGCAAGTAAACAAGCAAGCAATCAACTAACTAACCTATGGTAACTTCTACAACAAATATACTAATCAAAATTACTCAATAAGCAAGTGAACTCTATTCGTAAATTAAACTTCATAATTACTTCTAATTTACGAAAGGAAATCTTAATCTACTAAATTCAAAGCATCATGACAATAAAAGTAATCAAAAACTACCCTTTAGTCTACGATAAGAAAACTCTTATTTAATCTACAAAAGCAAGGAAACTATCCTCTAATATAAAAGCAAGAAAAATCAAATATAGTGTTGATGGTTATGTCTCTGGTGTCTTATGATATCACGATGGAATTTAGCAATTAATGATAACTCAAGAGGGATAAACTCAATATTAACTTCTATATCAAAGTGAAAGGTATGAATTAGGCAATCTAGTGAGAACTTAGCCATTATAGAAAAAACATCAACTACCCTACATATCCATGTGATTCTTCAATTCATGCATTAATCATCAACAATATGAAAACAATATTCTATTTAATTCAATTGCATTCTATGCTAATGTAAGCAAATTCATACTACTTAGAGATTCATAACTGAAAACTAAACTCAATAATCAAACTTCGAATTAAAATTGCAACCTAGATCTAGAATGGAAATTGCATTAAGTAAATTAAACTAATCATATTTTAACAATTAAATTGCAAAGGGAAATACTCATAAAACATAAATCAAATCCTATTTATATTTAAGCATATAACAAGATAAGCAAACTAGGAACTAACTGAGAAAACTAGATAAACAAATTGAAAACTAAATTCAAAAATAACAATTAATCATCCATCGAAACCTTGCCAAAGAAACCATTAACTAAATACCTTGTTTTAACTCTGTTTTAAATTCTATTTCAGCATATAGAAAAATCTAACTATCATCTAATTACACACAGGGGTTAGTATCTAAGCTTGCAATCTATTTCCTATAAATTAAAAAGTCGTTGCATATTAACACTAGCCTTCATAAGTACCCTGCAAAACTAAACTGAAGCAATTAAACTATGAACAGTAATTATACAGTAAATAAAGATAATAAAAACTCATGTACAGGAAATAAAAGAAATGACAACTACACTACGTGAATTCACAAGATAATTGATTGAATATTCACCCAGACCACTGGTGGGCCCCCCAACAAGTCATGGCTACTCCTCAATGATGAATCACAAGCTCAAGCAACACATTTTGAACCTTTAAAATTAAAAACACAGTTTTAGAGAACATGTCTTGAAAATGGCAAAACAAAACTTAACTATCCTTAGCTTAGCTATTTGTCTCACCACTACTGTGGTATTTATAGAGGTTACAAGCTGAGAGGTTGACCACTGGAAGGGTAAACCTCCTCTAAAAACAGTAAATTACAATTAATGTGTCTTACCCACCAGTGGCTTCTAGAAAGAAAGAGAGCCAATAAACTCCTAGCATAACAACCCAATCCAAGTTGTCAGAAGCTCAGTAGCTAGAGGCCATGGGCACAAGGAAAACCCATGTCATTGATTTTCCCATCACTGGTCGTCGATATGATAACTGCCAACTTGCCCATGGTTTTAGTGCAGGACGGAGTGCCAAATGGAGTACTGGATGCAGTGTCAGATGGAGTACCAGATGGAGTGTCGGATGAAAAACCGACCTGCAATTTTTCCCTGTGACAAATAGATCATGAATTGGATTCTTGGAATCATTAAAACATGTTGAATTACACTTAAAACCATCATAAAAAATCAATCATACATACCTGGCATGAGCCACGACAATTTAATACAAAAATCATTCAAAACTTCTTCAAAATAGGAAAATGCACATACAATATTGTCCAAAAAGGATCTAATCATCATCATTAAATTAACCATATCATGATCCCAGCATTACCCCCACACCTAATATTTTGCAGGTCCCACTGCAAACAAAAAGGAATTTCCCCACATGACTAATCTTGATGAGAAGGATTAGCTTTAGAAGCTTCTCCCTCTTGCCCTGAAGATTTTGTCTTGTGCCTCTTATGTTGCTTCAATTGTGCCCTGAGATTGCAGTTGGTGTTGGTCATTTCATCAACCAAATGTTGAATGGAATTCACCTTCACTTGAAGTACTACATTTTCATGGTGAAGATGCTTATCCAAATTATTCCTGTCTTCCAATTGTTGCAGTAGCTGATCATTTTTCTGTTGTAGATTTTCAATGGTTGGAGCAAGATCAAATATCTCTGAGGAGGGCTTAGATCCCTTAAAAGATGTAGAATGTCTATTGGTCTTAGGATCTAGAGTAGGCATCTGTGAAGTAGGAGTAATAGGGGGTTGGTAAGGAGAAGTAGGTTCAAATTTTGTCTTTCTATGAGGCTTCAATTCTTCTGCAGACAGTTCCCGAATTCTTTTGTTAGGTCTTTCGAGATCGGAGGACACTTGGATAGGGTCCGAAGTGGTTGGGGGTTTTGCATAAGGTTTTATTCTTGGATTGCAAGTACTCTTTCGAAGAACTCCTCTATGAAATCGATTAGCTTCTCTCCTATTTGTGGGGATTGTAGGAAAGTCTTGTTGAATTACTTCTTGTATATTTTTGTGTGTAGGGTCAAGAGATATTGAATGCATTGAGGGGTTAGCAATAGGCTTCTTGGTCGTTTTTCCCGATGAGGCTGCGGGGGTATCAACAAGCTTCTTGGATTTGGTCTTTTGTTCCGACAAAGTGATAGATTGAGTAGGAGGGTTTGGAGTCTTCGGAGAATGGGGTTTGGATGGAGTAACCATCCCTAGATCAAGTGTTTTCTTTCTAGTCTTGATTGTAATATGGGGGTTTGAAAATTTATAGATGAATCCATCCCATGTCTTCCCCTGTTTTGTCAACTCGGTTATGACAAGCAATTTGATGAGGCCATGGTGGAATAGACTATTATGAGGATTGGCCACATTCTTTCGTACTTGGGAAGACATTTTTCTCAATACTTTTCAAGAAGTAGAAAGGAAAGTTCAGGGGCTTATTAAATTGGAAATGAGTTAATAGAAAAAATGGCAATTTTTGAAAACAAAGTATCTACCTTCACTATGTCAACAAGACATTGAAGGCACCATTGCAACAAAATTTGAAAAGGATAGAGAGTATTTTCTTGGAAGAGTCAATGAACACCTGGAGATGCTCCTGAAAAAGGACAACAGGGACATCAAGATTTATAGACACGTGTCCAGGCACTACTACATAATAAAATGGATCAGGAAAAGTCACAAAAAGTGTTCTACGAGACCATGCTGCGCTTTTGACTCTGTTTTTGGTCATCATTTTAAAAAGATGTTTCTGACCAAATAAAGATGAACTTTGGAAAACCAAAGGAGTTTTTTTCTAAGGACATACTTAATCACAATAAACTCCCTCAGGTTTTACACAAGTATCATATATTGGGAGATATTCAACTTTCTTGGAGACCTATTCTAGAAAATCAAATTCTCCAATTTAATTTCATGTTTTAGTCATTATTTTCAAAACAAATGTTTTGACCAAATAAATATGAATTTTAGAAAACCAGAGGTTTTTTCTAAGGACATACCAAATAATAATAACCTTCTTCAATATTTACACAGGTAGCATATAGTGGGATATATTCAACTTTCTTGGAGGCCCATCTCAGAAAATCAAATTCTCCAATTTAATTTCTTGTTTTAGTCATTATTTTGTGGCACATATTCCAAGAACATGAGAATGAATTTTACAAAAATGAGAGAGGTTTATCTTAAGAACAACCTTATATAAAAAAATCTCTCCCTAGTTTTTAAAATGTGTTATGGTTAAAAAGTTATGGCCCCATATTTGACCCCTAATTTTATGTTGTGCTTTTGTCACAGTCGTTGCGCTTTTGGAAAGTTTGTTTTCAAATCAATTGTGAAGGGGTTAGAAGTAGATTTTTTCTTGGATTAGTGAATCCATAGTGTAGAGGACATATTAATATTTTCATTCACAACTTTTTCATTAAAGAACTCATCAAGGAAGGCCTCCAAAACTTGCTTCTCTTCTGCTACAATTTGTTTCCACCTCCGTGCTTTCCTATGATTGTTTCATAAGATTAGAAGAATTGAAAGTTATTTGCATTGTTCTGGATGAAAATTTCATGTTATGTTACAACCTCTTATTATGAATGGATTCATGATCTCATTCCTATGTTGAAACTCCTTGCATCTACCCTATACGCAATGACAAATCCTAAATACTACTGAGTATACCTACCTTGCCCCATTTTATCTTTGCAACTCATCTTTTGGAAACCCTGAACTAGCTCCCTAGACCTAGATTCGCATCCAGAAAAAGTACAAATCAAAACCATACTGAGCTAAATACCTAGCCTAATACAAAGCCACTTAACCTTGTTCCTCTATTCATAGGTGTGTAACACAAATCTGTAGTGAGTTTACCAATGTGTTATCAATCTGTAATTGTCGCAAAGAACTAGTTAAGAAGTATTCCACTATATAAACATAAAAATAAATAAAATGCACAACATGATTATAACACACGGTGATGTCAGTGGTATCTAATTTAGCATTTCAATAAATAAAAAAATTGTTGATATAATAGCCCATATCATGAAAGAAATATACATAAATTTTACAAAGATTCTACTTCTTCTTCTCATGGATTATAGATAGGAAGTATTTATCATTTTTCAACTCATGAAACCCCTCCCCCACACCTAAGTATTGTGACACCTCACAATAAAAAATATAGGAAACTAGTCAATTCTCTCAACAGCCGAAGATTTACAACTTGTTAAGGGTAGAAATAAATTTCACATATCAGTCTGACAAGACAGTTAAAATATGGCCCCACCTATAGGATAGAATATCCTATATATAGTTAAGAAGAGGTAGGCGATACAGTTTCGAGATAGTCTCAAAGTTAGTTCCCAATGGAAAATTTATGGAGTTCATTAACCTTGGCTTAACCATACATACTACGTGTCATCGTTTTCTACAAGTAATGTCGTACATCAAGACAAGTTTAAATTTATTATTTATTTTTTGTCAGATTACCATCCTCGCTAGGTAGAATGCCACGCTGCCATCAAACTTGTTCAGTACTCTGGAGGGTTTACATAGTCATACCACAGGCCGGTACCCACTTCTAGCAGAGTTGTTCAGTATCCCGATGGGTTAGCCTCTTACACCCTCAGAGACTGGCCCTCAATCTTTTAAGATTTTAGTATAAGATTTCTTTGTGCAAGAAGATGGGAGGACAACTCTGAAAACAACTTCTTCTTTCTTTTTATCTATTGGGATGGTATTTATGTTAGAGGATGACTTTCCATTATATATATTCCTTAGTGATTGTCCTGATGTAAGGGGTATTTAAGAGGACGTAGCCTATCTAAATATATAATATAATCAAGTATTTTTAGTGTGTAGTGGATGGTACCATTGGAAAAGAACAAAAAGGTATCTTTAGGCTCAACTCACTTTCTTCTTTTGCAATTTATTGTGATGTTTCCATGACTAATCACTAATCAGACCTCCCTGTTACTCTTTAATAAAGATACTTTACTCACTTACTCAAGTTTCTTGGGGAAATTGTACGAGAGACCTCTAAGCTTGATGTTTATGGTATCACTTCCTTATATAATGGTGAAGGTTCAAAAGCAACTACTTCTTAATATTCCTTGAGAAAAAGAAGATGAAAATCCTTGAAAAAATATGGCTAATTACAGCAAGTCATTATTCATTTGATGCTTAGAAGACAACAAGGTTAAAATGTAGCAATATTTTGAAGAAGAATCCTTATTTTATATTTCCTAGAAATTGTATATTCCTGGTGAAATAAATACCTACAGAAATCTCTAGAATTGTTTGTCAAAAAACACACTCTAAAATATCAAAAACTAATGAGATCAATGAGATAAAGTCATTGGAACACGTATCTCATAGTTATTTTATTAAAATAAAATGTAAAATGAGGCTACATTATACTTTAAGCTAAACTAACAACATGCAACTCTTATTTATTATCCTACCGTACCTAAAAAAGAAAGAAAAATATTTATCCAAGTGTAAGAACTTTTCCAATGTAACCATGTGCGAAGCAAGATAAGAAACATACTCATATCCACATATTAAAAAGTTACTGTAGTGATTACCTGGATATGAAGAACCAACCAACCTACTTGTTTTGGCATCCGATGGTGTTGAAGAAGAGAATAGTATTGTGGCATGGTGACCTCTTGAAACCAAATTTCAATGTAATCTTGATGTTCATCAACAGTAATTTCTATGTTTTCCTTCATCATGCTATGCAAATCCTCTTCTTATGGATGATTGATTTCTGAAGTACATAAAGGATCTGCTGAGATGGATGTTGAGAACTCCTCAATCTCAGGTCTTAATGATTGCTCTCCACTGGATGTAGTCCATAATTTTTCATCTTCCTTCGCATTTTGGCAAGGAAAATCATTTTGTATCTCATAGGACCTTGATTCTTCTAATATTCCCGGAGAGGTAGACAAGTTCTTGGCTATTTTCAAGATGTGTTCTTCTTGAGAAGAAGAGATCCCAGTTGCTGCTAGGATTTGAGAGAGTTCTTCCAAACTAATGGTCATCTTCGAATTCATTCTCCTAGTGGTGGTAAGAAAACAAAGGTTGTATTGTTTGGTTCTGTGGAAGGCTTGAGTGGTCTTGCCTCATGTCCCAGTATTGCTTATGCTTTGACTTTTTGGTCTATAGTGCTCCTTGTCTTAGTCTCTTCAAAGACTTCTTTAGCTCTTTGGGTTGAGCTAGCTCCTATTTTTTGGATATCGGTCTGTGGAGTTTATGAGTGGAATGTTACTTTCCCTAAAAAGGTCGGAAGGAACCTTGGTTGAAATGTCTGATTTAGATTCAATGCATCTACTTTTTGGGTCCCTATGTCTATTCATGAAAGTAAACAAAAAGAAAAAGAAAAACTACCATTGGGTTTGGGGGAACCTGCTATAATAGATGCACAGGTTCTTACCTCTCATCTTAAAGTTCTCCCCGCCACAAAACTAATGCTAAGGTTTAGAAATGATCTAATTCCTACCTTGAGACAAATCCCCAACAATGGTGCCAAAAATGATGGGTGTTCTATATGCACTAAAAAACACTAAAAACCCTCAATTAAATTGGCAACCCAGGGTAAGTAAACTTAGAGTTGTAGCACAATATGTGCCAAGGAACAAAAGTCTAGAGGTAGTATAGTCTAACTAAGTAAATGGGATATCTAATGGATAATCTATTCAAGCAAAGACTATTAATGATTAAATCCTGTCAAGAAACTTAAACTATTTACCCTAAGCAAATTTTGAACAAATGATCGATGGATTGTTCTAAGAAAGTAAATGAAAACCCTAATTAAAGAAAATTAACTTAATCATGACAATAAACAAAAGAAAACTATCTATTTAATCTATCTAATGAGCAATAACAACAACAAACTACTTTAATTAACCTACTCAAATTCAATAAGCAACAACAAGTAAGTAAGTAAACAAGCAAGCAACTACCCTATTAAAGAAAATAAACAAGAAAGCAACTACCCTATCAAAGCAAGTAAACAAGAAAGCAATCAACTAACTAACCTATGGTAACTTCTACAACAAATAAACTAATCAAAATTACTCAATGAGCAACTAATTAAACTAATAAGCAAGTAAACTCTATTCTTAAATTAAACTTCATAATTACTTCTAATTTATGAAAGGAAATCTTAATCTACTAAATTCAAAGCATCATGACAATAAAGGTAATCAACAACTACCCTTTAATCTACGATAAGACAACTATTATTTAATCTACAAAAGCAAGAAAACTCAAATATAGTGTTGATGGTTATGTCTCCGATGTCTTATGATATCACAATGACATTAACAATTAATGATAACTCAAGAGGGATAAACTCAATATTAACTTTTATAGAAAAGTGAAAGGTATGAATTATGTAATCTAGTGAGAACTTAGCCATTATAGAAGAAACATCAACTACCCTACATATCCATGTGATTCTTCAATTCATGCATTAATCATCAACAATATGAAAACACTATTATATTTAATTCAATTGCATTCTATGCTAATGTAAGCAAATTCATACTACTTAGAGATTCATAACTGAAAACTAAACTCAATAATCAAACTTCGAATTAAAATTGCAACCTAGATCTAGAATGGAAATTGCATAAAGTAAATTAAACTAATCATATGTTAACAATTTAAATTGCAAAGGGAAATACTCATAAAACATAAATCAAATCCTATTTATATTTCAGCATATAACAAGATAAGCAAACTAGGAACTAACTGAGCAAACTAGATAAGCAAATTGAAAACTAAATTCAAAAATAACAACTAATCATCCACCGAAACCTTGCCAAAGAAACCATTAACTAAATACCTTGCTTTAACTCTGTTTTAAATTCTATTTCAGCATATAGAAAAATCTAACTATCATCTAATTACACACAGGGGTTAGTATCTAAGCTTGCAATCTATTTCCTATAAATTAAAAAGTCATTGCATATTAACACTAGCCTTCATAAGTACCCTGCAAAACTAAACTGAAGCAATTAAACTATGAACAATAATTATACAGTAAATAAAGATAATAAAAACTCATGTACAGGAAATAAAAGAAATGACAACTACACTACATGAATTCACAAGATAATTGAATGAATATTCACCTGGACCACTGGTGGGCCCCCGAACAGGTCGTGGATACTCCTCAATGATGAATCACGAGCTCAAGCAACACGATTTCAGCATTTAAAATAAAAAATACAGTTTTACATAGTTTTAGAGAAAATGTCTTGAAAATGGCAAAACAGAACTTAACTATCCTTAGCTTAGTTATTTGTCTGACTGTTATTGTCGTATTTATAGAGGTTACAAGCTGATAGGTCGACCACTAGAAGGGTTGACCTCCTCTAAAAATAGTAAATTACAATTAATGTGTCTTAATTGCCGGTGGCTTCTAGAAACAAAGGGATCCATTAAACACCCAACATAACAACCCAATCCAAGTTGTCAAAAGCTCAATAGTTGGAGGCCACGAGCACAAGGAAAACCCATGTCGTTGATTTTCCCATCACTGGTCGCCAATATGATAATCTCCAACTCGCCCATGGTTTTAGTGCAGGACAGAGTGTCGGACATAGTGTTGGATGGAGTACCGAATGTAGTGCCGGATGGAGTACCGGACGGAGTGTCGGATGCAAAAATGACCTGTGATTTTTCCCTATGACAAACAAATCATGAATTAGCTTCTTGGAATCATTAAAACATGTTGAATTACACTTAAAACTATCATAAAACATCTATCATAGGTACCTGGTACGAGCCACGATGATTTAATACAAAAATCCTTCAAAACTTCTTCAAAACAGGAAAATACACATACAATATTGGCCAAAAAGGATATAATCATCATCATTAAATTAACCATATCACGAGCCCAAGAGTGGTGCTTTTTGCAAAGCATAGAAATATAAATATGACCAACTATAGCATATGTTCATGCGATTGTGGCTAGATGCCCTAACCTCCACTTGCAAATAAATCTCTTGATTTAATCAAAAAATTATATCACTTTGATAAATTATGTTGGAAAAAAAATTATATAAGGTCTAAGAAAATTGATTGATAGTTTTTGAATCATATTCATGTCCACATAATCTTGCATGAGGGAATTTGTTTATAATTCTATGGAAACTCATCTTCCTTACGATCCGGTTCTCCTCCATTTCGGTTGCATCAACACCATGCAATATCATCGCTCCAAGCCTTTCCAAAATGGATAGTGTTTCATGGTGTTAGCAAAAGATTGGTTTATGCCTCAGTTTTGCGTAAGTCCTTCATTATTCATTTTGGAAAATGAATTGTTATGGGATATTTTATTTTTTGGGGGAAAATTAAAATTATATTGGGTTATGCCCAATCTCCAAGTTCAAGCATTAATCGACATCTCAAGACAACACTAGCCAAAGACATAGGCCAATGCCAACATATTGATCAAGTTATGCACAAAGAACCAAGAGAGAGACCATCATTAAAATTTAAGGTGTCAAGTGTCAAGGAAAAGCATTGACAACACTCTCACAAGGTTCTAAGAATCAAAATCACCCACGAGAAGTGTTTACAGTTCTCGATGGTTTCTACAGCTATAAGTAATCGTTCTCCTTTTTTATATCAATTATTTTGATGGATGGTGCTAAGAAATTTGTAGAGTTTTCACAGGATTTACGCTACCCAATTGCACGCAGACACACAGGTGGGCGCTGCCAAAATTCGCTACCAAAATTTTGGCAGAGACCAAATTGTGCAGAATTATTTTGCAAGGACGCTTCTGCCAGTTTTGAGTGACTAACTTAAAACTTGGATTGTGAACAATTGAGAAGGTATTTTTGAAAAATGGAGGATTTTTTTGTTCATCACATTCCAAATAACAAAAACCTCTCTCAGTTTTTAAAAATGTGTTATGTTTTGAGATATATTAAACATATAAGTGGCGCTACCAACTGTTTTACAACGGCGCTACCAAATATCCTGTAGCGGTCATGGTTTTGATATTCACCTTGTTGGGAGGTTGCCACCTGTCAAGGAGGATTCGAATGGCTTCTCAAGGATAATTTAGATGTCAAGGGACACATGCACCTAAGATTTATCTCCATCAAAGGCCTCATGCAATGAGGTGGAAACAATTTATTAATGACTTCCAACAAATTCCTGAAAATTAGTAGTTTGTTGGATTTTTGTCTCTTTGATTGTTGTCACCTATCTCCAAGGCTTAGATTCTAATGGAGGAGATGGGATTAGACCTCCTAAGGTTATTTGGATCATGGATGATTTTAGGGGCTAAATTTTGCTCATGGGCTATTTTTCCATGGTTTTTCCAAAAACAAGATTCGCTATTTTAAAAATGATTCGCCCAAAGTCTATAGGATAAAATTATTTTACCTTAAAAATCGCCAAAATTTTATAAAAATATATACAAAATAATTAGAAATTTGAATATTTTTACAAAAATATCGCCAATCATATATAATTGGAATATGAAGGATTAGTAAGATTCGCCAAGGTTTCTACATTTTAAAATAAATTTCCATCCTTAAAATCATCCCTGATTTGGATGCTATTTTCTATTTAGGGAAGGAGAGATCTCTTGGAGAAAGAGGATTCATGAGCCAAGAGAGGCTAGAGAGAGTTGTAGCAGGTAGTTTTCCTGTGTGTGTTAATTTCTAAGCCTGTGGGAATTTTATGATTGTAAGCATTACTGCTATTAGAGACTCATCAGAGATGTGATTTCAGATTGTAACTCTTTTGTTTATATTTATTCTTATTTGAATATATTGCAGATTTGAGGATCAAAGGTTGTCAATGATTTATGGATCCCTAAGCAGCAGAGGATATTTTGTATTTTTCCCATCAATCATTGTTTATATTCAAGTATTTTTTTGATTCATTAAATTGAGAGGATCTATGTTTAGTCAACATTCTATCTTATGTTTTCCTTCTTCATTCTTCCACCTGTCCGCATATAATCTTGTTTTTTGTTGAGCAAATTTTGTTCCTTCAATGAGTAGAATGTTTGTGACTCCATTGCCCATTGGTGTAGCCTACTGATCTGCAATTTGCTTCCCTCTCCCTTTCTTTCTCCATATTATTGATCCGCCTATTCAAAACCAAAATTATCTTTTACATTCTGATGGGTGATGAGCTTACACTTTAGCAATCAAAGTGTGGCTTTCAGTGCTAACATTTTTGGCTCCATTGTCGGAGACGGATTTGAGTAGATTGAAAATATCCCTGGGAAGAACGACATTGCATAGCTCCATCTTTAGATGGTGACTGAAGTTGGACACCTTCAAGATTGCACATTCACCATGGAAACTTCATTGTTCAAAATCTATTGGTGACTCCACTGGAATGAGACAAATTAAATGGATATGAAGGCTATCCTGGCCAGGAGGTTTTCCCCACTCAATTTCTTAACCATAGATGGTTATCCACATCCTGTGCCTCAAATTGATGAATGGAAAGATCTACTGCCCAGATTTTATGAAGGTGAGAATGACAACCATGTTGAGCATGTTCATTAATTTCATGCTTTGATGCAGCAACTTGTCATCCATCATGAAGATATATTGATGAAAATGTTCATGTATTCATTGGAAGACTATGTGAGGCAATGGTATAGAACACTCCCTCCTTCTAATATTTCCTCTTTGAAGGAATCTCGTGATTTTTTTTATTCTCATTGAAAGCTAATTTATCCAGCTGAAAGACTTTTTGAGAATTGTTGTGAGGGGTATACATCATATATTTAGGATTCATCAAGTGATTCCTCTAGAAGTGATGATGAAGGGGATTATTGCAGAGAGCAGGAATTAGATGATGACTTTCATAATACTTTTCCTAAATTTCAAGAGCAAATGCATCATTCATGTCAAAATCTAGGTCCCCAAGAGAAAGATCAATATGGACAATCCATCATTTCCTTTTCTCCTTCTCGATTCTTTAAGTCAAGAGGTCATCTTAGGTTCAAAGTTATTTCATCATGAGGATAGTGTTGCAGATTTTCATGACCGAATTCATATCTTACCAGTTGTTGTTGTAATCCCTCCTATTGTTAATGAACCAGTGTGCCATGATTTGTCAAGTTTTGATGACTATGAGGATGTTTTCCCTAAACAACCAGCTATCCCAACTATTGTACTAATCCCCTCAGCCATTAATAGTCAAATGGTCATTGATTCAACTTTGTATTATGATTATGAAGATGATTTCCATGAATAGTCTGTTGAAGACCTTATATCAGAGAAGTACCCTTCCCATCAAAGAAACAATAGCCTGTTTCAACCCTCATGTCATATTTTTGTTGTTGAAAAAGACGATAATCTAAGTTTAGAAGGTGAAAAACTGAAAAATTGGGACCATAAGCCAAGCTATGATGAATATCACTGACAATCAGAAGATAAGACAGAAGAATGCAGTTTCTCAAGCACTTCTAATTGTGATGAACTGCCCTATCAAACCCTATTCCTCTTGAAGACACAAGCTCAATTTCATCAAGCAACCAAGATCAAATTCCATGTGAGTAGATGAGAGAGATTGAAATTAAAGAAAGACAAGCATCACTAAGCCTTTTTTCTAATACACCTCATGACCAAGAGTGGACCAAGGCCATATGCATTGAGAATGAATCAAAAAATAAGAAAGCAATGCAACAACCAAGCACAGTGGAGGAAGGACCTAATGTAACACTTTTCCTTTTTACACAAAGCAATGTCGTAGGGGAAAGTATTGATGATGTTTTTCAGGATCCATTTGCAGCCTGTCTGAAAGCAGAAAGTGGGCCTAGGCTCATTGATTTCTTCAATGGAAAGTGTATTGCCAAATGTTTCTTTGACGTGCCTTTAATTAGGAATTATTTCTGGTGCTTAAGGAAGAACATTTCAAAGCTTCAAACAGTTGAAAAAATGATGAAATGGATTCATTGGTTTTTTCATGTAACTTGAATGCTTCATTTTCCCAATAATTAGAGTAGGTGTGTGCAATAAGCTTGTTGGACAAGCATCGTTTTCATCATTTTTGTCAGTTTCAGTTTTCATTTGCATTTAGTTTCAGTTGAAGGTCACAGATCAAAGTAGATTGTAGAGGTTAAAGGTTGGGAGCATCCCTAGGATATGGAACTGAAACTACAAGAGTTCTTAGAGACTCATAGGGAGGACTCTATCCCCCATGGAGCCTATGTTAGCACAAGATTGGTTTATGCCTCAGCTTTGCATAAGTCCTTCATTATGCATTTTGGTAAATGAATTGTTATGGGATATTTTATTTATTTTGGGGAAAATTAAAATTATATTGGGTTATGCCCAATCTCCAAGTTCAAGCATTAATCTACATCTCAAGACAACACTAGCCAAAGACATGGGCCAATGCCATCATATCGATCAAGTTATACACAAAATGCCAAGAGAGAGACCAACATTAAAATTTAAGGTGCCAAGTGTCAAGAACAAGTATTGACAACACTCTCACAAGGTTCCAAGCATCAAAAGCACCCACAGGAAGTGTTTACAGTTCTCGATGGTTACTACAACTATAAGTAATCGTTCTCCTTTTTTATCTCAATTATTTTGATGGATGGTGCTAAGAAATTTGCAATTTTTTCACAGGATTTACGCTACCCAATTGCATGCAAAGACATAGGAGGGCGCTACCGAAATTCGCTACCAAAATTTTGGTAGAGACCAAATTGTGCAGAATTATTTTGCAAGGACACTTCTGCCAGTTTTGAGTGACTAACTTAAAACTTGGGTTGTGAACAATTGAGAAGGTATTTTTGAAAAATGGAGGAGGTTTTTGTTCATCGCATTCCAAATAAAAAAAACCTCTCTCATTTTTAAAAAATGTGTTATGGTTTGAGAGATATTAGACATAGAAGTGGTGCTACCAACTATTTTACAGCGACGCTATTAAATTTCCTGTAGCGGTCACGGTTTTGATATTAGCCTTGTTGGGATGTTGTCACCTTTCAAGGAGGATTCGAATGTCTTCTCAAGGATCATTTAGATGCCAAGGGACACTTGAACCTAGGATTTAGATCCATCAAAGGCCTCATGCAATGAGGTGGAAACAATTTATTAATGACTTCCAACAAATTCCTGAAAATTAGCAGTTTGTTGGATTTTTGTCTCTTTGATTGTTGCCACCTATATCCAAGGCTTAGAATCCAATGGAGGAGATGGGATTATACCTCCTAAGTTTATTTGGATTCTATATTCTATTTAAGGAAGGAGATATCTCTTGGAGAAAGAGGATTCATGAGCCAAGAGAGGCTAGAGAGAGCTGTAGCAAGCAATTTTCCTGTGTGTGTTCATTTCTAAGTCTGTGGGCATTTTATGATTGTAAGCACTACTTCTATTGGAGACTCATGAGAGCTGTGATTTCATATTGTAACTCTTTTGTTTATATTTCTTATTATTTGAATATATTGCATATTTGAGGATCAAAGGTTGTCAATGATTTATGGATCCCTAAGCAACAGAGGATCTGTTGTATTTTTCTCATCAGTCATTGTTTATATTCAAGAATTTTTTTGATTCATTAAATTGAGAGGATATTTGTTTAGTGAACATTTTATCTTATGTTTTCCTTCTTCATTCTTCCACCTATCAACATATAATCTTGTTTTTTGTTAAGAAGCTTTTGTACCTTCAATGAGTAGAATGTTTGTTACTCCATTTCCCATTGGTGTAGCCTACTGATCTGCAATTTTCCGCCCTCTCCCTTTATTTCTCCATATTCCTGATCCACCTATTGTAAACCAAAATTATCTTTTACATTCTGATGGGTGATGACCTTACACTTTAGCAGTAAAAGTGTGACTTTCAGTGCTAACAGATGGGATGATTAATAAAATTGTAGAACCTTCTCTACATAAAGGGCATAAATATAGAAACTGAAGCATAACACAAAACATAAACAACAACAATTATATAGGATAAAAACAACCAAAAAACACATAGAAAAATTGGAGGAAATGTTTGAGACCTCTACTATCAAGAGAGGTGGAAACCATGTTTTCTGCAGACCCAAATGCATTATCTAAAGTTGAAGAAAAAGAAAAGTTCCCTTCTCTAACTAATAATATCTTATGGAAGTTGGAGTAATTCTTGATGCTCCTCTCCAAAAAAGGACGTCCTAGTAGAAAGTTGGACCTATTAATATGTTGATCATGCACAACCAATTCCATATCTAAAGACAAGAGAGATTCCATGAAGGATTTTAGAATTAATATTGTGCAATCCTAAGTTAATTATAAGATAGTTCCCATTGCCAAAAATAAACCATTCAAAAAATCATCCAGATATGTTTCTAATCCATTAAAACATTAGACCTCTCAAATTGGCATTATTCCTATCCCTCAACAACTGCAACTCACTCTCCATTGGAACTCAACATACAAGCCCCAAAGCCTAAGAGCTTAACCTTGTATTCGCTCAATTATATCATTATGCCAATAGGTACTCGATATGTGCTAGAATCATATGCAATAGAACAATGTAGAGTATGTCCATCATTATTCTGTCCATCGAAGGGGTGAACCGTGAACCAATATACCTAAAAATGAAATACAACAATACATCATTATACAAGCCCTCAATTATTATTTCAACATCCAACCATTTTGGAGCTTTGACAAGGATTAAACATGCTTTCTTTGTTTAGAAGTATGTCATGGCTCTGAAGAATGATGTCACCCCTTGCTTCAACTCCTCTCTCCACTACAAATCACGTTGCTCCTTTCTCCATCTCTTCTCTCTACTACAAATATAGGATCTCAAGCAATCAATATTGAATGAATCAAATATAGGTTGTTGCACAGATCCTTTCAAGTAATTTAAAGCTACAACCCCATGGCTTACCAGTCTTGGAAAGACTTGTACAGGTACAAAGAAAAATTATTTTCTTCCATTGTTGATGAAATTCACTTGGAATTTAGTCGCTACCCCTTTGTTTGACCTTATATGATGGTTGATCCATGGGAATGTTTATGGTAACAGTGGAATGAAAATACGAAAGAGAAGAATGTCTTTTGGTGATTATTTCCATGTATCCCACGTTAATGAGAACAATAATTGAGATGATACGGCCTTGGACATAGTACCTGACACTTGGAGGTAGTTTCACCACTTCACTTATAACCAGTCTACAAAAATACTGTCCACTGTGCCCACCCCATGTGTGTGTATGGAAGATATTTTTTTGAACCATAATTTTGTTCGATATTGTTTTGTTAAGCCGATAGAATATTTTGGAGTAATTTAATCAGTGGACAGACCCACTTCATTTTTGGTTCCAAATTCCATGGAATTTGTTTAAGGTTATAGTTCTATTTCATAGTGAAATCTGGTGCTAACCACATGTGGATGTGTACGAAATCATTGATTTTGTCTTGTAAATGTATTCTTCTAGGAAAGGATGCACGAGATAGATCATCATAAGATAATAAAAATATATGAATAATTTGTTTATATTTTTATTATCTCTAATATAAATATGGGTTGGATCATCATAAGATAATAAAAATATATGAATAATTTGTTTATGTATTCAACATGCAATATAGTGGAGATATATAAGTGATCACCTAAAAACATGCATTTTGTATGTAGTTGGATTTTCGTTGACCGAAGAACATTCTCTAAGTCCATTACCAGTGTTTGAACACAAGATCCATCAATAACAACACAAGATAATGCCTTGACTTTGCATCCAATTCTACATTACCTTTTGTTCTCTACATGTTATTTTCCTCTTTAGACACACATGTTAATATAAAAAAATGTTAGGTATAAACGCTTACAATACATTTCCTCTACCCATTGCAAAGGCTATTACATACATTGTTGTGTTCAAACTCTTGTACAACTACAACTTCCACATCTTTTGACTCAAAAAAACTATAATACCTTCAAGATAGCACTAGAAAGGTTGTTTAGCAAGGAGAAAATTCCGTCCCAAGGCCTCCATAGTCACGAGCTAACAAATTTAATTCAAATCTCTCTCACATAATGCAAAAGAGAAAAAAAAATAGGAAATCTAAAACAAATTTATTTTCGGTTAATGCTTGGTTTGATGAGGAATGAAAAACAACAAAGAAAACTTTGAAAGAATGAAGTCAAAAAGAAATAAACATAAAATCCTACAAGTAAATTGTAAGAAAGAAAAAAATTGATTTCATGATCTCAAGGAGGGAGGAACTAATCTTCTTGGGGAAAAATAACCTCAAGTTGTTTTGGAAGGAACTTTAAACAAGAAAGAAACAAATTGAAAATAATATTACAACTTATCAATGGTTTGAGTATGAAAAGTAGCTTTATGAGAAAGATCCCAAGGTTGACCCCCCTCCCTTGGTTAACACTACTACTAAGCTCTTCATCGTTCAAGAGATTGAGGTGGGTATCAAAAAATCGGGTGTTGGAAAAGAAAAATATTTAGTTGAACTCCAAGCAGAATATCTAAAGTGGGGTTCAAAAAGTATTGCACCTCACATTATGAAAATTTTCAACAACGTCATTCCGTAGGGATTCCCTATAGAGTGGACAACGAGCTTAGCAATATCTCTTTTCAAGAGTGGTGATGTCAACAATCCCTCCAACTATAGGACAATAATGATAAACCCCCTGTTCTCAAATTTATTCGGAAGTATGCTAGAAAATACAATTAGCAAGTGGGTGGAAGAAGGCGATAAGCGTGCTAAAGGGAAAATAGGTTCCAGACTAATCATTCAACAATTTATCATGTTATAACTCTAAGGCATGTCATTGAAAAAGTGTGGGAGAAAAAAGAGGAAGCCTTTTGTTTCTTTGTCGATTTCAAAAAAGCTTTCGACACGGTCCCTAGAGATAAGATTTGGCATAGAATGGAGGAACTAGGGGTTCCTATGCATCTTAGAGAAGTTATACATAGGCTATATGAGGAGTTTAAATTCAAAATCAGAGCGTCAGTTGGTATCTCCAAAAATCTTAGGAGTGATATTGGGGTCAAGCAAGGGTTCCCATTGTCCCCTACCATTTTTGGTCTATATATAGACAAACTTGAAGAGTGGTTAAACTTACAGGATGGTGATGATGCTCTTTTGGGTGAGTTTGTGATAAGGATTCTTTTGTATGTGGATGACCTTATTTTGATTGCTAAATCTTCTCTTGGGTTGCAAGAACACTTAATTTCCCTTGAGCACTTTTGTAGAACAACGGGGATGCAAGTCAACACTAGCAAGACGAAAGTGGCAGTTTTCTATAGAAAAAAAAAACATAATCAACATAAGTTCTACTTTGAAGGAAACACTCTGGAAGAAGTGGCAGATTACAAATACCTCGGAATTGACTTCAAAAAAAATCCAAGTTGGGAAGCTTGTAGAAAGAAAAGAAATTTGGGAGGTTGGAAAGAATTCTATGCTTTCCAAAACAGGTACATAGAGGTGGAGCTATGGGATTGGAAGACTACGCAAACTCTCTTTGGGAATTTAGTGATCTCGGTGGTTCTCTATGGTTGTGAAGTGTGGGCCAACAATACATCTGATTTACAATGGAAGAAAATTGTGAATATTCAAAAATGTTTGTTTACAAACAAGTTTAAAATTAAAAATTCAATCCCTTATGATATCATGTTGACTGAAATGGGGGTTGCTCCTATTGAAGTAATTGCTATGGTGCGTCTCATATATATCTAAAAAAATTGAACAAATGGAAGACATATGTTGGCTTAAGGTCGTCTTCAATGACACATTGTGCAAAAGAAAGAAGATATGGATGCGGAAAAATATTAAATGGCTTAGTAAATGGGATATTCACTTGAACAGGTGTCCTATGGACAGTAAAGAGATAAAGGCTTATGTTATGGATAGATTCCACAAGTGAACTTGGGATAAAGGGCTAGGGAGAAAGAAAGAGTATTATATTGAAGAGTTTAACCCCACTTACAATCATTAGCAAAAATCATACATAGGGGCCAATATATATTCGAGAGACAAAAATTGTATTGCTCGATTAAGAACCAATTCCCATCAACTCCATTGTGAAACTGAGCATTGGAAAATACCAAGGGAATCTTGCAAAGAAAGGGTGTGTATGTTTTCCACCTCCAGAAAAATGGAAACATAAAAACATTTCATTTTAGAATGTGAAGCCTTCAAAGACAGTAGAGACAACTATGTAAGTATCTTGAAAGTTAGCTCTTCGGATAATCTATTCAGCGAGGGGACAGTGAAGAAATTGGGAGAGCTCATCATCAAGTTGATTAAGAAAAGGGTTGAAATGCAGAAAGCAGTTTGTCAAATAGTTGATATTAGAGATGTTGCGAGAATCTTGCTATAACAACGACAGTTCCGAAAGGGCATTTTTTTGCGGAATAATGTTGCAGAATATTAGAGGTCTGATAAAAAGTAAATCGGGTGAAAAGGGTGATGGTAGATGTTATTGCCCTTACAAAAAATGTTTCCTTACATGTCCCGTAAGAATTTTAATAGCAACAACTACAAAACATTGTAGGAAATATGGGCACATTGATGGGGGATCAAATGAATATCGTCCCATGGTAATTAGCTATATATTCATTATTTGTTTTTATATTGTCAATTTTATATAAAATTATAAATATAGATATATATGTATATATATTGTTTGAATATTTGTTATGGTACACACTAATTTTGCATGATTGTTTGTAATTATAAAGTTAGAGTTTCCCTCTAACTTTTTGTAGAATATTGCACCAAGTAATACTAGTAGAAATGATGTTGTACAAGATGAGGAACATGATCAAGAAAATGACGATCTCATGGAAGAAGATGATGGGACAAATCAAGTTAATCATCCCATTGAAGAAGATAATGGGACAAATCAAATGATCCAAGATTTATTTTCTTAGCTGGATGAGGATGGGGACAATGATGGTATTTATGATGAACCTCTATTAGAAAAGGCAAATAAACGACTTTATGAAGGCTGAAGAGCAAATCTTCTCTCCGCTACATTGTTTCTAGTGAACTTAAAGGTTATGAATACTTTTTCGAACACTTGTATGACACATATCCTAAGGTATGTAATATGTTTCATCTCATATTATACATAAATGTTGACTTTTTTTTATTTGTTTTTAGTGTTAATTAATGTGTAAAATAAGAATGCAATTTTTACGATCAATATTCTTTACATTAACTAGTTATTTGTTATGTTGTAGAGTTTTAGGTGAATTTTTGTTACCATCGTCAAATATTTTATCTTGGACATATCGAGATTTGCATGACATTATGAAAGACATTGGAATGGATTATCAAACTATAGATGCATGTCCTAATGGTCATATTATATATTATGGACAACATGCTTCAAAAACATAATGCCTGCAATGTCTTATCAGTAGATATCGAACCGATCAAGTAACAAAAAGGGTGTCTCGAAAGGTTCTTCTTCATATTCCCATAATTCCATGTTTGCATTGATTGTTCACGTGTGAAATCATAGCACAATTTATGGATTACCATGCACGTAACATAAGTGGATATGGTTTTCTTCGAATGCCTATTGATGGTTATGCATTTAGTGAAAATGGGCAGATTTCAAAGATGAATTTCGTAATGTTAGGCTTTCATTGGCAGTGGATGGTATTAATCCATTCAGAGAGATTAGGTCTATTTACTAAGTGTAGCCTATTTTTTTTATCAACAATAGAATTCCTCCTTGGATGTCAATAAAGAGGGAGCACATAATGTTGACACTGATTGTTCTAGGTATAATTTGTTTACATTAATTTTTTGAATGTAACATTTTCATTTGTTTCGTTTTTTGCATAATATATTTTATTTATTTATTTACTTATAAATACATATCATGGTTATAGTAATTATGTGTAATTTCAAACAATTAGGTAAGTACCAGGTTAAATATATGAATGTATATATCGAGCCTCTAATCGACGAGCTACTAAATGTATGGGTTGGCATCACTATGTATGACATTTGTAAACCAATTAGGGAGAAGAAATTTGAATTCTGTGGAATACTTGTATGGACAATTCATGATGTCCCAGGAAAAACACATTTTTGTGGTATGTAGCATTCCATTACTCTTTAATAATATAATTTTTTAAATATATCATGCTGCATGTTTAATTTTTAGATAATTTCATTGTATAATTGACATTAATCCATCTATTGCAGGTCTTCAAACAAAGGGTAAATTTGCATGTCCATTTTGTGTTCCTAAGATAAAGTATCATCATTCAAAAAATTTAGGAAAGGTGGTGTTTGATGAGTATAGGCACCTCCTCCCTAAGAACCATACGTATCGTACTACTAAAAAACATATTTTCAATGGGAAAGAAGAGACTAGTTTAAAACCAGGACGAATGACACCTCACCTATGGAGGTTGGAATATAATAGAAATTGTCAAGGTATGCAATTTCTTTATGTATTGTATATAATGTAATGTTTTGAATGTTTATTTTAGTCATTGAATTTATTTTACCATATTTGATAATTATTTTTCTGATTTCTTTTATGCTTCATGAAGGCCGCCATCATGAAGGTATTAATAATGGGCTTCCATGAGGAATGAAATGTTATCCCAATCAATTCTTGAGGTTTCCCTACTATGAGGAGCTAAAGATATCTCATTTGTTTGATACAGTGCATATTGGGAAGAATGTGACAGAAACATTATGGTGAATCATAGATGGTAGGAGGGATAAAGAAAAAATTGTCAAAATTTGTACTGACATTCAAGAAGCCAATCATGCAATGTGAAGTGTGATTCGATCAAATAGAGATAGAATAGACCAAAATAACCTTCCATGGTTATTAGAAGAGCAACAAAGCAATGATTTAAAAGAGGTCATTCAAATAATTAAATTTCCCACAGGTTTTTCTTCAAAGATAAATAATATCTTAACAAAGAAAGGTGAATTTGGTGGGGTAAAAACATATGATTGGCATACCTTCATTAAGGTAATAATTTTGGTATACATATTTATATATATTGACCTNGTCTACTTTGGTCGAAACAAATAATGATTCATTGTTTTTGTTATAGTATGTTCTACCGCTATCTCTCCCAAATGACTTTGACAACAATGCCAAACAAGTTATATATGATCTTGGAAAATACATGAGGTAAGTAGTTGTGATGTATGGTTCTGAGGGATCTATGGTGGAAGGATATATGGTATATCAATCCATGGTGTATATTAGTCAGTATCTTCCTAAATTAGTAGTGCCAACTATGCATGCAGTGGATCGGATTTGGGATGTGAACTCCATAAAAAAATTTGAAGATCAGGAACACCTGTTGGGGAAAGGTAGAATGAAAAAAATGAGAGGTAATATATTAATAATTGTGGATATTTATATTATTAATACATGTAATTTTATTTTTTTGTGTATATGATCACACTCATTAATATATTAATATCTGTCATTTCATAAATTATTAATATTTACCATGGACGTTATAACTAATATTTAATATTGGTGAATTATGATTTTTTGATTCAGTTGCTCAAGATTGGGATGCACTGCATTTATACATTGCAAACAATCTTGATTGGATGAATTTATGGATTGAAAGATGTAAACAACATCATGGCAATAGGTTATCATGGAAATGACTATCTGAATTGGTTAGAGAAGCTCGTCGTAACGAAGATGCCAATGTTATGCAAAGCAAAATTGATTTAGCATATGGTTTGAAAGATGGACAAGCAAGCAAATTGACCCATTTTATTCATTTATTTTATATTATATTAATGTGACTACATGTGTACTTTCTTTTTCAGATACTTTCCAAGTTATATAAATTATATGTTGATTTATTAATTGATAATGCATCTTTTACATATCTATCATATTGCAGTTGAAACACCACAAGGCTATGTGGTGCAATGGTCATAAATTTCACATCAAACAGTTGGATGAAACCAGGAAAACTTTTGATAGTGGGATAAATGCAGTATTCCAGGTCACTAATGTTTTCTCTAGGAGTGACAAACATCCCCGAGAATACGAAAAATAGATACTATGGGTATTTGAATGATATACTTGAGTGTGACTTGAATTCCTTCAAATTAGTTATGTTCGATGTCAAACGGTATAGGTTGTGAATGCATGAATGCGATCAGGAAAGAATTGTTATTCGGCATGCCAATGGATTTCCAATTATTAAAACAATGGTGTTTAAAAGAGGACATGATCACTATGTTTTTTCAAGCCAATGTCAACGGGTGTTTTACTCAAATGTTCTAGGTGAGAGGGATTGGTCATTTGTTGTTAGATATGATCCAAGAGGAAGGCCAATTAAGTATACTCATGTACAAGAAGAAGATAATATTGAAAAAGAAGATGATTTTCCATATCAAATAGAGCCAGAAGATCATGTGGGGTCGACAGACAAAGAAGACGAAGAAGATCATGATCCAGGCATAGGAGACAATGTAGTTCTTAATGATGAAGTTGATGAAAATATGATCGAAAATGACATTGATGACGATGATGATATCGTCAATCCTTTCAACAACATTTCTGAACCGGATGATGATACAGATGCCAATTTCAATGAAGAATAAGATACATAATAAGGATGATACAGATGTTGAGTTGGATACGTGACTATATATTTTAATTTGTATGAATTATTCTCTTAAAATAATTTACTTATGTCATGGGTTAATTACATGTTTTTAAGTTGTATGCGATGTTTTTATACCCTATGTTACATGTTGTTTAATTATTATGTAAAACCTAAAAATAGTTGCCAATATACTAGAGTACGTGGTAAACTAAAAATATCATTTACAAACACATAATTTCATTTACCTTCATTAATTTTTGTTTTTGTAGTTTCTATATTGCATGAATCTTACAACTAGGTTACTTTCGATTTTTTTTATATTTTATAGATTGGGTATTGGGCAATTGAGAGTGATGTGAGGGGGAGGGGAGGGGCCATATGAGCCTCTACCTTCACATGGTTGGCCTTGTTCAGTAGAGGATAAATTATTCTTTAAACCAAGAGAATCTTATTCATTTGTATACCATCATGATTGTAGATGTCATCATTTTTTTCAAAGTATTGCATCAATGAAGTTTCGATGAACGTGTTTTTCATTTCTATAGAATCTTCATTGAAATTGTTTGAAAACATGGGAATTTGTCCCATTACTTATGAAGAATGTATGTGTGTCATAGTTGTGATGAAAAATAGGAATTTTTCATTCACATGGGAAACAGTGACCTGTGAATGTGGCCAACGTTGAAATAATTTCAAATTGTTTTTGTACTGAAATTTGACATGGATAAACTATTCACATCCCTTAACGATATGGGAGGGTTTCTGGACTCAAATTTGACTCACACACCCACTTGTTTCCATCATAAATTCATCATGTAAACCATAAACCCCACATTTCTTTCAAATTAGTACACAAATTGGTCGACACAAGTTTTAAGTTTGCATCAACCTTTCTTCATTTTTATTTCAGGTTCTACATTGAATATTATACATTAATGTATGTGTGTCATAGTTGTTATGAAAAGTCCTTCTTTTTCATTCATTGTTTAATCAAAATAATAAAAATATGTCCTTGCAGTACTAGATGTCGGAACGTGTGTACTGGCGAACGAATTTTAAAAGGAAAAACGAAAAGACATTGTACTAGGACTAGACATGGGCAACAATGACCTACGAATGGGGCCAACGTTGAAAGTTTTTCAAACTGTTTCTGTATGCACTGAAATTTGACATGGATAGACTATTTGCATGCCTTAATGATATGGGAGGGTTTCTAGACTCAAATTTGACTCACACAATCACTTGTTTCCATCATCAATTCATCATGTAAACCATAAACCCTATATTTCTTTCAAATTAGTACACAAATTGGTTGACACAAGTTTTAAGTTTGCATCATCCTTTCTTCATTTTTCTTTCAATTTCTACATTGTATATTATACATTAATGTATTTGTGTCATAGTTGTGATGAAAAATCCCTCTTTTTTCATTCATTGTTTAATCAACACAATAAAAATATGTCCTTGCAGTACTAGATGCGGGAACGTGTGCACTTTCGAAAGAATTTTAAAAGGAACAACGAAAATACATTGTACTAGGACTAGACATGGGAAACAATGACCCGCGAATGGGGCCAACATTGACTTTTTTTCAAACTATTTATGTATGCACTGAAATTTGACATGGATAGACTATTTTCATGCCTTAATGATATGGGAGGGTTTATAGACTCAAATTTGACTCACACGCACACTTATTTCCATCATCAATTCATCATGTAAACCATAAAACCTATGTTTCTTTTAAATTAGTACACAAATTGGTTGACACGAGTTTTAAGTTTGCATCATCCTTTCTTCATTTTTATTTCAGGTTCTACATTGTATATTATACATTAATGTATGTGTTTCATAGTTGGGATGAAAAATGCCTCTTTTTCCATTCATTGTTTAATCAACACAATAAAAATATGTCCTTGCAGTACTAGATGAGGGAACGTGTGTACTATCGAACGAATTTTAAAAGGAACAATGAAAATACATTGTACTAGGACTAGACATGGGCAACAATGACCTGTGAATGGGGCCAACGTTGAAATTTTTTCAAACTATTTATGTATGCACTAAAATTTTACATGGATAGACTATTCACATGCCTTACCGATATGGGAGGGGTTTTGAACTCAAATTTGACTCATACACCAACTTGTTTCCATCATCAATTCATCATGTAATCCATAAACCCTATATTTTTTTTCAAATTAGTGCACAAATTAGTTGACACAAGTTTTAAGTTTGCATCAACCTTTCTTCATTTTTCTTTAAGGTTCTACATTGTATATTATACATTAATGTATGTGTGTCATAGTTGTGATGAAACATCCCTCTTTTTTAATTCATTGTTTAATCAACACAAAAAAAAATGTACTTGTAGTACTATATGCAAGAACGTGTTTACTGTCAAATGAATTTTAAAAGGAACAATGAAAATACATTGTACTAGGACTAGACATGGGCAAAAATGACCTGCGAATGGGGCCGACGTTGAAATTTTTTCAAACTTTTTCTATATGCATTGAAAATTGACATGTATAGACTATTCACATGCCTTAATGATATGTGAGGGTTTCTAGACTCAAATTTGACTCACAAGCCACTTGTTTCCATCATCAATTCATTATTTAAACCATAAACCCTATATTTCTTTCCAATTAGTGCACAAATTGGTTGACACAAGTTTTAAGTTTTCATTAACCTTTCTTCATTTTTCTTTCAGATTTTACATTGTATATTATACATTAATGTATTTGTGTGATAGTTGTGATGAAAAATCCCTATTTTTTAGTTCATTGTTTAATCAACACAATAAAAATATGTCCTTGCATATGGGGCCAACATTGATTTTTTTTCAAACTGTTTCTGTATGCACTGAAATTTCACATGGATAGACTATTTGCATGCCTTAACAATATGGGAGGGTTTATGGACTCAAATTTTAAAAGGGACAACGATAGATGCACCTATACTTCCCAATGTTTACTCCCCTTGTGAGGGATCATGTAGGATGTCATTTGATGGATCTTTTTTGAAATGTCGAACCATAGAAGGAGTAGTTTTGATATTCCTTCTAGAGAAAGAAGAACCATTATAATAGGACCATTATACATAACATCATAAAATTGAAAAAAAAACACCTATTAGATATAAATTGAGGGTGATAAATCCAAAATTAACGCTTGTTATTAAAATTGAGTTGTAGAAGTTAATGGATATAGGGATTATAGTACCAATTAGATATTCAAAATAGGTGGCTAATCTTGTAGGTCGGGTTTGGAAGAAGAATGGGGAAATATGGCTATGTGTTGAATTCCATTACTCAAATCAAGCATCCCTAAAGGATAATCACCCACTTCTAAATATGGACATGTTACATAGTAGGTGATGGGCTTAGTATTCATGTCTATGCTTTATTATTTATTAGGCTATAATCAAGTTTTGGTAGATGAATTAAGGGATTACCTTAAGACATCTTTCACAACCTTGTAGGGGACTTATGCTTATGTTTGAATGCCATTTGAGTTGATGAATATTGGTGCAACATTTCAAAGGGCCATGGATCATTCCTACCATGATTTGATTGGCAAGACGATGGTTTATTATCAAGATGATCTCACTATCTATTCCAAGGTTAGGGAACAACATGTGTTCCATATTAAAGAATTTTTATCAAGTGTAGAATGTATGGAATATTAATAAACCCCCCAAATTTGGTGTTTTTTATCACATAAGATACATTTTGGGGGCATATCATATCCCTTAAACCTTATAACACCTAACCCCTTTAATAATTCATTTAACCCCTAACTCCTGTAACATATAATACTTAATTAGTCTCTAAATTCTATAACCTCTAACCATATAATCACTAAATCTTAGAACCACTATCATCCATAACCCCTAATATAAATCCAATAATGTCTAACTATTTATAGAACCTACTTCCTAACATTGTAACCTTTAACACCTAGCTATTATAACTCAATCACACCTAACCTCTATAAACCCTAATATAACCCATCACTTGTATAACCTTTATACCCTTATGATTCATAACCACTATCCTTTATAACTTAACCCATGTAACCCCTTACCTCCAACATGCATCAATGTTAATTCTTAACTCATATAACACACTCATAGGCTTGCAAACAACCCATACAATGGATTCGTGTGTTGGCTCAAGCACTAGTCAAGTCTAGAAATTTTTAAATGGGGAGACCCCACTTGGTCAAGTCTAGAAATTGTTCTAAGTTAGATGACCAAATTTATATGACCTATTGGTTTGTACAAAGGGGTCAAATCAATCATTATGGGAATATCAAATATTACAAACTTTTATATCATCAACCTAGTTGAAGAAAGTATGGTGTATGAAGACCTTGTGGGAAGACCTTGGGGATGAAAAATGAAAGAAACAATCTCTATAGAGAAGGATAGGATAAAGCTCAAAGGAAATGGAAGAAGAATTATCATACCTCTATACTCTGAGGTAGGTAAACCTTGGTCAAAATAATGGGAAGAATAATATGGAATTAAGGAGTTGTATCAGGCCCTAAATGAAAATGATGAGCATATTAAACCTAATTCCATAAGAGAGGTGCATTAAGGGTCCTTAATATCTATGGGTTCGAACACTGAGCTCTATGAATAGTGGATGGAAATCTATGAATCTAGAGAGAGGGTATGTTGGAGTATTGGGGATATCCCCAAGGATAATGTCAAATATTTATTATCAATAAGGGAAATACCACTTTCTTTTTAGAATAATATTAGAGAATACACTCATCTAATCCCCTTAAAGTCAAAATTGACCATCTTTCTACCATTGAAATTTAAGGAGAGAGAATAATTTACAATACATATGAATGAAGTGTTTAAGCATGTAGGAGATTGGGTCGACTATTGATCTGAAAAGATATTTTAACGACAATGATTGAGTTTTTAAAGCATGTGTTTATTAACCAATTAGGAAACTTATGAAAGAGGAAGAATTAATGATGAAACATGGTAGCCATAAGAAATATACAGATCTGGAAATAAGCATGAAGAAACAACAAACCATAACAACAATATTGTTAACGGAGTTCGGCAATCTCGCCTACGCCTCTGGGCCTTTGTCTCAGTGGGTGAGGCTTTCTTATTTCTATTCAAATCTTAAAACGTACATAACAGTGTAAAATGGCTTACAAAATGATACGATTGTGTTTTTCCAGATCTCAAGAACCCATCACAACTGATGGCACTGAAAATGGATGAACGAAGCTCCCAGAAATGGCCCGCAAAGTTTCTCTCCTCAACGGATTCCCTGCATAAAAATGTCTTTGCCTCAACACTTATTCAACATTTTCCTCTTTTGAACCTCCTCCCATGGCTTCAAGAACCTCTAGTTTATATAGACTTGAATTTGGAAACAAACTCCCAACTTCCCCCCAAGATCTAGCCTCAAAAAGGGCCCAAGATCCTCCAAAAATGGACTAAATCTCCCAAAACTACTGAAAAAATCAATAAAATCTTTATTATAAGGTTTAAAAAACCTACTTTTGGAAAAATGCAGGGCACAACCCCCTTCCTCCATGCTCCTGGGAATATGGGGCATTGCCATATGGCCTTGGGCTAAGACCTGGTGTGCTATCCCCCTCTGGAATAGGCCCTAGTCCTATGGTTATGGCCCCATGTGGCCAAGCTCTATAACTCCATGCACAAATTCGGTTAGATTAGCCCTAGCCCCTAGTCAAGATCCTTGGTCGGTGGGCTAGCCCGGCCGACCGGGCGCTTATCCACCACATTCGCACTAACAATAAAGAGTGGCATATGGTAACGGTCACATGTAATAGCGTCGAAACCAAGTGCTAACAATATGTAACCACTCCCATGCCATAGATATTGTAATGGATATATGGTGAATTCGTATGGGACCACAAATAAAACATTGCAACTTAAATATATGTTTTATACATTACATAACAAGATCCAATTGTGGGCGAGATGGTAGCCTGACCCTACCAAGACACTCGTCGCCTGGACCGGAGGTCACAGGTTCGATTCCCGTAGAACCCATGCAATCTTCCCAAACAAAAATGACCAATGGAGGGGTGGCATGTGGCAACCCAGGACTGGGCCACGTGGCACCATCACATTCGCCCAAACATGCCATGTGTCAAACTATCATTCGACCACATGTCACAATATATGCCTATTCAACACCTTTCCACGTCAGTGCCATGTGTCGTATGAACCTTACATGTAACTGTACAGTCGTATGGACTGTACAGTCAACATTGTTTTTATCTGTTTGATGAAACAAACAAACCACCATATCTTTCGCATACGATATCCGTTTGAGCTCGTTCAAGTTGTGTTGTGTTCATATCAACGAGACCTACATATATATTCATTTTGAAGCCATTCTGAGAACTTTTATTTTTAGTCCTTCCTGGACCCATTTTGGTTCCTGGATCCATTCTAGATCAACTATAGAGCTTATTAGAACCCTTCACGGGTTAGGTTTTTGGTTGGTGTAGCACCTATGCTCATCAATTTCAAATTTGGACTACAACTTCAACATACTTTGTAAAAATATCTAGAGGGATAAAGATGACAACAACTAGTCAAACAATTTAGACTTGTGTTGGCTCGAGCACTAGTCATACAATGGACTCATGTGTTGGCTTGAGCATGAGTCATTCAAGGCTCTTGAGCTCAATAATATTCAACAATATCTTGAGGCACTTGTTTTCCTTCCTCAACCATGGTTAAGATCCTATGATATATACTCAGTGCACAAAACCTCCTAATGGAGTCCATACATTCCAACTCTGATGCTAAGAACCCCTTAGTTGATATGGCTTGTGTTATGGTAATTTGCAGGTGTTGTTCATGGTGATCGATCTTGATAAGTGATGTTTAGGGAATAAGGCCCAATTTTTTTCCTCCCGGCCTAACCATGGAATTTGAGATCAAGAAGGTTCAGTTAGGGCTTAAGACCCTTCTTTCCCCCTTAACATCCATGTTAATCCCTCAAGACCCATTTCTATTGTACAAAACCTACTCATGGCACCATTATATCCTGCTTTGGATTCTAAAGAACAACAACTACAACCATGAGAACCATTCCTAATGGAGGGTCTGACACATTTTTATTTAGGGCATATGTTTTGGTTTAATCATGGTACTTATATCCCTCAAATAGTCCAAAAATAACCTACAAGGGTCCTATGTGATGGCTCAAGGACTCGTCCAACACTATATCCTGACAAGTTGTGTGGGTTGTAGATGTTGTTCATATAAGTTAAGCCTAAGAATGTTCACTTAGGTAACAATTCCCGTGTTCCCCTCCCTTGACCTTGGTTAGACCTTGAGACCCATTCTTGGTTCAAAACTAACTTATTCATGGTTCCCAAATTCCACTTTGAGGTGAATGATATGTTACATAGGTCATATGTGGTGGTTTGACTACTTGTCTATGGTTCTTGAGCTTTAGAAGCAAGGTTTGGGGTTGAAGACTCTTGTTTCCTTTCATCAACAATAGTCATGAACCTAATACCCATCCATGATGATCAAGAAGACCTCATAATGCCACCCATATTCAACTTGGATGCCAAAGACTCCCTAGAGAGGACTCGTGTCATGGTTTTTAGGTGTTGTCGATGGTGGTTGAGCTCAAGAAGGCTTAGTTAGGGCTTTAGGCCATTATTTCCAACTTTCCATGTTTATGCCTCTACGCCCATTTTCAATGTACACAACCTAATCATGATGTCTATATCCCTCTTAAAGGCCAATTAAGTTTTGTTATGTTGGTTTTAGGACTTGTTCAAGGCTCTTGATGACATCTTGTTCACCCATCCATGGTCTTGTGTGGTGACCTGAAGACTTGTTCATGGTGCTTGCGCTAGATATGATATGTTTGGGTCTTGAGTTGTTGTTTCCCTCCCTTGACCATGCAGGTTACGGGCTTGAGGCTTGTTTCCCTACCACAACCATGGTCAAGGCCCCGAGACCCATATGTATATAGTATGCAAAACATATAAAAGGTGATGGTCTAGGTGTTGTTCATGGAACATGATCTTGAGAAGTTTCAATTATGGCTTAAGTCCTTTACCCCCCCCTAACCATTTTTAGGTGTTAAGACCCATTTCTAGGGAACACAACCTACTTATGGCACCTGTATCCTACAACTTGGAGGCCTTCAAGGAAGCCTTACAAATGAGTGTTGTGTTGGTTAAGGCCTCTCTACCTGTCCTTACTGCAAACAACTCCTAATGGTGTCCTTATCCAACTCTACTGCTAAGGACCCCCTAGAGAGGGATTGTTGTGGTTTATAGGTGGTTTTCATGATGATTGAACCTAAGAAGTGTCATTTAGGGCCCTCATATCCCTTGACATTGGTTAGACCTTAATACTAATTATTGGTTCATGTATGGGTTATTTTCCCATCTTTCCACCTAAGTTGAATGAAACATTGAAACATGTATTAGTTTTAGAAATGGGAATGCCTAGAANATGGGTACGTTGAGGGACACATGGTGTGTGTGTGTGTTTAATGAAAACAACAACAACAACAACAACAACATTAATCTAATTTTAAGGTTGCAGCCAAGCCAAACACAAAATTGGTGTATGAGACCCCTTGTTTGTGGGACAAGGGACCCCCTCTACACAACCATTTGATTGTTAAATTATAAGGAGGTATAGATACCCTCCGCACTTGCGACGTTATCTCAGGTTCATCGCACTTGCCATGGGATATGATGCGACGTTTGAGGGACCCAAGATTCGTCGCAATATCCATGACATAACATCGCAAGAGCATTGAAATGGTCGTCGTAAAATGACCCAAATTTACTATTGTTAGGTGATGGAAAGTCCACATAGAGCATCCTGGGCAGCGATGGATGCAACCTGGTTACCAGGTGATGGACATGAACAACACACCTTGATCTCGCTTTGAAGCCTGTGGCATTTAGTGAGGAACCTTTACACGTTGTAAGTTTGTCAACTAGTTTTAACATATATAAAGAGGATGTTTTTAACTGGAGTTACTTCTTAAGACACCATTGTTAAGACACCAACTACCTATGCCTCTATTGTTGATATCTAAGTTGGGTCTACTGTCTGGGTTCATATTGTCTAGTTCTTGAAATCAAATTCTTATCTTGAAATTGTTGGGTTCCTGGCCTTCCAAGAGTTAGTTAATATGGCCTTCCATTCAAGGTAGTCGGGAGATGACCTTCCTTCCATGGATACTTTCCTGGCCTTTCTTCAGAGTAAGGGTGAAAGAGGAGAGGCATTCCTGGTTGTCTTTTCTTCTTTCACTAATTGCCTAATTCAAACGCCAAAATCAGAACTAGATGGAACGATATATATCATAAGGGCGAAAGTAGATCTAAAGCGCGTTTTGATTGCTAATCTTGATATTATTCAATCTGAAGCTCTCGATAGTCTTCCTTCATCTGGGATACACCTCAAAACTGGTTTTAATGGGTGTAGCCATAACACCCGGACACAATATGAGCAACCTAAAGAATGATTTATTATATATGAATGAGTATGAAACTCCAAGTTGTTAAATAAAAAAGACATTAAAATCCAACCCAGAGCTCACCTATGGCTTACCGAGTCATATAGATTCTAACGCTCTCGTGGCTCTTCTCAAGGACCAAGCATCCAACTTGCAAGTGTTTAAAAGCAGAAGTTGGATCGTTGTTCAGTCCATTCCAAATTCCCATGAGTCAACATTGGAGACCAATTACAGGTAAATCCCTTGATCAAATGCATGATCAGTATAGCCCATAAATAACAATCACAGTATATAATCATATAGCAAGATCTTTAACTCTGTGGTTATATAGTTCTTCTCTCTCTCTATTTCAGGTTTTGAGTAATGAAATATACAAAAGCACAATTTTCCCCGCTATAGTGAATTCCTCGGTAGTGTATCTCTATTCCAACTTTCTACTGCCCTTCTCCTGATGCAGTGATAGAACCCGCCTCTCCATTTATCAACCCTGATAATCCTGTTCGTTACCAGAAATTCACTTACGAAGAATACTATCACAAATTCTGGAGCAAAAGTCTGGATGGTAAGACCTGCTTTGATTATTTCACTATTGTCAGATTTAAAGTAATTTCAAATCCCTGTGTATATGCTCCATATACTTAAGCCTGTACTAGAAATTTGGGTTAGTCTGGAGCATTGTGGACACTGTGGATATCAAAAGATTTTTTATTTTTGTTTCTACAGGTAGCCGGAGAATATTTTTGTTTCTATAGTGTCAGAGATCATCGTGCAGTGTGAGCCTTCCAAATGGACGAACCATAAATATTTATAAATTTGTTTAATAAAATTATTTTTTCCATCTCACAAATAGATAAAATAATTATCCCTCCACCAGAGTTAATTAAGTCTTATCAAGAGAGTTAATTAAGTCTTATTAAGTCTTATCAAGATGTTTTGACCAATAAGAATATCAAAAGAAAGAAATAGAAAATTTCAATAAAGCTTTTCTATTTTTTAGAAATAAAATTTAATATATAATTTAAAAAACTTTGACAAAAATTAAAATTTAACTTTAACATTATGCAAAACCAACTAATTAATGTAACAAAACCTACCCACTAATACCTAATACCTTGTCAACGCTCCTTGACCGCATGGTGAAATCTATATTCCCTGCCTTGGTCGGGAATATAGGTCACTCTGATGAACAAAATAATGAGTGTAATCACAATTTTGGGAGCACTATCTATAACATGTTACAATGATACGTTCCTAAAACTCTCTAGCTATTTATTCCATGTTCACAACAAAGTAAAAGAACAAATTCTCTTTAAGATAATGCCTAATCTACTCTCATCTTCAATGAGATACTATGGAATTGTAAGCAACCTGATTGTTCCCTACGACAAGAAACCTTCCAAAGGAAAGTTTGTTCTTCTAACTTCTCAAGTCTCCTCGTCCCTTGGCTCCAGGGCATAGAATTGAACATAGAGAGGTAGGTAAGGCCTTTTTGTATCATTTTTTTCATTTTCAAATGCAAAGAACTAATTCTCATAAAAAGTATTAATCTAAATTCTTATATCAATATTATTTTCACATTTTGGGTACTCTCCTTTCTCCTATTGGGGGGAATATACATTAGGTTCTTAATTCTATGAGGATTTGCGCTCTCTCGCTTAAAATTGCACAATATTTTTACCAATTGTAGGAGGTGATCATCAAAATAGTGGATCGACATCCAATAAGATCATTTTATTTGAATACTTTTATGATTCCATTTAACATAATACATTTCATTGGTAAAGTAGTTGTGAAAGTTAGATGGAATCATCTATCCAATTTCATTTTCATATTAATGTTTTTTAATAATTTTAATTGTAATGTATATTTTATAAAAAAAATAACTTATAATTTTGTTATTTATATGATTTTATATTTTTTTCCCTAGATCGGGTGTCTGTCAGTCTGCATGATGACAGGGGGGGGGTACAATCAAGGAGTTACCCCACCCTCATATACAAATGGATGTGGATCGCCATCCTTTCCACACAGGTAGATAAAGATTTTTATGAAGATTATGTTTCAGAGGCAGATAAAGCCAAAATGGATGAACTCGAAGAGAAAGTTCATCAAATCATAGAATTCCATGGCGATGAGGAGGTTGAGGCTCAAGTTGGAATCTTCATTCTGTATTTGCGTTGCACCCAAACCCAAAATTCGAAATTATACAGAACTCTTGAGTTGTATTGGCACACCAAGATAATGGTAGCCATGGGAATGCTCCCCAAAAAGCAAGATTTCTACCAACTAAAAAGTATGCAAGAAACTTTGTAAATTCAGACTACTTATGTGTCTGAGGTAGTCATGTGGATTTCCAATCGTCAAGTAAGAAACTCTATCCCTCCTGCCATAAATTACTGCTAAGGTCGATTCCTCCAAAGTTGTTGCTGGACGAGCGACCGTGGACCTCACCAACCCTCAAGTTCTGCATGCAAATTGACATCTGGTTCTATATATTTTTATGTTGTTATGCTTTAGAGACTTCTAGATTTAGATATTAGTATAGAAAATCAAAACCTTATCAAACATATTAAGTTTAAATTGGTTAAAGCATGGTTTCCCCTCAGGAGCAGAAATTATTTTTGTTTTTTGAGCTATAGAACCCTAGACACTGTCACGGTCTCTATGAGATTGAATCTCCTATATATTTACATGTAATTTATGTCCATATTAATATAATTGTTTACTTACAAAAAATAAATACAATACAACTTGTTTTTAATTAATGATTTATTTTTTAAAAATAGTATAATTTGTTGTCGTTAATATTGTTGAATATATGACTAATTTTATAAACACATTTTTCAAAAATTAATGTAATTTATGTCTTATATCTTTAATTTATAATTTTTATTCTTTATATCATGATATAAGGTTTTCTTATGTCAATTGGGTATAGCTTAAAGTTGTTATTTTATTTATTTGAATTCAACTCGCATTTGATAATGGAGAAACTCTTCTGAGGTAAAAACTTTGATGATCTTATTCAAGGTTTATAATCCGTTACATACCCCTTACATAACAATTTACCAATATCTCTTCTTATTCACATATATCATTATCATTATCTCGAGAGCATAAATAAAATAAACCACATGGGATTGTATTCCTAGGAAAAGATTTCACATTGACTATGCCTGACGAGGAATCTTCAAACCCAAAGGAAAATTTTCCTCTTTAGGGGTCTATGCAACAGAAATTTGGTTTTTAAGAATATATATGGATCAATATTATTTTAAATTCTCAATGGGATTGACACAACCACGTGTGGCATACAAGTCTTACAACCATCCAAAATTATCTATGTAGCAAAATGTTTCAAGTGATCTTTAAGCACTTCTCAAAAATCGTATTCAAAATATTGAACATTTTTCATTTTTTTTCTTTTCCTTTGGAATACTAAATTAGATTGAGAACATATTATCAGGGTTTATGGTTTGTTCCAATTTTTGAGTTCTCATTTTAATTTTGATTTTGGGATTACTCTTTAGATTTTAAAATGTATTTAATTTAGATTTCAAAATGCCCATCTTTTATAAGATTTTTTTTTTTTTAAATTAAGAGGTAAACTGGGCATGCCTTTTACTTGTGTTGTAGGTAGTCTAAGTAGCTTAAAATAGGTATCGTTATTCTTTCACGTGTATGTATAGCATCAAACCATGTATTATTATTATTATTTTCTTTTTAAAACAAGCATGTCTAGGCCTTTGTAATAGAATAGACATGTAAAGAACATGCCTGTAATAATCCACTGGTGCATTCTTATCTTGTATTTTAAAATTTCAATGTAAATTTATTCAATGCACACAACTCATTCATAGAAAAGTGGAGTAGATAGAAAGTATCAAAACACATGCATTTTTTTTAAATGAACATGTCTCGAATTATGGTAGAAATTCATCATCAAAATAGTGGTCCACTTTTCAAATAAGATAATTCCTATTGCAATATATTTATGGTTCTCAATATATTTATGGTTCTCATTAACAACAGTACTATGAAAACCTTCTTTGATTTACTTGGCATTTATTCTCCCTTTTATGGGGTATACTAGTTAATTATATAAACAAATCCATCATTTATCGTTGTTGTGAAAGGAGTGAGGAACTTGCACTCTTCCACCTAAATTGAAGTAAAGAGATGGAGAGTCTGGAGATTCTTACTCAATTATGAAAGAAAATAAAGTGGACTTTCTTATTCGATAAACCTTTTATTTATTTTTACAACTTATTAAAGATTAACATGATATCGAGAGAACTTTACTAACACTAACATTCTTAGACATTTTCACCATCAAATTCCATCCCTGGAGCAAGGTATGTTGTGGGGCCATTAACATTCAATCAATTTTTAGCAATTGAATCGAGAATGAATATTAATGTTATTAGTTTAATATGAGAGAGTTGACCTTTTTTATATAGAAAATGTTTTATGAAGTTAATAAGTTAACAAACTCAATTTTTGGGGGGTGTAAATTCTTCTCCAAATCCAGTAGGAATTGATGGGAATTTTGACCATGAAATTGTGTCCTAAGAGATGTTGTCCCATTTTAAGATGACCTATATTGCTAAAGTTTTGAAAGAATGAATATTAAAGTGTAACTTTACTTCACCCAAAAGATTGAGTTTTTCACTTATTAACTTACTCCATACTTTTTTTCCATAGAAAAAAATCAGTGTATTCCCATAAAGAAAATATACATTATATGTAGTCCTTTACGAATTGTTAAAAACCAACACAAATTATTGTTCTTACTACCAACTCTACAAATAAACAGGAAGTCATAAATACAGTATTTTGATTCTTATAAGACAATTTCTTCACTTTAGTCGGTTGATCTTGGTTGTGCTTATCATACCAAGTTTTTTGTGTACACATAAAATAGACATAAGATGACAACAAATTATGAAGAGATAACTATTGGAATGTGTTACTTTGTAAGGTAATAATGTCTATTGTTATGTTGGAATAAGTTGTAATCTTATGTAAAAGAGTTATCTCACATTCATCATGGAGTAAAACACTCTTGTTATCATTTATTATATAAAGAGGTGAAATTACATTTATCCCACATGTATTATTGGGATGTAATTCTTTCATATCTCTTGGTATATAATAGAGATAAGAGAGACCCATGAGATATAATGAAAAATTATTATCTTTGTAAAGGGTAATTAATTTGTGGAGGTGCTCAAGTGTAAGAATGGAGATTTCTGAAGAATAAAGAAGACAATACCTTCCCATGGGTGTTTCCCCATTTTTGGGTTTTAACACTTATATCTTGTGTACTCGCTTTTTTCTCGTCTCTTTCTTATTTTGATTATATGTTCTTGTATGGATAGGAGGCTAGACTAGTAAGGTTTTGTTGCTTAATATTTTTGTATGTTTATTCATATGTCTCAATATTCTAACTTGGTATCAGAACTTGTTACTATGCTCTACCTCCTTCAGTAATTCTTTTTACAACAACATTTTATTCATATTTGTTTGGGCCCTCATTATTGTACTTTTGTCATTATATCTGGTGGCCATGAAGGCTTCTCTTTAGATCTGGGCATTTTGCGACAAGATTGAGATTTTTTCTCGAAACCCTAACCCTTGTTTTTTTTCATTTTTCTCAATTTTATGTGCATTTTTTTAAAATATGATCTCACCATTGTCTCTGGAATATGGCTTTCAACCAATATCAACTATTGGTTCGACAAAATCACCTTCAGTTTTCCCAATTTTAAATTAATTTTCCTAGCCTAGCCTAAGTCATTTTATTTTTTGGCAACTCTAAAGTTTTTGTGTAAATTTTTAGGCTTGGTATTTACCGAACCTATTGTTTTTACCAGGCCAATTTTTTTTACCAGGCCAATTTTTTTTACCAGGCCAATTTTTTTTACCAAACCTATTTTTTCTTTTGAAGCTAATATCTTTGGATGCAGGAGTCATTTTGAAATGAAATTTTTTTTGTTAGGTGTCGATTTTCACTGGCTACCTCACCATCCAACCCACTCTTCAATCAGAGATCGTACAGATCGTACATATTTCATTTTTTTGTTGTACGACTCCATTCTTGGCATTTTGCAGGGGTAAGAGGTTGTTTTGTCTATTTTGAGGGCTCATCTGACTTCCTAAGGGAGAATTTGTCTTATGTAAGGCCGATTTCTCTGTTGGGGGGCATTTTTACTCATACAATCATCTTTTTTCATTGTTGGTCTGTTAATTTCTTTGCCTGAGGGGATTTTTTGAAGTTGGGCAAGTTGTTTTGCATTTTTTGGAGGCTAGTTAGATGTTGGAAGGTTGAATTTGACTGTGTACAACCATGTTCTTCCTGAGCAAGTGTACC
This sequence comes from Picea engelmannii, assembly GCA_009831015.1. Classification (NCBI taxonomy): domain Eukaryota; kingdom Viridiplantae; phylum Streptophyta; class Pinopsida; order Pinales; family Pinaceae; genus Picea; species Picea engelmannii. The sequence continues at coordinate 136,519 of ML781995.1, forward strand.
ATACCCAGCTAGCCACATGATGGGCATGCTACTTTAAATTTAACACTTCAAACTGATTTCGAATTTCCGACGACATTTCATTAATAAAGAAGCATGACAGACTCACATGCAATCATCAAGATTCACACTACATCATAAAAAAATGAATATAATGTCATGCACAAGAATAACTGACAAGCATGCATATTATAAAATATGAATCTTGGATATAATAATTAATGCACAACGGAAATAAATATATCAACAAGGAAACCATGACAAAGAACACTTATCTTTAAAAAAATAATTCACCAACTAATTGCAAACTAAGGATGTTCCACCTAACCATAGACATTGTTGTTCCAAGTCTCAACAGCAATGTCACTCCCGATCTAGGGCTATGAATCCACAAGGATGGTTCTAGGGTGTCACTCAACTTCCCAAACCAGTCAGCACTCAATCTCTCACAAGTTTCTCAACACACAACAATCCAAAGTACACCAGCTCTCTTCTCTCCATCCTACACAACCAAAGCGAATGGACCCCCTTCTCCGTCGTGTAATCCTTCAGGATATCGACCTCCTTCTAGGGATCCAATGCATCTAGTCAAGAATATCCATGCTAGGACTCTCAGGACTCGCAGCTGTGAATAAAATCTAGTACATGCCAATGCATATCAGACATGCAGGCACACATTTATGGTTGGAATACACCAATCATTACTATAGCCAACAAACAATGAATTCTTCCTCAACAATTCTCCTGCCCCATGTCCCAATCCAAGAACAAGGAAGGAATGAGGAATGATAAATGAGAAACAATGAATGAAAGAGTGAAGGTGTGAATGGAGAAGAACCCCCAAACAACCCACAAGATGGGTTTATATATTTACTTGGAAATCAAGAGCCACATGGCCTTCCCCAAGAAGCTCATGTAACCATTTCTCTCAATTAAAGAAATTATGGGTAAATAAAATATAATAAAAGACTTATCCCCTTAATCCCCCTCTCTCGTGGAATCATATCCCTCTATAACTCTTGTCCTTGTCTTTCTAGCAGCCATCGATGTATTTTATTATTAATAATGATCAAACAGTACATTTCCTATGAATGCTAGCCTCTTTTAATTGTTTGGGCACTTCGACCTTTCATAAATTAAAAAAATACATTATTTAATATGGGGAATCAAAATTGGGGTATTACATTCCCCTCGCCTTATTTTGGCACTGTCCTCAGTGCATATACAAAATAAAAATAAAAATTTCCAAAATTTATTCAAAAATTCATAGGTACTCTGCCTGCATGCAACTTCATGCTCCCAAGTAGCATCTTCAGGACTGTAGCGGGTCCAATGAAATTTTATTCTTTATAACTCTATTCTAGAGCATTTTTACTTTTTTATCCAATATACGCACTGGTTGGACCTAAAAGTCTCCCTATGGATCTACTTGAATCAAATTCCAATCAATAACATGGTTAGGAACATGTACATACTTTTTCAGCAAAGAGACATGAAATACAATATGCACATTCATGGAAGTAGGCAATGCAAGTATGTATGCAACTGGCCCTATTCTATCTAATATCTCAAATGGACCACAGAATCGGGCTACTAGATTTGTACAACTACCCAAATTCAATGAGCTCTTCTTGAGCTTCACTTTTAAAATAACATGCTCTCCCACTTTAAATTATCTAGTTGTTTTTCTCTCATATACATAGATTTTTTTTCTATCTTGAGCTGCCTTTAAATTCTGCTTAATTCTAACCATTTGGTCTTCCATGTCCTTAAGTAATTCTATCCCAAGTACCACTTTTTCTGATGGGTTGTACCAACTCACTGGAGTATTTCATTTCCTACCATACAAAGCTTCAAATGGGCTCATTTTCAATGAATCTTGATACCCATTATTATAGGTAAACTCAACCAAGTGCAAGTAATGTAACAACCCTAGTTAAATAACTAATTGTCAAAGTTAAATAATTGCTTAAGGTTTATTAAGTTTAAATAATTAAATAATTAATTGTCCTAATGTATATTAATTAATTGATTATTATTTATTAATAATAATAATTAATTAATTAATTATTGTTTAATGTATATTAATTAATTAACTCATTAAATATTTGGGGAATGAATTAAAGTTTAATAAATTTTAATTTATTAAAAGAAAACTTA